>OY776682.1:51370150-51832576 GCA_963675555.1 Leptura quadrifasciata | reverse complement strand
GGCGCCAATAAATTATTTAAAAATTTTGGCTATAAACTTAATCTGTTCCATGCACTTTTTCCACTGCAGTACAGTGTCATCAAAAAAATTCTTTGTAGCGCAGCCATCTACCTCTTAACATAGAAAAACTATTTGCATATCAAAACTAAAGCCATTTATATGTTCCAGCAATCTCTAGTATTTTCCGAAATATTTCATCTGGGAGTTTTCATTGGCACACCCCGTATACGTGAAAATTATTTATAGTATTTCAGTTCTCTTTACAGTTTCAATACGACCTTTAACCCTGATGTATTTTTGCTATATTTTCTTTTCTTCGAATTGTTTTTGTCTAAAACCAAATATAGAAAACAATAGAATTACCTAGTTATAATTAACTATAATTTCCATGTCGGTTCCTACGTCAACGGAACTTGAGA
This sequence comes from Leptura quadrifasciata, assembly GCA_963675555.1. Lineage (NCBI taxonomy): Eukaryota > Metazoa > Arthropoda > Insecta > Coleoptera > Cerambycidae > Leptura > Leptura quadrifasciata. The sequence continues at coordinate 51,832,157 of OY776682.1, read as the reverse complement.
TAAAATTAAAATAAAGTCAAATTAGATAAGCCTCAAGATGTATATCGATCACGTTTGACAAAGAAAGAACGTAATTATGAATGATATTTTTTTCTATGATCAATATTTTACTTCCTGGTTCTTATTGCGCTCAAGTATTTTCCCAAATTAGTCGAACGGATAAAATTATCGATACAATTCCGGATGTCCGCCATAAGTGAACAGTCCTGGGTTGAAAGAAGTGGTCGTGTCATCCTCACGGATGTTTGAAGTTAACAAACTTTATATTTGAGATATTTACAAATATCTTTCAAGGATGATTAAATGCGTATATTTATAATGTAATATCACGCGTAGTTTTGATATAAAAACTGCCACATACCAAATATAACCTGCATACATACCACATAACATATATTTAGTATACAATAATATAAACATACATATACAGGATCAAGCATTGAGGAATGTTGATATTAATTAAATTGTAATATTGGACGAAGCTGAGGTACACCAGCCTGTTGTCATCATCATTATGAAGCGTACTAAAAATAATGATGAGAAGAAATTTAGTAGGTACATACATTTTTGTTTACATAATACCGAGCATAATACCATAAAATAAAATTTCCAAATAATCATACCTTGATTTATCTCAAGCTTATTATTACCAAGGTTGGATGATTAAAGTTTCATAATTGATATTATAATTAATCAATTAATTAAAACAATCAGTTACCCAAAGTCTCAATAATTGAATTCGAATATTCTGTTATCTGAGTAATCAGGTAATCAAGATCGAATAAACAAACAACTATATAACATTGCGGATGAATTCTACGTCTGAGGAGAAAGGAAATGTGCCAACTACTATTATGCAATTTATTTTCTGTATATTACGAAAGGAATTTATGGCATGGATCAAGACTTTTGACCTACCTACTTAACTTATACCACCCTTGGAAAAACTAGTTGTAGAGTGCGTTGAAAACCATGTTTTTCGACAACTGGGTTGAACTTAGATGGTAAAGGCTATGAAATAGGATTGATATTTCAACGGAAAAATTAGAATACAAAGTTTTAAACGTCACAATCGTTGAAATTTTCAACGTTTACTTTTGGTTGAAAATATCAACTTTTAAATGAAACATAAAATCCTGTTACACATTTTCAACCAGTAATAAAAGAAAATATTGGAATAAAATCTTTTAATATTAACATTTTTTCAACATATATTAAAGTATAATACATGTACAGAGTGCACGCTATTTTCAGCGTTGGGTGCACTCCTGCATATTCGCCGATCCTACTATGTACATAATAGGAAAATAAATGCGGGACTACGATTGGTGGGAGCCTACAGAGCGCGGACACTCCACACTACATTAAATAATATTAACATAGTTAACCTAACGAACTAACCTAAAGAAATATTCGTATTACGTATTTTAGTTGTTAACAAAATGTCAAAAGCAAGGGAAATTATCTATCATAAGCAACTATAATACATAAAAAATATTAACATATTTAACCTAACGAACTAACCTAAAAAATATTCGTATTACGTATTTTAGTTGTTAACAAAATGTCAAAAGCAAGGGAAATTATCTATCATAAGCAACTATAATACATAAAAAAATATTAACATATTTAACCTAACGAACTAACCCAAATAAATATTCATATTGCGTATTTTAGTTGTTAACAAAATGTAGTAAAAAAAACCCGTAAGAAGATGATTCAAACCCTCGACCTCACGTGTGAAAATCGGGCAATCTAACCACTACACAACGGACTGCTTATGAGGAACCTACATACTTCTTACTATATTAATACGCACTACCGCGCACACCATGAATGACGTCACATCCAAGGCGTTCGTGATTTGGAGTGCACCCAATGTTGAAAATAGCGTGCACTCTGGAGTGTATCTAGTCATTACGTTATAATATAAAGAGTTTTAACGTCACGCTTTTGAAATTATTTTTAATGCATGTATTTAATGTGAAATTTCAAACTTTAAAATAACGTTTTTATGACTGATATTGTTTACTTATTACGATGCACGAAAATATAAATATTATAAATGGGAGAAGATGAACTGTTTAACGTTTTTCTACTAATCTATGTTAATGCATCAAATTTGGTTACCTTTTATGTTTAAAGAAAATATATAGAATACGTTATTTATTTATTTATTCATAGCACACTGTTCTATAGGTAAAAACCCAATTACAGAACAGTAAGATAAGAAAAACAAAAACATTAATAAATAAGCTCTGTACAATAAGAAAGATAAAAAGATATAGTATTAGGCATGTCAATATGAACTATACATTAAGAGAATACGAATACAGATTAATAGAGTTAAATATAACATAACGACGGTTAAAATAAACACAAAACTATACATAACTATACAAAATAGTAAGAAAAAAACAAAGAAAAGGCACAAAGCTCATCTAAAATAATACATTTTAAAATCATTAAGACTGTAACTAAATATATCGAGATGGATACCATTTGCATTACAGATATTACACATTGTGTATAGCAGGGAGTATTAAATATTCCCCACATATTAGTACGAGATGTTGACAGATAAAAAGTTAGAATATTCCTTGACTTTACCCTAGGTATCATAAAATTTAATCTAGCCAATAATTCTTGGCAAACAATAGTATTATGTATCAGTATCACTTTAAAAAGGAATGCCTGAGAAAAGTATCTACCCCTAGCCTCATGACTTGTCATGCCGTGTTTATCAAGCAGTTCCTCTTGCGGAATGCCTGACGGTGGGTAAACATAAACACCATCCGATTTAAAACCCAGGAATTTTAAAAATCGACGTTGGACAGATTCTAAATTATTGACATAAGTGATGTTATATATTGACCATATAAAAGAAGCGTACTCGAGCTTAGGTCTAATAAAGGTAAAATAGACAGGTTTAATTGCATCTAACCGAATAAAATCACGACAATTTCGTACCAAAAACCTATACGCCTTACTGACTTCTAAGGTAATGGTGTCAACGTGAGCGGCAAAAGAAAGCTTGGTATCAAAAATTACACCAAGATCAAGACCAAGACAATTTACACTCAACATATCTATAATATCGTTTATAAAAATAATGAACAACAGGGGGCCAAGGATGGACCCCTGTGGAACACCATAAGTTATGGTATATTCAGCAGACTTAGAACCATTGGATACAACATATTCAGTCCTGTTTTATAAGTATAATCTAAAAAAGTTTCATAGAGAATCAGATAAGCCGAACAAATGCAGTTTGTGAAGTAGCAAGCTGAAATCTAGTTTATCAAATGGTTTCGAAAAATCTATATAAATAACATCAATTTGTGTCTGCATATTTATAGGTTTTGTTATGAATTGAGTAACACAAATCAGATTTGTATCAGTAGATCGGCCCTTCATAAAGCCGTGTTGATAGACTGAGATGTTGTTGGACACATCATGGTGTAGAACATAATGTAGCAATATTTTCAAACCTTTACAACAATTGCAGATAATGGATATAGGTCTAAAATTGCTAATATCAAACTTATCATCTTTTTTATATATAGGACATACTTTCGACCGTTTCCATAATACATACAACTCACAATTACGAATGCACGTGTTGAATATGACTTTTAGAGGGTATGCAAGAATGTGAGAACAATCCGTCAGTAGAAAAGCAAGTATTCCATCAGGACCAGTAGTCAGTTTAGGTTTGAGTCTTTTTAAGGCAGATGCAATTTCATCGTCATCAAATTCTTGTAGGTGAATAGTTGTGCTGACGATTTGCTCATTCGAGGATTGGTTCGTAAACCTAGATGATGGTAAAAAAGATTTACAGAAAAAAAACTGCGAAAGCGTTTGAAACTTCATTAGAATCGACAAACTGTCTCCCGTTGAAGGACATTTGAGAAGGTATGCTAGGCGATCTCTTTCTACTATTGATAAAAGACCAAACTTTGCTGAGATCATTTTAAATATTTATTCCAGCTGTTCTTATATAATCTGTGTAAGTTGCATCAATATCTGACTTTATTTTAGATCTCAATGTTTTAAAATCATTCAAACTCTCAAATCACCATACGACAAATATTTTAATTCAAATTTATAAACCAATTTAATATTGTGTAAAATTTTCTGCTGAATACAATTCCGGAAATCTCAAAGCTTGCGTTCATCTCCTATGTTAATGTTTCACCCCTTTTCGGAGGGGCACGATATTTGTACTTTTTGAGATATAACTCGAGATACCTCCAAAAGTATCGATGAAGCATCAAGAAACATTTATAAAAGTGTAAGGTTCACGATTTTTCAAATTTTAATAAAACGAAAAAAAAGACCTGTTCTTCGACGACGAGTTTGAATTTTGGAATCAGCGGTTATTTTACTATATAAAATAACTCTATCCGTTTTCTATCGTCTGACGTCATCGTCATGATTTATGTTCAGTTTACCGGGTCAATCTACCTCAATTTCTTGTTTGTGTTCTTATTTGGTTAATGAGCTAGTGAGTAACATATTTATGAGTTACAAATATTGTACTGTCCAAAATGTAAAATATCATGATAAAAACTACGAATAAAGTATTCTTTAGTGCTCCAAGATATTCCAAAGTTAGACAAAAGTAGTGCACTGCTATGAAACCCGACACTAAGAAAAACGCCAAAGTAACAGAGAGAACGTCTTTATGGTGCAAGTAAGCGTAAATATAATGCGTAATAAATAGATATATTATGACGACATATGACACCCTAATCATTTATTACAACTATCTACATACCTACAAGTCACCACATAATACAATTTGGCACTAATGAAAAGTATTTTTCCCTTTTTGACCAGATAATTTGTACTGTTACAACCTATAAGTAGATAAGTTACTAAAAGTTGACTTGCAACATACGAGAACGATTTAGCAGCATATTTCTTCAATGATTTTGTTACAAAATACAGTTAACGTTTGAATTAAAACGTTATTCGCCAGATATATATTAATGTGAAATGAATGTAAACATTTGTAATGATGATGCACGTGGTGTTCAATAGTTAACCAAGGCATTTGGAGATCAAAATAATTAATTACAATAGGTACTAATAGAACTAATAGAGAAATGTTAGGTGATATGTACTAGAACATAAAGACTGATGTTAAACATAATATTTTTAGTCGCAAACTCCTCTATAAATCCTTATTTTACTATAAGGAACCTAACCAGACTGCAACCAACAGCTACTCTCCGGGCTATGTGCCCCGCCGAACGCTGAATTACAAGTTACAAGCCTGGCGCGTTAAGTGTAATAATTGCATATTACCATCAAAACGCTAATGCTTCGATTGCAACAAACATCAGCCGAAAGACTGATCCTACTTAAAGGAGCTCCCTTGCCAGTCGTCACACACCACTTGCAGACTGCAGTTTCGAGCTGTTGGCTCTCGTCAGTGCAAGGTAGGTATGCGACGACCGACATGAGAATCCTTTGACTATAGTACATCCCGGTATTTTTACAATAGCGACATGTAAAACAGCCAGCAGGCGCCATCCAGCGGTCCAGTGTCCGTTGCAATCGAAAAATAAATAGCCTGACTTGGCTTAGCATAGTTCAAATGTGCTTTTAGAGGGCGGAATATTAAACATAATATTTTTAGTCGCAAACTCCTCTATAAATCCTTATTTTACTATAAGGAACCTAACCAGACTGCAACCAACAGCTACTCTCCGGGCTATGTGCCCCGCCGAACGCTGAATTACAAGTTACAAGCCTGGCGCGTTAAGTGTAATAATTGCATATTACCATCAAAACGCTAATGCTTCGATTGCAACAAACATCAGCCGAAAGACTGATCCTACTTAAAGGAGCTCCCTTGCCAGTCGTCACACACCACTTGCAGACTGCAGTTTCGAGCTGTTGGCTCTCGTCAGTGCAAGGTAGGTATGCGACGACCGACATGAGAATCCTTTGACTATAGTACATCCCGGTATTTTTACAATAGCGACATGTAAAACAGCCAGCAGGCGCCATCCAGCGGTCCAGTGTCCGTTGCAATCGAAAAATAAATAGCCTGACTTGGCTTAGCATAGTTCAAATGTGCTTTTAGAGGGCGGAATATTAAACATAATATTTTTTTTTTTTTGTAATTCAGCGTTCGGCGGGGCACATAGCCCGGAGAGTAGCTGTTGGTTGCAGTCTGGTTAGGTTCCTTATAGTAAAATAAGGATTTATAGAGGAGTTTGCGACTAAAAATATTATGTTTAATATTCCGCCCTCTAAAAGCACATTTGAACTATGCTAAGCCAAGTCAGGCTATTTATTTTTCGATTGCAACGGACACTGGACCGCTGGATGGCGCCTGCTGGCTGTTTTACATGTCGCTATTGTAAAAATACCGGGATGTACTATAGTCAAAGGATTCTCATGTCGGTCGTCGCATACCTACCTTGCACTGACGAGAGCCAACAGCTCGAAACTGCAGTCTGCAAGTGGTGTGTGACGACTGGCAAGGGAGCTCCTTTAAGTAGGATCAGTCTTTCGGCTGATGTTTGTTGCAATCGAAGCATTAGCGTTTTGATGGTAATATGCAATTATTACACTTAACGCGCCAGGCTTGTAACTTGTAATTCAGCGTTCGGCGGGGCACATAGCCCGGAGAGTAGCTGTTGGTTGCAGTCTGGTTAGGTTCCTTATAGTAAAATAAGGATTTATAGAGGAGTTTGCGACTAAAAATATTATGTTTAATATTCCGCCCTCTAAAAGCACATTTGAACTATAAAGACTGATGTATTTTTAATTTTATTTGGTACTTATAGATTTACTACCTATAACCAGTATCAAATTAGTCGCAGTCTACATACAAACAACAACGCCCAGGTTATGTATAATAATGAGGCAACCGAACCTTTCCAAACCCTCACTGGAGTTAGGCAGGGATGTGTCCTGGCACCCCTACTCTTTAATTTGTTTACCACTGCTCTAACAATTATTGTTGACAACAAATTGACAGTCAGAGGAATAGCTCTCAGATACCGTTTTGATGGCGGTCTCTTTAACATAGGGCGCTTTAGAGCTTTCACGAAGACACGCACACGATTCATTTGTGATCTCCAGTATGCGGATGACTGTGCACTTTTAGCCTCTACGCCGGAAGAGCTTCAAGAACTTTTAGATGTGTATGCCCAGAGCTATGATTCCTTGGGACTTAAAATCAACATTGGAAAGACTAAGATTATGTCAACTCCTCATCAAGTGAACCAAATAGACATTACACGTAACGGAAATTCTCTTGAAGTGGTGGATCAGTTCAATTACTTAGGCAACGTTGTTAATGACAAAGCAAACATGGACAGCGATATTCGCAATAGAATTAACGCTGCATCTAGAGCACTCTGGGGACTTAGAGAGAGAGTATTTGACAACCACGACCTTGCTTTGTCAAGGAAAATGGCTGTCTACAGAGCAGTTGTCATTCCAACACTGCTATATGGATGTGAAAGCTGGGTCACTTACCGTCGTCATGTGAAAGAATTAGAACGTTTTCAGCAAAGACACCTCAGAAGTATGATGAAAATCCGTTGGTTCCATCACATATCAAACGTGGAAGTACTCAGGAGAGCAAACAGCCTTCCAATTGAGGTGCTTATTTCAAGAGCACGCCTAAGATGGGCAGGTCACGTTCATCGTATGCATGATAACCGCCTTCCTAAATGTACACTTTATGGTGAATTGCTAAGCGGTAGAAGAAGGCGTGGCGGTCAACGAAAGAGGTTCAAAGACGCTCTCCATGAAAATCTAAAATCCTGCGGTATTGCAGACGAGCAATGGGAACAACTTGCAGCGGACAGAACCGAATGGCGAGGGGTTGTGGCCAGCTATCAAGGAAATGCTGCTGCAAGAAGGCCGAATCCAAGACCTAACCAGGTCTATGTTTGTCCTGACTGCGGTCGACATGTGCTCTCCCGAATTGGCCTCTATAGCCATAGTCGTGTGTACCGTAGATGAATGGGAATTACAATAGACTACACCTTTTACTTGTTTTTTATTGTACACAATTTATCGACTGTAACATTTTTATACTCGGACTCGAGTAACGGCTAATAATATAATCAAATTAAACAATTCATTTTATATTTTCCCGATATTTGTAGCACTAAATATCAAAGAATTAATACAATTTTTTTCCTAAATTTCTACGTAAATAGCGTGCGCGTAATCACATCAATATACAAGTAGAAGTTATCGAAAAACTACTATCACTTTTTGGTGCAGGGAAGTACAAAGCACTGGAATTTTAAAAAATATAACAAAACTCTTAAAAACCGGTATATTAACATAATTTGCGGGTATTACCAGTTCTTCAAATATGTAGTTCCATATGCATACCATATTTTGTAAGAAATTCTTTACATAAAAATTTAAATATTGATTAAAAATACCATTGGTCTAGTTGTGCGTATATGTGCGTGTACAGACCATTTCTTGTACATATTGAAATTTCTGTTTCTTTTATTCATCCGTAAAACAGTATGGAAGAGCACCCTTTATTAAAATGTGGACATATCTGTCATGTAGGAGACGATCACCCTACATAAAGTGTTATATTTTATATAAATTATTTTATTATAATTTCAGAGAGAAATGTTACTAAAGTTTTCTTTTAAGCGTGCAAAAATACGATGATATTAATTGTATTTTAATCTATGTAGTACCACATAAAAATTTTACCATATTTGAGCAAAATGATCATATAATTATTCATTATATGATTGATGGTCGAGAGGTAAGTGCACTTGCCTCTCACCCAAAAGTTCCGGGTTCCATTCCCGGTCGTGGCAGTGGAAAATACTGTGAGAGGGATTTTTTCACTATACACGGATATTGGGTGTGTGTCTCTTGTCTCTAAATGTGTAGCCCCCTCCCAAACAAGGCTCTTCTAGAGCCTTCCGGGATAAAAGGGGGTCGTCATTACCTGTGGTGTATTTATTATCGGCCATAACCGACTGAAAATTTGACTCATTAATGATACGAGTGGAAAGTTGCCATATTTATTGATAATTGCTCAACCTTACGTTTTTTCCATCGGTCGTCTGAAGATAATAATGGAAACGTCGACGAAGATCGTTAGATTTTATAGTGGTAAGTAATATGGAAGACAAATAAACATCCTGTCCAGCTAAATAAGCTTCACTTAGTGGATAAGTTATTATATTTATAGGTGTTAATTCCATAGCATTGTATTATTGTTCTTATTATTATTGACGAGCTGAAAACTGACTTTCCAGCTGTTTTTGAAACTTGTACGAAGACTTTAAGATATCATTTTCCATCGTTTATCTAGAAGTTCATAACAACATTTTCACTAATTTTAATTGCCAGAAGAAACTTATGCACTTAATGGCTCATATATACGAACAGATAAAAAAATGTATATATACGTTTTCAGCATAAAGTATTTCAAAGAAAGAAACTGATTGTCTATCGAGATATCCCCGATTCACGTTTGGCCGTTTGGCCTTACCTAAAGATCAGGATATCAGGTTTGGTGTGTCATTTTGCCTGTCAGTGACTGCAGGGAAGTCCCACACTGTCGTTGTACTTTCATTCGTCGACTTGCGAAGCATCTAGTAATAATTTATATGGGTATACAAAATATACAAAGTGTATGCAATTACCTAAAAGAAATTATATATTTGTGCTATTCTATTAATAACTTTATTAATAAGGTTTTTATAAAAAACTTTATACAAATCCATTATTAAAGAAGATTACTGTAGTAAAAAAAGTTTGTAAAAACGAGTCAGTCGCCTTTCCTCCTGTTATTTTTTCTTCTTAAACTTCTACATGACCTATTTCAAATGGAAACCTCTCTGTAAAAAATGTATTTATAATCCTATGTTAACGCTTTTTTTTTAAATGATAAACCATCGAAAACTGATAAAAATTTAGAGATAAATTTCAATTTTCAAAGCCTTCTGTGATTTATTTTCAATGTCGAAAATGGACAAATTTGATTAGTGATTTTTTTATTGAAATTTTAACTACACCACTGGATTCAGTAACCTCTCAAATGGGTAAATCCCAAATTTCATGAAAAATATTGAAAAATGACAGATTTATGACAAAATTAATGTAGGCTCATAGTAAGTTTTACTTGATTTTTTCTAAAAATCGAAGTAGCCCATGAAAAATAAACAAAAGAAAGATAAATTAAGTGAATAGTTTTAATAAATATAGTCATTTAAACAAACTTAATCATATTGGACTTAAAAACATAAGTATGAACAATTAAAAGTAATAATAATTAGATACCTATTAAATAAAAAAAATAACACATTGTACAACATTACACTAAAACTTCTTAAATTTTTGTAGCCTCTACAAGGCCGCCGTTTATTTCGATGCACTTGTCGAATCGTTTTTTAATATTTTTTACGACATTCTGTAATTGTTGCCGGGTAATTTCTGCACAAGCTTGTCTTATTCTTGCACACAAATCTTCTCTATTACTCGGGCGTGACCTGTAAACTTTAGATTTTATTAAACCCCATAAAAAGAAGTCCATCGGTGTTAAGTCCGGGGATCGGGGTGGCCATTCAATTAACGGGCTACCACGGCCTATCCATCGATTAGGAAAGTTAGCATGCACCCATCTGGTAACCACTCTGGCATTATGGACAGGGCTTCCATCTAATTGAATATGTAGATTTGCTCTTTCTTGTATTGGAAGTTCATGTAGAATATTCCAAAATTCATTTCTTAGGAACTGTAAAAACTGCATGCTATTCATATTACCTTCAAAAAAGAAAGGGCCAATGATTGTTTCATTGAGCAACCCACACCAAACATTAACTTTTTAGGAATATTGTCTTTTACAATTAATGACAAACTGTGGGTTTTCTATAGCCCAAAACCTAGAATTTTGTGACGATACTACCCCGTTTGTTGTAAAAGTTGCTTCATCGCCGAATAAAATATTTTTATTAAAATTCCTATTATTAAGATACTCTCCTTGAGCCCACAAGGAAAACTCCATCCGTCTGTTATCATCACCAGGTTCCAACGTGTGTGAAAATTTGGGTTTGAATGGTTTTACCAAATTCTTCTTAAGGCATCGGCGAATATTTTCTCTAGGTAAATTCAAATCTAAGCAAGCTACTCTTACACTGGCGTTTGGATTGTTGTTAAAATAATTTAAAACTGTCTGCTCGTACCTGGTTCTTCTTTATATATTATCTGTTCTTATAATACGCCGTGTCACAGCGCCACACTCATTAAAAATTTTGTTTACTTTATAAACAGTACTTTTAGTAATGTTGGGCCTATTCGGATGCCTGTTGTTGAATATCTCGCATACCTCTTGCAAAGTTCTGTCATTATCTCCTCTAAGGCGCACAAGTTCAATTGTTTCCTGTACATTTAGATTATCCATAATTAACTACAAACTAATAAACTAATACTTGATAATAACTATCGATTAATTTTACAATTCAATAACAATGAATATGAGAATATGCGAATTTTAAAGATTTGACGTTTGACTATAAAATTTGTTTTCCATGGCACCCTATTATTATCTGCCATTACTCAATAAAAATGTAATATTTATTAAAACTATCCACTTAATTTATCTTTCTTTTGTTTATTTTTCATGGGCTACTTCGATTTTTAGAAAAAATCAAGTACAAGTTACTATGAGCCTACATTGATTTTGTCATAAATCTGTCATTTTTCAATATTTTTTCATGGAACTTGGGATTTACCCATTTGAGAGGTTACTGAATCCAGTGGTGTAGTTAAAATTTCAATAAAAAAAATCGCTAATCAAATTTGTCCATTTTCGACATTGAAAATAAATCATAGAAACCCTTGAAATTTGAAATTTATCTCTAAATTTTTGTCATAAAGTGGAGTTTTTGATGGTGTATCTTTTAAAAAAAAGTCCCGTCAAAATCAGATAATAGACACATTTTTTACAGGGGCGTTTCCATTCAAAATGGGTCGCACAACTGCCTACATTAATTTGTCATAGCTCTGTCATTTTTCGATATTTTTCATGAAACTTGGGATTTACCCATTTGAGAGGTTACTGAATCCAGTGGCGTAGGTAGTTAAAATTTCAATAAAAAAATCGCTAATCAAATTTGTTCATTTTCGACATTGAAAATAAATCATAGAAGGCTTTGAAAATTGAAATTTATCTTTAAAAAAAAAAGCGTTAACATAGGATTATAAATACATTTTTTACAGAGAGGTTTCCATTTGAAATGGGTCACACTGTAGAACAACAACTATCAAAACTAGCACACTTACACAGCTGGAAATGTAGAGAGTTCCTAAGTGTGAACATTGTGTGCTAGCAAATTAAGGGAGGAAGGAGAATAAGTAGGGATAGGGCAGGTCAACTGACAGTAAAACTGGCAATTACCCCGGGACTTACGAAATAGTTGGGGAGTTTGAAAAAGAGATGGCTAAAAGTAAGAGCCATTTTTTCCGGTCCGAAAAAATATTTTGTCTTAAATTTTTTAGTATGCTTGCATAACTTTTTACATAACTTAAAAGATGAAATTTAGTAATATTTCGGCTTTAAGGTGGGCATATCCAATAGAGAGAGATATCGGATATTGTTTTTGGCCATAACTTTTTTTAAATACATATATTGGTAAAAAAAAGTATAGGTCTGCCTATTAAGTAGTACTATGACAGGTGTAGTGATATGAATTTTCACTCAATAATTCCAGCTGTTTGCAAAATAATAATAAATAAATAACACCACAGGTAATTACGACCCCCTTTATCCCGGAAGGCTCTAGAAGAGCCTTGTGTGGGGGGGGCTACACATTTAGAGACAAGGGGCACACACCCAATATCCGTGTATAGTGGAAAAATCCCTCTCACAGTATTTTCCACTGCCACTACTGGGGATTGAACCTGGAACTTTTGGGTGAGAGGCAAGTGCGCTCACCTCTCGACCACCAGTCATACAAATAGTTAATTTAATTTTAAAAATTACGCCAATATTTGTACTTCCTAAATTTAAATCTAACCATTTCACATATGTTTGAAATTATTGAGTGAAAATTTATAACACTACTCTTGTTATAGTTCTACTTAGGTAGTCTTATAGTTTGTTTGCAATATGTTAATAACATTCCGACTTTTTTCTCGAGATTTAATAAAATTACTACTTTTCTCACGAATTTTATAATACTTCGACTTACTAAAACGACTAGTGGCCCTTTTTCATTTTCGTATTTAAGCACATAAAAAGTTAAAGTTTTTTTGGTCGAACCAGACGACAACGTTCTTTATCAATTGCCCAGCACAGTTTTTCAGTCATATTCTTTTAGCACAAAGTATTCTATTATCGAATCTTTATGGTGTAGCCTTTGTTTCCTTTGTTGTGGCTGAATTTTTAACATTACGTGTAATAATTATGGATGTAACGGCTATGGGACTCACGTATGTAGTTTAAAGTGATGTTTTTTATTAAGTATGGGATAATTTGTCTCAAAGCTCAGAAATTAACGCTAACTGTCTGAAATAGCAGCCTTAATATTCAGCAACTTAAATAGAGGAAATAATAATAACTCTTAAAAATAAAAAACCAAATATTGTTGCCAAACGTGTTAGTAACATTTCTAAATTTGCTTAATAGTGACTATGACATTTTTTTAGTTTTATTTGTTTATTATCAGTTGTAATTATTTATTTACTTTTAAAGTACGTTACAATTTAATGTAGGAATAATTATTTATATACTAGATTTTATATGTTTAACTTTGAAAATTGTACACAATGACGTTATTATTTTTATTACAGTACAAAATCCCAAAAAACTACTCACACGTATGTGCACTATTTTATTGGCTAGTTCGTTTGATTTATGACGGTGCTTCGTAAACTGACAAATAAAATGAAAGGTGATTTCTACACACAGCTCTAATGATAAACAAAGAGTGATATATATTTTTACTACATTTAGAACTGTGAATGGAGAATTTATTGATTTCATTCTGAAAATGGAGGTGGAAATACAGTATCTCTTTAGTATAAGTTAGTGAAGTTAGTTTTCCCCTCAGTTAAGAACGAGTTGACAGTGAAAAAAATTCTATCAACGAGAAACTCAAAAGATTATGTGGTGATTCCTATTTCCGTCTTCAAAAGAGGATAAAAGCAATTGTAAACCAATTTTACGCATTTTTTTTCCAATATATCAACTAAGACAATGTGATTTAGAAACGTGTCCACTAAATCATTAAAATTATAACGATACTGAAAAATATACACTCTAATAATATTAGCAATGATAATCCAGTCAAAATAGGTACAGATGAAAAATTATCAAATTTTTTTACGATAGCTACTTTAAACATTTATTATATAAAATGAGAGAGGCTAAGAGTTAATATTGGAAAGGAACAGTAATAAATATTTATGCTACCCTGGAATGTTATCAATAAAACAGATACTTTAAACACTAACTACATTACTACAATTAATAACCAAAACATATTTATTTATAATCATCTGGCTAATTTTAATGAAGTATATCCCATTCAATATTACCTAAGTGCTGCGAAAGTACTTGAGCATTTTTTAATCATTACATTTTGTTCAATTTTTCAGCTTGATCGGTTTAAGTGTCCAGAGCGCCTGCCACATTTTTCCTGACATAAGCTTCTGTTAGTAGTGAAGAAACGAGGAACGGTACGGAACAAAATATTTGTATCTGCTGCGACAGCCAGGCAGCACTTCGGGCGGTCTGCTCTCCCAGGGCGAGGTCCCCCCTCGTTCAGGAGTGCGGAGATGCCCTAGAGGAACTTGCCAGACACAAGGAAGTGAGCCTGATGTGGGTTCCGGGACATACCGGGATCCCAAGAAACGAGAGAGCCGATGAATTGGCTAGGCTCGGAGCCAGGAAGCCCTGTCTTGGCCCGGAGCCCATGTTGGGAATTACAAGGAAACATGTCGCTACGGCCCTTAATGAGTGGGCACATGCAACATTGAGGGACACCTATCACTGATAGTTGTTGAGGAAGATCCCACCTGCCCAAGATGCGGAAGTGATGAAGAAACATCGTTTCACTTCTTGGGACAATGTGAAGCATCCGGGCGCCTGAGGTATGAACTCTTCGGCGCCACAACGCTCCCAAAAGAGGAAATGGACTCTCTCGAATGGAAACATGTCCTGACCTTCATTGGAAGATCAGAAAGGTATCAAGAGGGAGTAGGAGGTCGAGTAGGAGTGAACGGTTGAGGGGACGTCAGGGGGTAGGTAGGTATTTGTGGCCTACTTGCCAGGCACCAGGCCTCCCCCAACAATTACTACTACTACTGGTAGTGATCTCCTGGTTCTTCTCAGTTTCCTCCTATTGTGATGGTTTTATTCCGGCGACTAATTTCAATTCTAAATATGCTAGATAAAAATAGAACGTTTCCACGTTGCTTTTCCGTTTGTGAATACCTACGTCTTTACTAGCGAAATATATAACTTTCGGAATTTGATTATTATTAAATTAAATAAAGACGGTCCCTAAAGCTACAGGGCTTGCTTCGGTTACCAACCGAGCTCTTAAGCCAATGACAATAAGGGCAAAACTCAGCTAACGTAAGAAGTAAAGTTTCGTACTTCTTTGTTAGTTATCTCTAGATGTACAGTAATTGTACTCATGTCAGGGATAAATTTCCCAAGATATGCCAAGAGACAGAAAATTTCTCACGTCTTTTCCTAATTCTTAAGTACCTTTAATTTTTTTCCCATCGACTTGTATACTATTTATTGAATGTTTATGTCCTAAACAAAAAACATACGCTTTAAATGCTAACTATATTATTGTAATTAATAACACTTATTTATATTCATTTGAACATAGCAAAGATTACTATGTGACTAATTTTAATAAAGAAGGTTGCACCTGGATATTTTCATATCTTTATTCTTCCTGTGTACGAACGTATATTGGTTCATGTGTCAAGCAGTCATTTTGATGGATTTTTATCGTGTTTCATCAATTTTATTAGTAGATGAGTTGAAAAACATGTAGTTAGTTTTCTCCATATTAAGAGTCAAAAGCCAGAGTTTCTTCATAGTTCTACTATGCTGGGTCTACCCTCTTCCTTCCTATACATCGACACAGTTCATACCTGTGAATAATATAGTTGTGTTGTCTCCATATGAAACGGTGTTAGTTTCTGACAATAAATTTCCAATGTCATTAATTTAGACAAGGAAAAGGAGGGGTTCTAACATAATCCCGTGTGGTATCCTCATGAAAATTATCTAAAATTATCTCAACGATTATCCAATTTCTGCTTCTTGTATTCTATCTCTCAACATCTTCGAGTTTGATTAGTAAAGTTTTATAACTTACTGTGTCAAACGCTTTGGCCAAGACCAAATATATAACAGAGTATATTTTGTTTTTGTTTGGTTTTTCATGTCAGATTATTTGTCATGTTTTCTGTATTTTTAGTAGATTTGAAATCAAATTGTTGTGTGTAAAAGATATTATGTCTATCTAAAATTGTGGAAATGTACTTTTTAGTTATAGGCAATGAATTTTTCTGAAGTTGTTTAGCAACACGAGAGTATTGATTTGTAATTTTACAACAGAAACATATTTCATCACGATGTTACTATTATGATGTGTCCTAAATTTTAAAATGGCATTGAACATCTGGTTCGATTGACTTGTGTAAAACAGCGATAGTTAAAATCTTCGTTGCATTGTTGCAAATTTTTGGCGAACGTTGTTTACATAAGGGGGCCATAGTCCTTTGGAGTTCGCCCACACAAAACTTCGCGATTCTAATTTAACAAATAGCAGAGATATTTATGTGTTCTATTAGCTGACCTATAACAAAAATACGGTAAAAATAAAATCCAACGCATGTGTCATGAACTAAATGAAAGGAAAAAATAGCTTGTATTATTATTTTCTCAAATGTTTTTATTTCCTTTTAGTTTATTTTTATTACGATAGTATTTACGTTTATGAAATTATTGCCTGATGAATGGTTTTTAAAATTTTTCCCGAACTGTAATTGGCAGAAATCGGAAATATTTTATTTAAATAATACACCACCTACTCTTTTGAAAAATCATCACATTCTTTCCGCCATAGGCTGAGCGTACGGGAATTTAGAGGAGAAAAAAATGATTGTCGAGAACGCCTA
Source organism: Leptura quadrifasciata (assembly GCA_963675555.1). Taxonomy (NCBI): domain Eukaryota; kingdom Metazoa; phylum Arthropoda; class Insecta; order Coleoptera; family Cerambycidae; genus Leptura; species Leptura quadrifasciata. The sequence goes on along the minus strand of OY776682.1, from coordinate 51,814,988 downwards.
ATGCTTGTATCTGTCTTGCGTTATGTAAAACAAGGATGATGAATTCACGTTATGACTGATATCAACTTTCAGAAATATTATAAGGCAGTCTTGTATTTGTCAGTTTCTTTAATCTCTTTTGACTTATAACATCATCGACTTTATTTAAAATACTACGTTATGTTTTAAGGAGCAGAATTAAGCAATCTGTTTTGTTTACCACATAGCCTCATACATTTGAAGATATGTATACTAATATCGTGCTAATTTTGATATTTCTATGCAGCGTGTTTATTTTTGCGGTGACGGGTGATGCAAAATGTAAATTTTTTTGCACCACGTTCTTCTTTCTGCCTTTCGTATTTTGTCAACTACTTCTTATAACGTAATTATTAATAATATACTATGCGTCTTATAGATTTTTATGTACCACGTCAATCATTTCGTGTCCTTACAAGAATAACAGGCATTCTATTTTCCCCTATTATTTCATTCATAATCAAGTGTAACGGTTTACAGTAACTTTCACTACGATAAACTATGAAAAACAGCGACCCACACCTTACTGTTAATTTAAATCACCTAATTCTTGATATAATTTAGGTTAAATATCTATGTTTAATTTGGAATTCCTCGGTACTTTCTGTTAATATTGGATACCATAAATAGTTTGTTTCCATGTTTGTTGGTTGTTACAACATACATCATAGAAAATTATTTTGCATTTCTTTGTACATTTCTTTAATTCATGTGAGAAAATCTAGACACACAAACATTTATTACTGCCATTTTCTTCTGCCGGGGCACTGAATCGTTACGTTTACGATTTGTAATGAAAAAAGATGTAAATGTAAACTGGTTTTCCAACAATACAATGCAATAATTCTTTATTAATAATTATATAATGAAATTTTCCTAATAGAAATTAACAGAAAACTTTAAACGAAATATAGAAAATAAATAAGAACAATTTTAAAAAATATACAAAACGAAAAACAACAATAATTTATCTTCATTACTATTTTTACTATACTTAAAGATTGCATTTACTTTAGTTATCACAACATAAGTAACAAAATCCAGGTGCTAGAAAAATGTAACTTCGTTGACCAAAGGTTTTTTCACAAACAGGAGTATCTGATGTTCTATTTAATCTATTACTAGTATTCTAATGATGTTGTGTCATTTATATTTTATTCTGGTACTGACCTATTTTAAGAAAATAAATATGCCTAATCCTTAAAACTTTATATTCTATAAACAGTTTCCGTTTTTTATAAAATGTTTTTGAATTACCAGCTCAATCAGCTAGAGAGCGTTATGTGGCAAATTCACTCTGGTGTAACTCTGCTGTTTTCTGGGCTCGATCCCCCGACATCGACACTGGCAATGTCGTTGTGTAAAGGATGTTGTCTGCGTTTTTTCAACCGGACAGCATTTGACTTTGGATTTTGGGGGTTGTCTACTATGTGCGGTGTGTTTGTGTTTATGTTCAGTTTTTATGTTTTTTCTTTGTTTTTAGAAAACCTCCCCATCTCAATATTCCGTAAGACGAACGAGATGCAATCAGAAGAAAATATATGGTTTTTAAGATAAATTTATTCTTATAGATTTAGATCTACGTATTAATACTTATAAGGAAATCCCATCTTAAGTGTCCATATATACTCCTAGATATTTTATTTCACAACAGGCTGTAATTTTGACTGTCCCTGATATGCGATATTTAGTTCCTGATAATTAGGTAACTCGCCTTTATGCGAACTAAGGACTTAGCTTTAGCAGTACTTATTGATAATTGCTTTGTTATATTTTGTTTTAAACTTTACCAAGGAGTATTTTTGTATCATCGGCAAAACTAATTATTGTTCCACTAGTTCTTATGGCAAACAAATTATTTAAGTAAATGTCTGGTCGATAGCTGAGTAGGTTAAGGCGCGAGGTGGCAATAGCCATTAATCACATCACACCACCGGGTTCGAATCCTGGCTCCGGCACTGTCGGAGGAAATGGTTGTATGTCCGCATTTTTCAATGTGTAACTCCCTTCCGCACATGCCCTGGTTTCTGGAATTGGGGGTGGTCTAATTTCTGTTTTATTTATTTATTAAAATATTCAATAATATTGATCCTAAAGCAGTTCCCTATGTGACCCTATATTATACTTTCTTTGAGGTCGAAAATTTGCCCTCTGATACTCAAATGCGTAGGGACTGTGCTTGATTGTGCCTATATATAAGCACTTACATGTACCAAATGAATTAAACATAAAAAATATTTGTAAATCCGTATTGCTGTCAACTGTTTATATTTTTTATACTCAATTTGACTATTTGTCTTATATATTTTCATTTTTCTTCAGCGATTATTTTTACACTTGGTCTTGTAAATAGAGGTAACTGTGTACTGGTGGACAAAAAAAATATTGTTACGGACTCTTCTTCATAAAAAAGTCTTGATTATTTTTTTCATAATTTGGGCTTTGTGATTGTAGATCTAGAGTGTATGAGTACATTAGTGTATTTGGATTTTCAAGCGTGGAGGATTCAATCACAAAGCAGACCAGTATACCAGCAACTCATCTAGATGCCTTCGTTGTGCTAAAGCGGTAAAAGATCATGAAGATAATAATAAACAATGTGATGGTGAGATTTTAATATGTGTCAATTGTATTGATTTTAAAAACACACTTTAATATACATCATATTTGACATAAACGTTTTAATTAAGAAAATTGAAATCCAATGGAAAAAAATAGATATTCCTCTGATGTAGAATAGCAACCACTTCATAGTAGTAAGAGACCCTTTAAAAATATACAATAAAAATATTCAATATTTAAGAAACAAAATTGATGAATTAGAAAAAAAACGTGGCTGAACTCTTGCGAGTTAAACATTGTATAAAGATGGTGGCGTCATGATAATTTATAAGGCTTTAAAGGTAACTGAAATTAAACATAAATCTAAATATTGAAAAGAAAAAGACCTAGAAGTACTTAGTAGGCATTGAAATAGAACTTGATAAGAAAAAAATTAAAATAGTTAATATTTACAGATCACCTACTGGGGATATTAATGTATATTTTATATATTAGAAGAGCTCCGTAATGATTTGTTGCTTGATAAATCGTTATTAATACTGTGCGGAGATTTAAATATTGATTATATGTCTAATAATAATATCAAATACAGACTTACTGATCTAAGTACATACAATATTACTAACCATATACATGAACCGACTAGATTAAGTATGAACTCATCTTCTTGTATTGGTTACATATCTACACATTTTTTGAACGATCAGAATAAATTTAAATGTGAAGTCAAGAAAAAATTAATACTTTTGTCTCCAAATTTAACAGCGAAAAATTATGGCTAAATGAAAATAAAACGGTGGTCATAAAAGTTGTCAACTGCATGTTTTGTATTGTACAGGATTATCTACGGAATAGTATTTTGGGGCAATTCACCCCATTCTGATAGTTTTCAACTTGCAGAAAAAGCAGTAAGTAGTAGGAGTTACCAGGCCAGGCAAACATCATGCAGAAGATATTTTAGTGAACTGAAAATATTACCATTTATTATGGATATTATCACATTTGTTAAGTCAAGTCTTAATAAATTCCTGTAAAAAATATAAACATTATTACGAAACAAAAGGTGACTTATTACTTGTACATTTCTTATCACTATACGAAAAGAATCTACTATATAGGAATAAAGCTGTACAATAAGCTTCCTGATTACTTAAAATTGATTGACAGTAAAATTAAATTTAAGAATAAGGTATGTCCCCTACTATTGAAACACGTTTTATGTGCAGTGGGAGAATATAGAATTTGTGTTCTAGTGCATTTGAAAGCTTAATTCCATGTAACAAATAAATTGTAAAAACAGCATATATTGTGTAAATTTTAGTGTTTTAGTTAAATCAAATTATGTAAATCAATTGTTGTAATGTACTTTTTCTGTTTTAATTTTTTGTTGCGCGAATGTAAATACTTGTATTATATCTTTACCAAATATGATTTTATAATATTTTCTTGACAAGCTCGATACCTTTTTTGCATATTGGTCAAATGGATAACAAATATATTATTATTATTATTATTATTCTATAGTTTCCTCGAATATATGTCGGTTTGCTGCCGGCACTTAACAAGAGTCCTAAGGCTTTCCTATATGTAATTATTCTCCGAAGATTTGCAGATCCTTGTACCTCGAATGTACATACCGGCACAACAAGTTAGCCAGCTACAATCACAGGTCTATCTGAAAGGAACAGGGCATTGAGGTCCCAAACAAATGGTATGAGCACGAACTTCAACCAGTCATCAACATCCAGGATACGGTGTCAGGACAGATCGGACTATTGGCGTCAACCGGCCAAACATCGTGTTCCACAACAGGAGAGATAGGACATGTTTACTCATCAACGTCGCCGACCATGATGACCAAAACATCATCGTCAAGGAAACCGAGAAGATCCTTAAGCCCTTTTTTTCAGGGTGGATCAACTCTCACTTTTCTAGGAGCGCCTTCTACTTCATCGGCGATGGTTGCGGCTGCCAACTTCGCCAATATTTTGTTGGCCATTTTTATTTCGTTGCTGAGTAGTTTGCCATTCCTTGGACGTTTTAGCCTTTTCCTTTTCTTAATGTCGGTATATTCTATCTTTAATGCCTAGCTCGGCACGTATTTTTCTATCCATTTCTTTTACGGCATCATCGTCGGTTGAATTGCGTTCTTCTTCCGGATCTGACTGCAATCCCGTCTATATCTGCCTCCACACTTGTGACAATTACACTTATATGGAAGAATTTAGAAATGAGCGTACGATTGAGGGAGTGCAAAATATTACGACTTTCTGGATGGCTGCAATCTCGTCGATAATATCTAACTTACTCAAATTGGCAATAAGCATTTTAGGGACTACTCCGGTCGCTGATATTATTAATGGTACTGCAGCCACGATTTTTTTATGCTACATTTGCTGGATCTCTTGCCCAAGTCGCTGATATTTCCCTTCTTTTTCAGCAAAGCAGTTTTGGATGTTGTGAGTGTTAAGGACCCCTATATATAATAATATATTATTATCATTACTATCATTATTATCATTTTTGTCATTATCATCATTATTATCAACATCATCATCATTATCATCAATAACATCATTATCGTCATTATCATCAGTATCATTATTATCATCATTACGATCATTATCCTCATTATCTTTATTATCATCATTATTATTATTTTCATCATCATCATCATTATCCTCATTATCATCATCATAATCATCATTATCATCATTATCATCTTTATCATCGTTATCATCTTTATCATCATTATCGTCATTATCATCAGTATCATTATTATCATCATTACGATCATTATCATCGTTACGATCATTATCCTCATCATCGTCATTATCGTCATTATCTTCATTGTCAACATTATCATAATTTTCATCGTCGTCATTTTCATCATCATCATTTTCATCATCATCATTATCTTCATTATTGTCGTTATCTTCATTATCATCATTATCATCATATTCATCTTTATCATCATTAGCATCATTATCATCATTATCATCATTATCATCATTATCATCATTATTATCATTATCATCTTTATCATCGTTATAATCGTTATCACCTTTATCATCGTTATCATCTTTACCATCATTATCTTCATTATCGTCATTATCATCATTATTATTGTTGTCATTGTTATCAGTGTTATTTTCAAAGAACCTACCAAATCATATCCAAAGTTATCACACCTGAAATTATCATAAAATCTCCTTCGAGGGAATTTTGCGGAACTATAACGAGCTATTGTCACATAAAAATGCGGTCGGAAGATATTTTGTGGAAGTATAATGAAGGTTTCTCGAATTTGCAACAAAACATAAACATAATTATTTTTTGTAACTGCAAGAAAACTTTCATTTTTGAAACAACAATGAAGATTTCAATTTTGCAAACTATTATAAAAAAACTTTATGGAATTGTAACAAATTACGTCCCATGAGGTGTAATATTAGCAACTACTTCGAAAATCGATCGTACTTTTAAATAAACATTGGATGGTAGTTGCTAATTGGAAACTGCATTGTAAGAGGCATCCTAATCCTCACCATATATGGTGGGTGTGAACCGACACACTTGTTAAACTTATACTTTTCTTAACCTTATACTCATATATACTCGAAATAAGTAAGTATAAATTTTGTATTTTACGTCTGAATAAGTCACATCGAACTCTTCAGGTGAACGTTATATTAGTAAATTTAGGAAAAGTAACAAAACGTCCTTCAGACAACTAAAGCATGAATCGTTCACATTATCAGTGTTATCATTGTTATCAGTATAATCATTGATATCATTGTTATCATAGTTATTATTGTTATGATTGTTATCATTGTTATTTTTTTATCGTTGTTACCGTTGTTATTATTGTTATCATTATTATTATTATTATTAATTCGGCTTAATATTTTAAGAATGCAAAATATACAGTATAATAGGGATAATTTCACATAATTGTTATTAGAACATCATTAGGTATGAAGCTTTAAATGTTTTAATTTTCCATCGTTTTATTTGCTGACAATAGTAAAAATTTAAGCCTCAATTTTTTACTCAATTTTTTAAGATGACTTTGCCTGTGTGCGTTTGATTAAAACAAACTGTAATGGTGATGGTTTGATGTATTCGGAAAATAAGCTCATATGGTTATGTGCACAGTAAACCAACTTAAAATAAATTGGAAAGAGAAGTTGGGTAATCGACATGTGAAAAAAGCTTCAGGACGTGGAAAATGAGCCTACGCCACTGGTCACTATATTTTCGTATTTAAATAATGAGAATGACTCACCCACCCTATATTGTACCTACATTTTTTCTTAGAATTTCTAATGTTTATTTTATTGGTTATTTTAGTATATTGTGTAATTTATAAAAAGCAGGAGTAGGATAGGTAATGTATTAATCTATTAAATAATAAATGCATCTGTTTATGAGGAGAGAACACGATGGAAAGTTGAAGAGTTGAAGTGCCGGAGTATTTACGGTGAAACAAAAGTCTAGGAAATGGTCCCTTATCGTAAAATCGCAGCGCGTATTGCAGCCCATAAGGACGATATGAACAGGGTGTTTTGGATACATATTTCCAGAAAGTAATATTCCCCTCCTCATATATAAGAGTGCGAGTGGCTACTGGCGCGTGAGTTAAAGTCCTGCCTCACATCGCATCGCTTACTGCTTGAAGTGAGAAGTCAGGTTCGCGTATCATTCACGCGGCCAGTGCGGTGCATATGCAAGTGCATTCGAGTGTCAGGTGCAACTAACTGATGCCGGCTTTAGCCCCCGGCTATGGGCGGTAATATTTGGGCTAATATAGCGGCGTGGACGTCATTCTGTCTTGTGTTAGTGTTTAGTGCTGCTGCCGCTGCCGACCACGGCCTGCTCCAAGACCTCGGTCTTAATATTCTTCCGGATATATCGAAGGTACGCCTTACATATTCTACTACCTGGTTCATGGAATGTGAGCTGAGAAAATAATAATCTTTCCGGTACCGTCAGGTATTTCCCTATCTTAGGGAATTCCACCGTACGTATTCACATGACCGGAGCAAGCTACAAAAATTCCGACTCACTACTGTTGCCTTGCACCACTTACTGAGACAACTTTAGATCTTTTAGATCCAAAATAGAAACGGGGACGCTTGGCTTAGGCAATATATTATATCTAAACAAATATACACAAACCCAAATTTAATAACTAATTGCCCGTTATATTTTTAACCATATTTTTTTAATGTCCTTTAAACCAGGATCTAAGTATGCTATGCAATATTTCCCAAAAAGTAATTTAAAAACGAGCGCAAACAGTCCAAAAACTTAAGCGCGATTCTTTTTTTTTTTTTGAGAAATCACTTTCTGTCATTTTTTCTGTAAATATATCGCAGTCACAATGCATCGCAAAAATAACAATATAAAAAACACGATAGAGCAAACACCACTGCCGGAAGTTCATATGCATATGTAAATAGAACGGAATGAAAATAACAGGTAAACGGAAGAAATAGGTATCCAAAAATCAAAAAATTCAAAAGTAATCGCAAAAATTAACTTATTACAAAAATGTTTTTTTGTGTACTTATTTGAACCTAGAATAATATAAACCGGTAAAAAATGTTTCTTGTAATATTGCAAATTTTGAGAACATCCAAAATGATTAATTATAAAAGTAAAAAAAGGTTTTCAGTTAATATTGACAATTATATTTAAGAAGGAAGAAAAAAGTTGATTGTCCTGTAATTATAACAACCATCATTTAGCTTATAAAACAGTAATACGTGTTTAATATATTTTATATTATTTTTGCGCCATTTTTTCTTACTCACCTGGGTCGCCGCCCATACTGCGTCTTTTACTTCTCGGGCCAATCCACCCCTGAGTACCTCGTCCCCATAATTGGATATAATAATGTTCCTTTTACCTTTCCAAGCATTTGCTAAGCTGTATAGAGATGTAAAAATTTTCTATCTTATTATTCCTCATCCTGATAAAAAGTAAAACTTAAAAAATTAACCAAATCTTTCGATAAGTCCTTGGTATTATATTAATATTTTTAACTATCAGTAGGTACTTATCTATCAGATATCACTATCAATTTGGAGAGAATATTTGCAGGATATTGGCCAAAATAATTCAGCTAAAGTTTGCATAAAGGCGGTTTTCTTGTATCAGAACAATTATATAATAATATTATATTATATGCCAGTGCTTTGAAATTTCTATTTAACTGTTAAAATAATTTTATTTTTTAGGTACAATTGCTATGTTTGTAATTTTAATCTCCTGATGGTGCCAACTTGGTTGACGAAACATTTGTCAGGATACAATGCACTATTTTTTATTTTTGTGAAATTTATTCAAAGCTTGAGATTCTCCTGTTTCTTAAGATATTTCATAACTTTTATTTACTGGTCGACTATTTTCAAAAACAATAGAGTTATACTCGTATCTAGCATTAATTTACTGCCCAAACTTCAATACAATTCAAATTTTAATGAGTGAAAAACATATTTTCTTCTGCTCCGAATTTTAATTTTGCGCATCAGCGGTTATTTGGCGCCAATAACTGTGACGTCATCCGTCATCATTTGTGTACAGTTTACCAGGTCAATCTACTTCAATTTCTTGTTTGTATTGTTATTATTTGGTTAATGCACTAGTGAGTACCATAATTATTAGTTAAAAATATTGTATTGTTTTAGAAAAATACTTTGCAAATACAAGAATATGACAAAAACATAATATTTCCGGTGTTATAGTTTTAAATGTATCATAATAGACACCACATAAATGAGAGAATCCTCAAATCCAGAGCCCTTCGCGGGCAGTTGCACTTTGAAAAATGAGAACACATCCAGTCCTCTTAAAATATAAAAAAAGTTACATAATTATAAGCTACAAAACTTCTCTACTTTTGATTTATTTAGGAGGTATGTAATTTTCGACAAACCGGATAAAGAGGTTTTTTAATTTTGCGTGTATGTAAACATCAGAACATTGAAATGTACACGTATAAGGGATTTAACATATTTTTACATATGTTTACAGATTTTTTAAGTTCATATTATAAACTTGCAGACATGAAAAGCTTACCCACGTACAAGTTCGACACTGTTGCGCAGTTTTTGTTTATCTTCCGCACTTCAACATTTTACATGTTATTATAATTATATTTGGATTTATTCAGATGTGACACTTCTTCTTTGCATTTTATATATTTTGCTTTCTTTTGTTAATACTGAAGCATTTTATTTGTTTCCGACTCGAGTTAGTTGAATTTTTTGTAATTCTTGAAAATGTTTTGTAAATATCAGTCCCCAGTACGACACCCAGTTAAGAAAATTGATTCTACAACCGATCTATAAATAAGTGTCCGAATAAAGGGTATTGGCCTAATATTAGTAAATTTAGACCATAACCGTGTATATCACCCCTACATAAGTTCTGAATCCATAGCACAATAATTAATACGTATATTTTATCACTTCATTTCGTTATACTTACATAAATAAATATGCTGAATCAATTCAAGTGGAAATTCTAAATATTTAATTTTCAAACGCCGGAAAGGTAGTTTTGTTATTAACTGTGAACGATAAAGTAATTTGTTATTATTAATTAACCACCCATTGTGCTACTTCATTAGTTTGTAATAAAGAATACATTTTCTACATTATAAGTATCTGTAGCCCTATTTTTATAATAAACTTTAGATTTAAAAATAAACAAATCTACTGGTTAGTTGATTTTGATGTGGCTTTAACAAGAGTGAAAAAATAAACCGCATCCAACAGATCAGGATGTTTTTATCAATACTTCATTCTCATCAGAGGCATATAATTGCCTAGACATTATGTAAATTCAAAATAATGAGTTATCGAATGAAATAAATATGTCGGTAGACCAAAAATAAAATGTTTTTTCCAACTTTCTTCATAAATTAAATAAACAACATAAATGGTTATTTTAGAACAACCCTTCTACAACTGCACAAATTTATCACGTTTTACTAGTTTTTACGTATAATAAAATTAAAAACTTGCTAAGAAATTCATTAAAGATTTTAATAAAAATGTAGCAAATTATAAATATTCCGAAAGTATTAACTTTAATGGTATTTTACCTTATATATCCATTCTATATATAGCCCTGTTTTTAATTCTCTTTAAGCTCTTTAATTTGAATCCCCAATTTGAAAGGTTTTAACTTCGAAATTTTTGATGTCGACAAAATGGCACCCACGGTCCGCCATTTTGTTTTCCAGGTTTTTTATGGCTTTCGGTCAAGGATCATACTGCCGCCGCAATTTGTTTAAATGTTATTACATTTAAAACATTAATATTTATCTTCCATTTAACTTCCGAATACGTTATAAAAATATTCTATACTAAATCTAACCTAAAAACGAGAGAAAATAACAAAAAAGGGCGTAACAGGGTCGCACGCTTCTCGCCCTGGGATCGTTCCGAGGCTTTCGTATACCCAATGATACTCTCAGGATTAAGGATAAATCGTTTGATGTTTATTTTACAAAAATCAGATATTTAGATTTTAACACTGGTCGCCATTTTGGGTTTTGTAGATTTCCGTGTACATTCGCAAGACATTTTTATATAAATAAAAATTTTTAAAACAAAGACGTAAACTGAATTTTTTTAAATCTTCTCAAATATACGCACTTTGTGGACACTATAAAGTATACACGGTTTAATCCAAGATATTTAGCCTACATTGACTTAAATACTAGTCCCGATGTTTGGACAATTTATACAAATACAAATATATATTTCTCAAAGCAAATAGAGGGTACTTATAGTTTAATATATATCCTTTATATGTAATTACATTATACGTGTATAATCTAATAGTTATTTACTATATATATTGTATATTAATTTTGCTACAGAATAATAATACTATGGAAATAGTTTCCAAAAGTATAATACGATACTACCTTGGGTTACCCTTCAATACATATTTATTGTTCCGGAACTATTGACAAGATATATGACCACACTTCTTTTAGTTAAGGTAGAAATAATGCAAATATTATTTTAACATCGAGAATACACATAGAATAAATACATAAACTACACCTTTTAAAATTTCGTAGGTAAGTACATATTTACATTTATTGCTAAATAGTGATATTAAATTAAATATTCCATTATTTGGACTAAATTTGTACACCTGTATAATAACATTCTCATGTTTTAATGTTCGGTAATGAATTTTTTTCCTCTCTTAGCTATTTTACCATCAAAAACTTTATTTAATTTCATTGACTCACTCTATTCCACTCTCAGGTAGTTATGGATTCAAAAGTAAATGAACTTAGATTCTTAAGTGGTGCCTTACTGTCTGAGAGAAAATGAATTCTTACTCCTCGTGTGTTTTTTTTTTGATAATCTATAGTACGGGTTTCTACGTGAAAGGTGGGCTTTTAGTTTCGAAATGTATATAACGACACCTATCGCTTTAGATCAGCGACCTTATTTCCAACTGTAGCCCCCAGAGCATCACACATGGCGATCAGTTATAATTTCAGATGGTTGAATCCTAAGTTGGATTTTATTCAGAGACTCCAAATCTCCTGTTTTTAATTTAATAATTGAATTCAGCGTGTACATGTTTATAACTGAGTCCTTCTTAATTTGGCAGTGTAAAGACAGCAGGGTATAGCGAAGATAGTTTTTTATTTATTACGTACTCAGTATGAATTTTTTTTTAGGGAATAGGAAAATATATTCTTTGATATGTTAATTCGGTTAATAAACTGTTATCTTCAAAATAGAACGTATATATTTTTGATTATTTCCCTCTATTTTCAAGTATGATAATTTTATTTTTATTTAAATTATGTCATGTTTGTTGTTACTGTGTGTGTGTGTGTGTGTGTGTGTGTGTGTGTGTGTGTGTGTATGTAAAAATAAATATGTTAATTTAATTCTAAGAAACGTACAATGATTTCCAGCAACGGATTGCCCTTCAAATGGGTGTTAGAGCCATATGAAAGTCGTAGAGCAGTATAAAAGCACTTGCTAGCCATGTTTTTGAAAAAAAAAATTAAATTTCTTGAGTTGACAGTTGAGGAAACGCTTTCTAAAGCTTTTTTTATTCCGTCTTTAACTGTTTCAATCTTTTTCTGATTAAAGTTGTACCTTCTACGAAATTCGAAAGTAATTCTCCTTGAAATTCAAATAAACTATGACACGGATTTCTGTATTTTTTTCCGACTAAAATTATGACAATAAAATTTAATAATTCCTTAAACATTTTCATACCCGGCGTTGAGCTAATTAACAATAATACACGTACCACAAAGCGGTATGTGGCTGAAATGCAATTAAGTTTATTGCCACAATAAACATTGTGGCTAAATTAAAAGCTCACCTATTGTAGAACTGATATATCAAGTGTTTCAAAGAAAAATTTTAAATTTTAATGTAGTTTTAGGAAAATGTTTTATAAATTTTTCGCGTCATAATTCTGCTCCGTAAGAGCTTATAATTGTGTTAGGTTAGAGATGCATCATTGTTCTTGAAATACTACAAAAATTGGTAATAATTGTCCCTGACCATATCAGCATAGTTACTCACATTTATAAAACTCGCATGCAGAGAGCAACTGTCACTTGTCAAAGCAAGAAGAAAACAAATAAATAACGAAGCGAAGGTTTTTTTGAGTGTAAATTTGTTTTTATTGGGGGGCGCCAAAGTTCTACATAACCGCCGCCAAATCTGTTCCGCCTCTGCACATTATTTTGCACCGTCCGTATTAGAAAATAAGGTTGCAAGTACATTAATAAATATGTTTGGAGAAGTAATAATTAATAGTAATATATAAAACGAATTATTCATCATTAAGCGCTGTTTATGATAACTTGAAATAACTTTATTACTAGCGCGCTAAACATGCAGGAAGTCAATTTTTGTTTTTGAAATATCATCTCGGAATTGGTGATTTAACTTGTGAAACTCAAAGTGAAAACAAAGCAGAAATTTCTTGTAGGAGTTATTGCGAATAAAAAACATAGTAGTAGTAGGCTGTAAAACTTTTTATCGCCTATTACATACTAATTCTATTAAACTATAAATTTTAAATATGTATACTAATTCCCTACTTAAGATAAATAATTCGGATTTATAACCACTTTCTATGACCTTATTTTGACTCGTCCTGAATCTTCAGAGATTTTATAGTCTCTAAATTCCTGTAGGCAGGAATTTCTAAGAGTATTATTTACTTGTAAATCTAGTGAGAAAATTATTGCTCACCCAGTCTGAAAGTTTGCCAGGCAAAAATATAAAATTAAATAAAATTAAGAATGGCAAATAAACTATTTGACAAAAATCAAATAATATGGAACAGAAAATAGTCCAATGGAACATAGTTTGATATGCGTGATGATCCTAACGCTAAAATTTAATGTTTGTCGTGAGATTCCGCAAGGATCGGTACTTGACCCGGTTCTTTTTGCAGTACCCATAAATTACTCAGCATGTCTGGATGCTTCATTTTTCCTGCCATTAACTGCATGTGTAAATTAACATCCAGTAAGAAAATTTATCCAAGCAATGATTCAAAATTAATTTAAATCAAGAATATTTGACAAGGCTCAAAAAATGCAGAAGAAAAAGGTGGTTGGATATACATGATACTCCATCAAAAGGTTGGGTTTATCCAACTAACGTAAGATAAAAGCATCACCAAACCTAGGGAAAAGGGAACCTATATTATATGTAATATCCCAAATAATAATCGTAGCCTTGTAATATATCTTAAAACTTTATTATAAAACCTTTCGAACTTTCTCAGGCTGCAGTTTTGTAAAACAATGGCAATTTTTAAAGAAAAATTAACTTAAGTTATTTAAAACTCTTTAATGCTACTCCAATAAATCAATCACTATCAAATAGGTTAGAAATTTAGGCGGGAAACGTTCGAATAAACCACTTTAAACCTAAGCAGTCTTATGAAGGTTCTGACTTCAAACAGTTTAATTTTAACCGGGATTATAAGACTTCATTCAAGTACAAACTGATCTATACATGCGAACATTTAGTTTTAACTAGGATTATATGAATTTATTCAAGTTCAATTTGATTTCTATAGGTCAGGAAGAACTTGTAGGTAACTAAATTGAGTGTATTTATAATTATGCAAGTACTTAATGATTTACTTATTAGGTACTTACATAAGAGCTGAAGATCTTAAAAATTATTTAACGAAAATAGAATATTTTGAACTATTTGAAAAGTATAATCATATATATATTATTTTTGTGGTGGTAAGCACGAGTCCTATTTGCAAGCGCAAGAAAGCATGAGTGGATACCACCACAAAAATGATCTGCAAACTTTGACTACGAATGGTATTTGAAGGACTATTCCAAAAGTTAAATTAGTTAATTATTTGCATTCCCTTTGACGAATAACAGGGAAATAAATTGAGTTCTGATATGGAAACTAGTTCAAAAAGGTTTGGTGACAAATCAGAATGTGAAATTGATGAATATACTTTTCATTGATTTTTGAGTAAAATACTCACTTCGATCACTAGTGGAATGCCCAATGGCATTTCTACGCATCCAAATACCCACTGATATGCATCGTTTCTATGGTGATTTAGTATTATTAACATTGTTATAAATATTATGAATGGAATAGTCAAATATATTTATTCCAATATTTTTTGTGTAAAACCTTTACTTTAATACATACAAATTATATTATTGGAGTTTTGTAATATTAATAATCAAAAATTGATTTTTCATTGGAAACCAGTATTTTTGTAAAAGTTAAGAATTTTTATAAAATTCGAAAATTACTGAGGGGTATTGAAAATTTTGAGCTAGTTTCATATATTTCAACAGTGAACTGTTTGTCGTTTGAAACTTTTGGGAGATCAGTGAATGCGCGGAAGCTATACAACCTCCTTCGGAGGAGATGTAAAGCCGTCGGTCTCTTGTCTATTAAATGTTAGGCAAGTAAAAGATCCCTACTCTTCTTACGGGAAGTGGTTCTGCAAAATTCCTGGTTGGGGGTAGCTCAACTACAGGCGTCGGTGTTAGGCCTCAGTAGCGGAAATAGGCCGACGTTAAATAAATGTATAAAAAAAACATGGTGTTTCATAGTATGTTATTGAAATAGTGAATATTATAAAATAAAACAGTTTTAACGATCATTATTCAAGGCAAATTTAGCTTTTCATGGCACCATGAAAGTCTCAATAAACCCTTTCGTCTAAGCCCAAATACTCTTATTATAGGTTTTATCAAGTTCTCTACGCTTTCACAGTTTATTATACTCCTATGAGTACGTCACAGAAATATAGATATATCAGTTATATAAAAAGTTCTTATGAAAACCCCGTATTTTATTAAAAAATTTAAATTGTTACTTGGTATGTCAAATGAAACAGAAAAGTCTAGATAATGGGCCAGAAAACCTAGATCTGGAAAGTATACGGAAGTATAGTGAAAAAACTGCTTTCTTCTCTAGAAGAAAGAGGAGATCAACATGGACACCCTATTACCTTCAAGGGACATATACATAACACACAGTACTTTGAAATGTGCACAGTATTCAAATTTTGCTGAAACTGCGGTCATGTACGCTTAGAATATGATAATAATATGGACAATTATAAAAGAGGCAATCAACAAAAAAAAACCACAGTGGTGAAGAAAATAATTGTGGAGCCTTCCTATAAATAACACTTATATTAAGTTTGAAAGTAATAAGGAGTGGTACTAAAAAAATTACGTGTCGCAATTTCTATTTCCTATATTTTTTTCTCAAAAATGTTTTTTTTAAGCAACGCATTATTCTTATTTAGTATTTAATGTACCTTCACTCAAAAAATTATCGTAAAATTTGCCAGCAAAATACGTAACTCTTTCAAGTCAATTGTTCTCAACGTGTTTTCCAATTTTTGAAAATAAACAGGACCGCATCTTCATTACAAACCTATACCAACCAATATATGAGTGACCTCAAAATGTTTCGTCCACTCTATAGCTACGTCGTGTTTGTTGATCATACCAGAAAATTTTAACCTTCCAGGCTTTCTCCGTTTCTAATTTTTAAATACTAAATGACATAATAAATTCATGATTACTAATCGTGTACTCATCAAGGCATTGACAGCAATAATATTGATTTATATCTATTACATCAAAATACAGTTTTGGGTTCTTCGCTCAGCTTTTCTCGGAATTAAAAACTAGAACATCTATATAAGATGATGATGATGTCTCTATGAAAGAATTTATGAGGATATTTGGGATTCTTTCTTACAGGTTTATTTGATAGATACAGAATCATGACCTAAGATTATTGCGAAACATACAGAGTATTCCGTTTATGCTGGACACAAATCAACTTGTGTTTTAAATGTGACACGTTATGTAATTAGAAAATTCGTTTTATATTAATCAGTTATTTAAGAAAAAACAGATGGAGGTCCTTACTGAAATAATTACACTACGATTGGTAGATTTAAATGAATTCAAGCTATTTTAAAAGCTTATATAATGGCCAAAATACTGTACAGAGAAATATAGGGCAATACTTGTTTTTGAGAATTTGAATTGACTGTATGTCTATTTTTTAAATAATATACCTTGTATATTTTGCACCAAACTGTTGATATTTCTGAAAATAATATTTTTTGAAGTATCTTGAACTTAATTTTTTCATTCAGCAATTTTTTTGCTTTTATTAATAACGTTGCTCATAAGTGGAGTCGCCACGTGTTAGTAGACGAAAATGCCCGAGGACAAGTATCTTAGCAATATAAATTACGCCTCAACTTTTGATGTGTTTAAAATAACCGAAAAACTACTGGGAGGAATGTCCAATTGAGAAATTTGTTACATTTGTATTAAACATACCTATTTTTAAAGAAAAGCTAGAAATATTTTAAAACGATTATTTAATATTCGTTAGTAACCGAGGTAAATACAGCGATTCATTTTCATTTGTTAGTTTTCGAAAATAAATTGATTACTAAGCTTCTTGGTACGATGAGAAATATGTATAAAATAATGTCTATTTAAAAATGTAGCATTCTGATCCAAATATTTCCGTAGCATAAATATTGATTGTATATTTTCTATTACATTGTTATAGAGAATGACTTCACTTTTTCAACCTTTTCTGTAAACAGACAGGAAATACCATTTATCTTTACAATAAACTATGTTTCTTTCACAGATTAACATAAGTTTGGACGAATACACCAGAATGATGACCAGTTATCTCCAAACACGTGAAAACTCTGTGGACACCGACACCACCATTCCCAAACTCATCACATTTAACGTAGGTGAGTAACAGTGCTTCATACACCAATGAACTAATGAAAAACCTAGCACTATTTCCAATAAACCCAATCAAATCCTTAACATCATTAATGGATTGTGAATCTTCAGAATAAATACCCTACCTCTCGTTCTGAAACATATGTACTTAAGGCAATGTGTGTTTTGAAACAATTAAGTAACGAAAATTGTTTTTTTATACTTGCGCCGGTAAAACTTAAGATTATGTGCGGGGTTCCGCAAGGAACAGTACTTGGTCCGGTTCTCTTTCACTGTACATAAATGAATCGGTATATTTGGAAGCTTCGCCCTTGTTGCCGGCAGTACAATTATTTGATAGTAAAATAAATATATGGAGTTATTATGTACGTGGCAAATATTTTTAAAATGATGTGGCTGAATCCTGAATCCGATTTTCATTTAATATAATAATTTTTTGATGTATTTAACAGCACACATCTTTGACGAATAATAGAGAACTAGAATAAATTTCTTGGACAAAAAATTAAAGTTGTAGGAAAATGTAATGCCTTTAAGATTTTTGCTCTTGAAATTGGCAAAAATAGACATGAAGTTACGAGAAATCACTTCAGTTCACCTTACCGTAAATAATATTGATTTTCATATTCCAACTATCACTCCTAAAAAAGCTTGTTTATTTACAACGTCAAGAAAATGTTCAATTACCTCCCAATATTATTTTAAAATATCTGTTCTAAGAAATAAATCAGAATAGATGTCATTGAAAAAGAACTTTTGAGGATATTATAGGTAAGCAGTTATTTTAATACGTGACTATGTATATATATTTTGTCACTTTATACAATTATTCTTTTTTGGAGAATAAAGGTTACTAAAAAAAAAAAATAATAATAGTAATAGATGAAGTAAGTTGCAAGTAGTAAAATATCCGGTACTAGGTATATCAACGAGTTTTATAGTACCAAGAAGTGTGATTAAAAAATGGTTCAAACATTGTGATTAATATTAAGTTAAATTCTAATTAAATATTGCAGAATTCCAGCAAAAACGTCAGTGGTCTACGTTTAAAAAGTATTTAAAGAGAAAACATACCAAACTCAGTTACCTTGCTCTAGGCCACAGTGGCGGTAAGCGGATGTTGCATACCACAAGCAACTACGCTGGGCGCTTACGTCATTAATTTCTTACTCATCGAATGGTTTCCCCATATCTCGGTTTGTTGGTAACCCCTTTTAAAATACAAACCCTTGCCTGCTTCCCTCATTACTACAAAATAACGAAACGTGGTAATGTAAAAAATACAAAATATAAAATCACTATTTGATATTTTTCAAGTTTATACAGGGTTGCTCAGAAGTAACATAACCGCTGTAACTGTGTTGTTATTTTTTTAATTCTTCAAAAGCTATCGCTATTTTAATGATAGTCTACACATCACGTCAACAGTTTTTAAGATACATGAACCATTTTTTTTGCTTTGCTGGCATACTTTAATCTCTTGTCAGCAGTATTAAGCTTTGTGTAGGTTAAATAAGATCAGTACACAAAAAAGATATGGAATATTTTATTTTTTTAATTAAAATCCTGCTCAAAATCAATGTTTAAAATAAAATATCTTGCAGATAATTGTTAATTCATTATCTATTCATCCTTATGTGCTAGCGTATCAATTATATACTTCATTATTTCTTATCAATCTAGACTGTAAATAACGTCACTATTGTTCCATAGTAAATTGGGCACCCTGTTGAAACCCAACTTTTTTAGGCACTTCTTTCTCAGTTTACAAAGCTATAAATATACTGTTTAAAATTACGTTTATAAAAAAAGAGGCCAATAATGAATAATACATTTAGTCTAAAATTCTTGTCCCCTGATTTAATTTTGTAGAATGCCTTGGCCAAACTAAATCATGAGCTCCTATGTCAAGCATTGCATTTAGAAGTACTCCATAATCTGATTTTTAGCAAAATTTGGCCCGAACAATTAAGAATCACGGCGCGGCGGATCTATTTTTTTATATTGTTTTAACATAAATAATAAACCAGACATCCTGGATATTTTCCGTTCTATAAATTTTAATGTTCCGTCTTTTCAAATTAGTTCATACCCCTTCTTATTTTAAATAATCCATTTCCATACTTTAAAAATTCTTTTCAGTTCATATAGTGGCTTCTTATTTAGTTTCTAGATAATGAAATAGATATTGCTATATTAGCCAATGTTAGACTTCGAAATAGACATTTTTCGAAAATTTGCCGAATGCGCTGGTGTAATTATCTACTTAGCCGTACTAATTCAGTTATTGCCTAAACGTAAGTAGGAGAATTGTAAATCTTTTACAAAGAACAAATACACATACCTGCAGATGAAAGCAATCTACTTTTAAAAATTGATTAAAAACAAGGCTTGATTCAATGTCTTATGTTTTTAAAAACATTGATGACATTGCTCCGTTGATAGATGTCATTTTCCACTCTCATACATTCACGGATACTCTAAAGTGGAACGAACCGTTCGCGGTATTTTGTTGATAAAATTGATTAAGATGAGAAATAAACAGAGCAAACTCTTCCGGTATTTTATAATCCTGAGTTTACTTTTGCAGGATAAAGATTTATGATAAATCATTTGAACATATAAACATGTGCCCGTTGTACTTTCGCAATAGAAATAAAAAATATGAATGGGAAATAATTAAGGGAATTATCTGTTTTCGACGATAGATTTAAATAGAATTTAAAATGAAAGTAAATATTTCGAAAGTCCAAAAAGTATATCATCATATTTGCACCCAATAAATCAAAGGAGTTAACGAAAAGTACTTAACAAAATTACGTTTAGCCGATGAAAGATTTAAATGGGACCTGCCATCTGTTTATTGTATACTATATCGCATACGATAAATCATTTATTTTTGAATTTAAATTGAATTTTGATTTATTTTCGTTCTATTTTATATCCACATCCACAGCACCTTAATAATTGTGGTCTAGAAAAAAGTTTTTATGGGGAATGTCGATGTGGCAACGGCCAGCTCATCGCTGAAAGCTAATAGGTCTTGAGCTTGTTACTTTTTTCTTATACAATAACAGCGGGGAACCAATTTCCATTTATATCGGGTTCTGCATTATGCACGCGCGGTCTGTTTCAACACCGATGACTTGAGTTAAAATTATATATTACAAACAGATTTAGACTTAACTTCATTCATTATGGTATTAAAAATAAATTTAAATATAGTTCTACATCAATAATTGCGTTTTGCCTTTAAATAAATTATAATGACGCTCTTGTAACTAGGTTTGTTATCTACGGTTTTAAATAAATATGGCTTGGCTTAGAATTTGATATTCATATGCTAACGACATCGTTGGGGTTGGTGACAGAACGAAAAATTATAAGTTTGAAAACAATAGGCAGGCATTTAGTTACAATTCCAATACAATGCTATGTTATTAAATTTATTCATTACATATACTTCCAGCTGGCTGTTTCTGTTATAAAAATAAAAAACAATTGAAATTAAGCCAAAAGTTACACATATATTAGGTACGGACTTTAATTGATGGCTTCATATAATCATTTTCCTATTTATTTTTACTTCTGGTTTTCAATAATAGTTCTACAACAGTTATGTTATGAGAACGTAGTTAAAAAGCACATGTTATTAAGCCGACGAAAACCGGCTGTCAACGTTTTACTACTTTACTTCTGTTTCGTAAATGTTAAACAAGATATTTGTGGAGCCCCTACCAATTTTTCTGTTTTGTAATAAAGGCCAGCACTTTCGAGGAAACTTGTTTGTAACTAAGTATTACGGATTGAAATTGACTCGCAATGCCTCCTAATTTAAATTCATTCTTCTCACAACTTTTAATGAAGATTTTAATAATTTTAGGTTTAGGCCAAGACTCAGGTTTAAACTCTTACTTAGCAATATTTTGGTTTTAATCGTTGGCGAATTTGAACCTCGTAGAACCCGTGTGTCATATTAATGAAATTGTTTTATATAAACAACACCTAAATATCTCTTGTCATATATTCGTTCCATTTGTATCATTCTTATACAACACATTTTCTGATAAACCTCAAGATTCTGTAGATGATTTAGAGAATGGCTAAGTATCTATTTATAAGTGGTGGAAAAGATAAGATTGTGTAATAATGAAAATATTACTTTTCAAAATGTATTTAATAATGGCATCATAAGTGTTACAGAAAAATTGAAGAAGATGGCAGTTGTCCCAATAATACATTATACTTTATTGTAATAGATTGTACTGGTGTTCTAGCATGGTTTCTGGCAACCTGGGAAATTTAGAATACCTGGAAAATGCAGGGAATATGAAGTTATTTAAAAAATCAGGGAAAAGTCGTTGACATTGAAACATTTTCCGTGGCTGAAAGTGATATCTAGCTTTGCACATCGCGGCTGAAGTAGTACCTCTTTATCAGACCTAGAACAAATTTGAAATAGCCATGGAAAAGTCAGGGAATTTAATTTGGAAAATTACTATTAACCCTGCTGTTTCATTGAAAAGGCAGCAGTATGTCGCATACATGGTTTTAATTCATGATGCTATATTGTTATCCTTAGTATCCCACAAGGGCCTAACCTTGGTCCGCTTCTTTTTCTTTTGTATATTAATGATTTACGCGATATTATTGATTACTATTAGCTAGCCTACGCTTTTGTCTTAAAATATATTTTCAGTTATAACTTGTATTATTGATAGTAAGTTATAATCTAATCTCAGGGCTTCTAGTAAGTCATTAAAATCACTAGAAAAAGATCATGATATGTTAAGGGATGAATAGAATTTATTAAAAACAGAGAAATGTATCAAAAATTGTGAAGACCAAGATGACACTGATACTAATAATGTGAAATTGAAGATGGACCAACATTTTTAATATAGCGTACACTATTTTATCAGGATTAAGATATCCTAAAGTTGCAATATTAGTTGAAGCATGTCTATAAGAAAAAAATTAAGCAGCCACAGAAAGACAGAAAACGAGTAAGGAAAGCAGAAAAATAACTTAAATATTGAGCGGAAGACTTGAGCGGGAAAATCCAAGAGAACAGAAAGGACAAAAAACTAACTACGAGAGATAATTAGAAGAGTCTAAAATTGTTCTGGAGTTGTCGCATACTTATAAAAATGTGAAAAAGCAGCACGTAGAGAATCCTGTCGCTTGATGTTTTTCAAAACAAAGTACAGAAGAGGAAGAATACTTTGAGCACTTTATAAGAAGAGAAAGCAAATATTATATTTGTTTTGTTTATTAATTTTTTGTAAATTGCTCGAAACACTGTAACTGCTTGTACATTTAACCTGAAGTACATCTGATTTGTTATTCCCATACGATTTCATTTCTTGTATAAACCTCATCTCTTTAGTGGAGCATTATACAGGGAAAGTATATTTAGATATTTTTGGGATTCATCAGGTCCTCATCATCAATCGTTTGCC
Organism: Leptura quadrifasciata; assembly: GCA_963675555.1. Taxonomy (NCBI): domain Eukaryota; kingdom Metazoa; phylum Arthropoda; class Insecta; order Coleoptera; family Cerambycidae; genus Leptura; species Leptura quadrifasciata. The sequence continues at coordinate 51,791,627 of OY776682.1, read as the reverse complement.
CTTGATTTTCAGGGTATATTTAACTTCTTACACGTTTCTCTAAGGCATACTGGTTTCAAGCTTGGTGCCCGCTTGGTAAGGACGCTATTTCAGTATGTCGGTCACAGGGCATTGTTAAAATTTACGTCTTCGTATAATTAAAATTGGTTACGTTCTACGTCTGTTGAACCAGAATTTATTATAGGCATTTCGCCGTACACATCGGCATATTTTAAATGTTTTACGAGCCCACATCATTAGTCGCCAATGGTGTTGAACACGAGCCTTCATTTGAATGTCGTTATTGGCAGGTAAAATGAATGTCTAGACTCTGAACTATTGTCGGCTTTGCTTATTGGTTCAAAAATCAATAACTGATCTTTTTTTTGAAAGTATTCGTAAGTACTGAAATATGTATTGCAGTAAACTATTTGGACTGTGTGTTGAAAAGGAAAAAGTGGGAGTTACACCTATGCTTCTTGGTTCATTCTGCCATAAATTATTTTATACTCACATATTTACGCAAAAAACTTAAATTTAGATGTGGAATACATTCCGAAGTTTTATAATATATTATAGAGGTTATGCACTAAAATATATTTTCTTAATTTATTACAATAACATTTATGATTTATTAACCGATAAGTCACTATATATTTTTTTTTCTAATTTGTCAAATCACGCTGGCTTTCATATCCAAATACGTAAGAAAGTATTTTTCTATTTTTATCGTATATTATTTTGCATAAAACATTAAATCAATGTCAGCGTACTACAAACGTTCTCCCGGAATTTTTCATTCAAATTATTCGCATTCACCATTTCCCATTCTTACTATATTATTCTATTATATCTTAATTTTTCCGCAGTCTACAATCTACAATGAGAGGCTACACTACTTCATTCAAACGTTTTCAAAGAAAATGTTTAGTTATACACATTTACATGTATACGTACATACATGCATATATTATACAAACATGATGTATTGGTTTTCCGGATGTAGACCCACGTCGCTGATTGGCTTCAGCGAGACCGCAATCATTGTAATATTTGCAAACAAAATGAATACGTATTTTGATAACTCCCACCTAAGCTGTCAGGGAATTTTGATATATCTAATTAATATAATTTTAAGCAGCTATATTTAGGACTATATCTTCACTTTAATAACCACCTGTTAAAACGATCGTGTCTTCACAAAATAGTCATCATTATTATTAATCTATTTATCACATAACAGTTTTTTTATTAGAAAACTGAGAGTAAAATTAAATAAATTTGCTCAAAAAGAAAATCATTTTACTAACAAATTTAAGAGAGAGAGAGAGAGAGATAATGTCCTTATCAATAACGTTTAAATGGTTCGCAGATGATATCACACTTTATATCCAGTCTATTACAATAATTAATGATATAATTGGAAAATGACTAGGGATTTTACATCTAATCCTAATTAAGAAGCAAACTGTTATATCCTTTATGGAAACCGAGAAAAATATTTCATGAATGAAAATGAAAGGAATTCTTAGTATTGGTTTGAGGAATATAAAAATTACACGACACTTGACAGAATGAAAAAATGTTGCCTTAATTTTTTCCTGTTACATATTTGAATAATTATGTAATCTACCTACTGGATATATGTGTTTGTCATGAATATGTATTTCTAAACTGGTTCATATTAATTATTTTCGTAATATCAAATATTAAATTGTCCCGTTAAACTTCAGAGACACAGGTGGATGCGTCATTCCTCAAATTATATATAGAGTAAGCGCGTCGAAAAAAGTTATAGGTTTTTGTTTTAGCTTACGTGGGTCATTTAAAAACTTCAAGGTAGATGAATAAATGTTAAAAAATTCTTACTTATCGGTTATGCCATATTTCATTGACCTGACTATTATTTCAGTTAATTTCATTATTTTTATTTTATCCTGTAGAAGTTTAGCATTAGCTATTCCACTACTCAATCAGGACACATACACACAGACAATTACTCAACAACCATTCCCTACGACATTGCTATCTGCCGCAGCTGAGACTCGGACTCAGGAGCGGTACAGCGACTAACCGTGTTGCTTCTCACAAAACTCCGCCTAGTCCACTGTTACCAACTCGGTAACACATTAAAAATACCACTAAACATCCATAGTCTTGACAGGGTTTCTTGGTTTCAATTCTAAAAAAACAACAATCAAGCCCAATGGGTAAGCATTGGGCCACTGATGAGCCGGCAATTACAAAGTGGTAGAACTGAAAGTAGATCTAGGCTGTGGAGAGGATTAAAGCTGAATAAATAAAGTTGAAATATATATTTTTAAATAATAAATATATATATTAATAATTTTTCTCGAGAAATTCGTTTGTTATCATTACCTTTATCTTTATCCTTATCTTTATCTTTATCTTTATCTTTATCTTTATCTTTATCTTTATCTTTATCTTTATCTTTATCTTTATCTTTATCTTTATCTTTATCTTTATCTTTATCTTTATCTTTAGCATTAGCATTAGCATTAGTAATAGTATTAGCATTAGTATTAGCATTATCACTATCACTATCATTATTATTATTATTAAAATTTGAACTATTTAGAATACGGTTTAACTTCAAAATTAAGAAAAATCCTGTATAGCGGTTAACGTGTAGTGGAGTTGTAATATTTAAAAACATAATATATGTAGATGCTATCAATTGGGAAATTATTTAAATATGGTTTAGTTTTAACTTTTTATACCAGTTTATTTGATCCAGAACGTAACAAATTTCACTTTGCACGTTCGGTGAAAACGCTATTTTTATATCTTTTAATCAAATAGGTGTATAAAGTAATGTTTGGATCGGTATGTATGTGCATGTGTGTATGTAGACCGTCTTTGTACACATGATAACATGTTACACTTAAGATATTCCTTTCAAGTTTGGCGAGGCCATAATGCGTCTGACATCTATAACTATGATTCAGTTTCACTTCCTAAGAATGTACAGGGTAACCAAAAATGACTTTTCAATTTAGAAATTTTTGAATTGAATTTTCTAAATTTTTTCAAATGAAACACTCTGTATATTTTTCGACCACACGATGTAGGAATAAAGAACTAACATTTTGTATGGCTTAAGCAAAATTTACTAACATTAAATACAAAAAAAAACTAAATCTATAAGCTTTTCTCCAACCACTGCTGGAAAATCTTCCTTAATTAAAATAAAACATCACGACTCTGAAAATGCAGTGGTTTGTAGTTGAGTATAATGTCTAATAAATATATTAGGTCATCAGAACACATAAAATATCTGGGTATATATATAGACCAATTTTTGAAATGGAACATACATGTTTGTTAAATAAAGTTAACTTTATGCTACTAGTACTATAATAATATTTATTTGCCAAGAAGAAAAAAATGTGTATCTGTAGCGTACACGAAATATAAGAATATTTATGAGGGCAAATAAACAGGCGACCCTGCAAAGGTAATCATAATTGTGGGTAATAGCCAAAATTATTCTAAATTAACACATTTATCAAATTAATATAAATTTAAAAAAGATGAATTTATTTACACACATTATAAATAATTGAAAGAGAGAGAATTTCTGTCATAAACAGTTAAATTGAGTGACACAGCTCGTGTGAGAGATTGACAGTTTTTACATAAAATATATATTTTTTTTTCAGTAAGAAGCTGAGTTAAACATAAAACTTTGTATGCAACTGATCCATAACAACGCTCTTTTGAACTCTTCTTTATAACTGAACTAGTTACATTATGGACTTGTTTCATAAATAGCTATTAACTTTTGTTTATTTGTTTAACTATAATAATTAGTTTATTAAAAATTTAAGTTATTTTTAGTTTTAAAATAGAAGAGTATATTAAATAAAATCTCTAATTGCAATTAAGGTACGTGACGATTATTAGGACAATCGGACTTATTTGCTACATTTTTTACAATAAAATACAGACATTCTTAGTATTGTCTGAAAGTTATTTGTGGCATTCTACGAATATTCTTTCCTATTATTTGGGTTTTCTACCACATATATTATTACCCTCTTCAAAACAAATCACCGAATCTACAAAATAATAGAATTATTGGACATTCTTTTTTAATTAACGATAATAGCCTATTGCTCTTATTTACAAATAACTACAATATTGAGGCAGCTATAATACTTTATGGTATATAAAGTTAAACCTTTGTTTAATATGATTGGTACATTTACTTTTTCAAAAACCTATAAGACCAGCGTTTTATGAATCGTTTTATGAATCTATAGATTACACTGGTTTAAAATTGTTTAATATTTTACCTCAACAAGAATTTCAACGTTTCTCAATATCTCGAAAACGGTTGAATTTCAAAAATATTTTATATAACGAAATTTGATTGAAAATAAAGCTTTTTAAATGCCCTATGCCCTACATCTTAACATATTTGGCCATTTACACATTCTAACAATTGCCTTTTGCATAACTCAAATACCTTTATTGTTTTTCGAATTATTACGGATGGAAGTTTCTATTTTTGCACCCTGTATATGTAGCATTTGATTTAAATAACTTGACCATGTATCATCATCTTGGCTTGTCCGGTATATTCGAGAACAATTTCTGATTTCAGTTTATTTGTAACTTGCATTATTTTTTAAATTGCAGCTATCTTAGAACTCGACTTATAAACGTATGTCAGCTCCCTCTATAAACATAAAAAATATGTTTTAGATATTAAACAGATCTCAAAATGTTTTGTAGATAATCGTTACTAAAAGGTAATTTTCACAAAACATTTGTAGATTAAACAAACATTCAGTATAAAATAGTTGCAAAACATGTATGTAATGCATATATCCACAATTAAAAATAATTTAATAATAATTTTATCCTCTATAGGCGGCTTCCTGGGTACTAATTTTAGAACATAACTTAATTGTTGAAAATCCCTAATGATTATTTTCAGCATTTTAAATAAATCCTATACTTTAAAATAAACAGTTTGAGCTGGCTTTAATGAGCATTTCGCAAGAATTAAAGGAAAACAATAAATTTAAAATTATTTTTAACTATCCTTCAAAGTTTTGTAAAATTAAGTAAGAGGTATGTCAAGAGATTAATTAGAACTAACAGTTATTTTAAACGGCGGTCGTCCTCTTTATACATTCGTCGTTAATTTATAAATTAGATATATTCAGATCCACTATAGGTTGCACTAAATAGGTACATGTCCTCCTATTCTTTTGCCAATATTCAAAAATTTTTGCACTTTCAACAGACTAGAATTTACATATTAGGCGAGCCAGCAAAATTTTCTTTCATGTAAGAAATATTGAGCTAGAAATGTTAGAAAAAAATATAATCAGTTTCTAAATTAAATTTCGGTAAGCGTGTGTTAAGAACAAAACTTTAAAAGGACCAAATATTAAAATATGTTGTTTTTGTATGCTTCGAACTAATATTGTTCAAAATGAATCTAAATAAGACCTGTTAGTGTTAGATATTTATAGAAAAATGCACTGAGTACTTCAAGGGAATTAAATATTTTAGACATATCCTTCAAATTCTCCCTCTTACTGTAATAGTAAACTTTTTTGTATCTGCAGCATTTGCATTTCGCCTACATTTATCACTAAATGCATTTCTATAGATTAATAACGAGAAAGAAGTCTGAAATTGTGCATTATATATACTAAAACAAACATTATCGGTACAGATATACGATGTTGTGAGCAAGAACAGGTGTTGAATACCACCTTTCGAAAAAATCTGTTCTGTACCATAAACCTGTTAATGGATAATAATTTTAAAAATAAACACTTGGCTTTGAACTTTGAATAATGATATAAATAATCTTCGAATTAAGAAATAGTTGAAATTTTATTACTATTACTAATCTTGGCCAAATATATATGTTTACATTCGCACAAGCGCCTAGTAAGAACCAATTTTAAATAGTCAGCCACTTAATGGTATTGATTTATTACCTATATACTTGTTTGTTGTGGGTGTTTCCCGCCTTAGATACTTTAAACTATTTGGATTTCATTATTTATATGTACATTTTATCGAAAGTCACATTTAAGAGGAGCTACGTATGAAAGCCGATAAGTAGGTACTATAGCACTACCCCCCCCCCCTGAGGGGCCTTCACAAAGCGGTCCAAAAGGGCCCTAGAGCCCAGGTGAACTTTATAATTGGCTTTAATAAGATACTACATTAAACAAAGTTCAAAATGGTAGCCAAATGAGAAAATTTTGGATAGTTTGGGATATTTGGACCCTTTATGTAAAAACATGCTCTGATCACGGAAAAAATACTAAAAAGATTCCAACCATGTCGCAACATGTTCTTATATGTATATAAATGCAAATATATTGTAAATTAAGCATTTTTTTGAAAAAAACACATGAATAAAAAGTGTTTAATATCGCATTTTCCATATGACCATGGCACTACATTTATATATATATTTATAGTTTTCTTTGATTATCTTGCTATCTATGCGTTTTTTCAAAAAAATTATGAGAACAAAAAGGGTTTAAAATTGCATTTTCTATACAACGATGCTATTTAGAATATATTTTTTAATTTTTCGAGAAAACGGAGAATTAACATACTATGTCAGTTTTTCCGGGCAACTAAAGGGAAAATTGCAAGTCTAATACCATGGTCATATGGAAAATACTTTTTATTGTTGTATTTTGTTCAAAAAAATGCTTATTTCCCGAGATATTTGCATTTTATGCTAAAAAATATACATATATATGTATATAAAAACATGTTGTGACATGTTTGGCATTTTTTAGTATTTTTCCAGTGAACAGAGCATGTTTCTACATAAAGGGTTCAAATATCCCAAACTATCCAAAACTTTCCATGCCATTTCCTTCGTTTGCTAGTGCTAGTAACACACCTTTGACGTCACTCTGTATGAAAGAAGATATGGCCCAGTGTTCCTCCGCATTACGGGCTTATATACCTTTTTTCTCATGGTTGTAATATACAGGTATAATGAATCTGAAAGTATAACTGTCCTGAAATAAAAATATAGATAACGCTTTCCAAATAAAAGAAAAAAATTCAAATATTTCTAAATTTTGGCAAGGGGTTAAGTGTCTCTAAATTACTCAAGTAATCACAATAACAATTATTGAGGAACCATGTAAAAAAATAAAGAACTAGGTGCAAAACTACATTAGTTTTGACATCCATGCATGAGAATTTATATTCTAACGACAATAACTCGGAGTATTTCGGGCTTCCCAATAGCTTCGTAAAAATTACATTTGTGATATTTTCATATTTTCTTTGCCATTTTTCTCAGCCTATTCACGCTCATATGTATTTTACCATAGATCAATAGTGATAATAGAGGAAATCAATTAACTGGTTCAAATTTCTGTTTCAGAAAAACAAATATGGTGGAAGAAGAAGGATGTCGCCGTAAGGTTGAAATTTCCAATAACAGCTACCCAACAAGTGGAGGTTGAAAATGCGCAACTCCGCATTTTGGCACCGCCACAACCTCACGGACCGACAATCGTCAGGGTTCAAGTAAATCAAATTCTTGGTTCGAGGAAGACAAGATTCCTTGAAGAACGAACATTTTACTTGTCAAAAAACTTTACAAAATGGTGCGAGGTGGACGTTACAAGTGCTGTGCGGTCGTGGTTGAGTGGAGACATTAATTTAGGTTTAGAATTAATTTGTTTAGACTGTGAAAGTAATTTAAATCCATACCAAGCTGCTATAACTTCTCTAATTTATCCTGATACTAGACGTGTTCGTCGATCATCTCCATACCAAAGCGAACGAAGAACTGATTGCCAAAAGGGCAAGCGCAAGAAGAAATGCTGTAGGCAAAATATGAAAGTAAATTTCACTAAACTGGAATTTCCAGAAATGAATTTTATAGTCGAACCTAAGATATACGAGGCTGGGTATTGCCATGGTTTGTGCCCGCCTAACTACAATCATGCTACTAATCATTCACGAATCCAAAGTCTCATGCATCAAATGGAGAGGAAAAATGCCAAAATAGCCAATAGAAAAATTATACCAAAAGCATGTTGTGCCCCCTCTAAACTAGGACCATTAGAAATATTATTAATTAACAAAGATGATCCTAGTAAATTATTGCTAGAAAAGTGGGACAATATGATAGTTATAGAGTGCGCCTGTTCCTAGTAGTATGTTAAGGTTCTTTGCTAATTACTGTACGGGTAGAACTGAGCATTTCTACATTTTTACTGTGATATAATTTAATCATTTATTTTTCATTGCATGTAGTAATTTGAAAGTATTATTTTTATCTGTTCATTTTTATATACTATTTAATTTTATATGAACTGTTTTATATCATCCTCTCTTATTTTGTTAAATAAAGGATTTTTTATTAAACTATTTGTTTACATATTTATTGAAAAAGTTGTACAATGTTTCTGGATTCCCTCATAACTACTATCATCAAGGACAACACTAAACGAAAATTGTAGGACACGAGTGTATATATTATTATTAATATAAATATATAAGAAGTAAATTTAGCACAGCATATGAATTATAACAGTCAAAATAAACACCATTTTTATACGCCTATAACTAGAAGAATTTGTCGGAGTTTGGTCCAAAGATCTCAACATAGTCTGCTAACTATAACCTAGTTTTGCGGAACATATATTATTACTCTACAAGTATAATAGACGCATTCAAAAATTTCCTAGTTAAACTATTCTTTGTTTTTAAACTGTCTATATTTTATTGTAAATAATTAAGAGGGAAATTATAATCCGTTGTAACTTTAGAAAAAACGTCCAATAAAACTCCTTTCATTAATAGTTAGGGATGCACATACTGTTTTTCTTCAGTCCCATGCAGCATTTGGGCATACTTTTAGAATTAAGTCTGTATTATGTAAAATACTAGAGACTAGGAATTACTGGAGCAAAAACTTCCAGACTGATAAGAAATTACCTAGTTTTATCTTTATATCGATGTCCTTTCATCTAAACACGCCATATAAAAGTCCTAGATTTAAAAATGCATCATTAACAAACACAAACTTATAGGGAATTAGGTACCTAACTTTTCTACATTTATATAAATATTCTTAATTCCCAATGAATCAACGCATGAAAGCATTAGGCAAAAATTATTAAACACTTTAAAAAACAAACCATTGCAGTGTATATCAAAACAAATAATTATATTCCCGCCATGATTACAAAACACCCGAAACTAGATGCACTATGCACTCGCATGGAGAATTAAAGACCGTTAAAATGAGGGGTCACTCGACCACCTTACCGTAATTTTTGTTTTTGTTGGGGGGTTGTTGGGGCTAGGGGGTTGACCTGACAAAGTCAAATTTGACATCAAAATGTGCCGTTGAAAAGATAGAAGGTGACGTATTTCAGGATTTTTTCCAAACAACACCCCCACCTTACTTAAGCTAGATGTGGTTTTCAGTGCACGAGAAAAAAATTGAAAAAAACTAATTTCCACCATGCTGCCGCATAGAGAATTGAAAAATGCTTCAAATGAGGGGTCGCTCGACCCCCTTTCCCTATTTAAATTCTGGAGTTAGGAGTTGTTGTGTCAATGTCAAGTTTGACATCAAAAGTTGTCCCCCAAAAATCAATAATCGACCTGTTCGATCGTTCTTACATGATTATAATCGTACAAGCCTTGTGATTTTCTGATATAAAATAATTGATATATTTTATTAGAAATAATAGGATTGTAATAATTCTTTATCCAAAATTGAATTTGAACTTCACTGTACGTTATCCAATCACTGTTTAACATTTGTTCCAGTAGCATTTTTAGTTTTCGAAATATCACGAGTTATATTTTAAAAAGTATAAATATCATACATCACTGAAAAGGGATGAGAAATTAACGTAGAGCATGTACGCTTGAATCGCTTTGCGCTTTCCAGAAATGGATTCAGTAGAAAATATTGCAAAAATTATGTCCAAAAGTTACATGGAAATAGAAAAATAAGTGAAAGAACCGTATATATTTTAATTTAGAATTGAATCACCATGAGATAGCCCTCCAGGACTTTACCATTTCACCGTTTTAACACCAACTAAAAACAATCAACTAAAAACTTATTAGGTATGTAATAGAAACTAATGGAGATACAGTTTAGCTACGTTGCGAAGCAGTAGAGATTCTTGACTTCTCCGCAAAATATATCTGGGCGTCGAGTCGGATATTAGATTGTCTGGGGCCCTTACCTGTGTATAGTGGTCCAGGTGCTGTAGACAAATTTGATTGTGGAATCGAATTTTAAACAGTCAGAAGGGGTACCCCTGCTGCAAGCTCCAAATGAAGTAGTGGTGTTGCGGCCAGAAACAAAATGATTTTTTCGAAATACATCCAAGTAAGCAAAATAGGGCATAATAGTTGGAGAACAAGACTGGTGAAGTGTGAAATTTTAATCAAAAATGATTTTTAACTTCTTTGTGGTTTAGTACGTAATGCTTTTCGCCTATAGCGCAATCTAAAATCAGAGTTTTTGCTATTGGTGTAAGAATGTTAGATAGATACATAGATAAACAGAGAAGTTATTTGGCCTTTACCACCGCAACCATTTAAGGTCTATTGTGGTGCGCCTAGAAAACATTCTTTGTAGTACCTCATCCAGCTTTGTCCTTTGTACTAGACTCCATAGCTGTGTTAAGGAAATTTTTGTACAGCTTTCCGCCTTTGGCTTTTCTTCGCCGAGTACTTAGAATCTCAGTCCTGCCAGGCCTTCACAGTGGCCATAATATGTGAACTGGGGTTTGCTCTTCCTCTTGACAGAACCTACATGTTGCGTCCTCTGCCAGGCTTATTAGACTCATATATCTATTGAGCCAGCAGTGCCCAGTTAGAAGGCCTACTGTTATTCTGATGGCCTTCCTATTCTGGCTTAGTAGATCTTTCGTGAATTTGGCCGAACGTTCTATAATGAACTCTTTGGCCTCTCTCAGTCTTGGGAGATTTCTCCACCATTCCAGAGATTTATTTTGTACCCATTCCTTAGTGGTTGCTCGTATGCACGGCTTTGCCAGGCCACAAACGAGCACAGGTCCTATTAGGGCTTTGAATGCGCCTTCCTTGGCCTGTTTATCAGCCGTTTCATTTCCTCTGTGTTCCTCGTGTCCTGGTATCTGCCAAGGTCACTCTGTTCTGACTTCCCAGCTTTATAAGGGCCGTCAAACAGTTCCACACCAATGTTGAATTGATTTACATGGAACTGATTGTTTTTATTGCGGCATGGCAATCGACTGGTTGACAGTGCCTTTTCCTATTATCTCCCTTGCGCAACAGTGTATGGCGATCACTTCAGCCTGAAATACCACATTTCCCTAGACTTATCGTAATACTGGCTTTTGACCGTGTCCCCTAAATCCCGGTTCCGACCCATTGTTCTATCTGTTATGGGAGGTCTTCTCTGTCTGGTATTACTTATTGAACTTATATCTTGGGACCATTACGTACGGATCTGCCCTCATCTCTGAGTATAATTTCTGATACTCCGTCTCGTGTTGTTGGCTAATTGGCGTTTGGCCTTGCATTAACCTATGCACCACTGGTCAAGTTTCGCTTTGTATGAGTATGTGTAATGGTGGCAGGTCCAAGAGAATCTTAAGTGCAGCCATAGGAGCAGTTTTTATGGCCCCCGTGACTACTGATCCATAGGTTATCACGGGTCTCACTACCCTGGTGTATAGGCTAATTTTGGAATTTAGCCCCCAGTTTTTTCCACACATTTGCCTACACCTTCCCAGGGCGATTGTTGCCTTCTGTGTAACTTTTTGGATCTGGGAAATCCATGTTAATTTTTGGTGAAAGGTGACGTAAGAAAGTTAGCATTTGCAAAAATCAGGAACTAATTGAGACAAAATTTTCTTCACAGAAATGTTTTATTGGAGCTCTTGATTGGCGTATCGAAAATCCCTATTGATAGGCCTGCTATCAAGTTAAAAATAAAATTTGTGAAATTTAAAGACTATTTTTGTATGCAGACATACTTTCCTTAATTTTTACTTTTTTGGAGTAATTTTAATTTTCGTTTACGCTTTTACGCTAGATCGCAAAGATTAAAAAGATACATCAATTTGTTTATGATAAAAGATAAACAAATACAACAAAAATATATTAAATAAAAAAAATTGGGAGTATCTCTGTTCTAAATGAATAAATCAATAATTTAATTTCAAATTTTATTATGATTTTTTAGTTCTATGTTTAAGAAGTTTGATTTAAGAATAATTATCATGGTGGTTTATTTTTACACATACTTGAACAATTTCTTCCCCACGGCGATATCTGGTATTGGTGTGACCTGTGTTGATGATTTGTGAAGTAATTAAAAATTAGTTATGCAAAAATATGTTCCGGTAAATGACATGATGGGAACAATATCCTTCTCAGGCGATACAATAAAAATAAGTTTAGTTATAATAAATTAGATTCAAGTAAACACCAATATTGAAAAGAGCAAATTGTACATTTAATCCGAATAGGACAGGTTAAATACCTGTCCTATTCGTCATAATCTAAACGAAAAAAGTTGGCATTTGAAATCCCCAGTAATACTAAGGTGAATATTTCCCGCATGTTTAAATTAAGTTATTTATATGTAGGTATTTATTTAATTATCAGTAGTATCATAACAGAATCCTTGAATAATTTAATTTTTTCGTTAATTGGCAATTATATTAATTAAGTAATGATAATTATTACAACACCAAGTAAACGACTTCGAATGTATGTATCTACTGTAAATGCCAAGAAAGCTGTATATTTATTATTTTGTGACATCGTTAGTCTAAATGTGAACAGAATAAAAATTTCAAGTGTGGAGATTCTTGAAGGTATATACCTCCTCAAAACTAAGAATGAAAAGCCTATCACGTATTTCTTTGACATTTGTTTATCAAAATTCTATTTATGTACAGGGTATTTTGTAATAACGTGCAAAAATTTTTACTGTAGAATCCCCTGGACTGGGAAGACGGGTTCTTCGTATAAAATTTTTCAAAATAACAATTTCTTGTCCAGCTACATCCCTTAAAGGGGTGTGCCAAAAAACGGTTTTTAATTTCTATCTCAAAATAGCGTAATTGTAAAAAGATGAAATTTGGCACATCTCAGTTACTCATCAAAAGGCATCTAACGAAATTATTTCATCCACCTAGCGTGTACACAAAGGGGTGAAATTAACTACCCTTCTTGAAATTTTGTAAATATCTTTCAGCCTGCTATTTTCTTTTCAATTACAAAAATAACTAATCATTATGATTCATTTATCTCTTGAAAAAATTTCATAAAATTAACCATTTTTGAGGAAAAAATTAAATTACATCTGCCTAAGTGATCAATCAAAAGCAATGAGCACAATTATATTAGCGTAAAATACTAAAAGAAGGCTGGTATCAAATTATAATTTGGTAATATTACGTTATTTCTTGCCTTTGCAATAATAAGAGAATCATTCTAACCAGATTTTAAAATGCATAGTTTTAGTAATGAGGAGTATGCAGACATGCATTTAACTTATGGTGAATGTAAAGGAAATGCTTCAGCGGCAAAAGAAACGATTTCATCGTAAGTTCCCTACTGGTACTGTGCCAAATGTTTGTACTTTTTCTAATATTCAGTTGAAGTTCAGAGGGGGGGGGGGGGGTTAAAAAAAGAAGTTATGATTGTGGTCGTCGGAGACAAATAAAAGATGCAATTGAGGTACAAATATTACATTATTGGTGAACATCCTGAATGTACTATTAGACAGGCTGCTCTTCAATTCCATATAACAAGACCATCAGTATGGAGGATTTTGAAAAGATAAAGACTTTACCCCTGTCATTTACAGAGCATATAAGAGCTGTTCCCTCGTGACTTCCCAGTAAAACTTGATTTTTGTAGAATTATACTTAAGAAGTCGTTAGATTTTACAAAAAAAGTACTATTCGCAGAGATTTAAATTTTCGTAACCAGCATTTATGGAGGGACGATAATCCTCACGCCGCGCCGTTGTAAATGGAAGATATCAATACAACTTTTCAATAAATATTTGGGCAGGAATTATAGACAATAAATGACTAGGACCTTTTGAGTTACTAAACAGATTAAAAGGTCCAGCTTATTTAACTTTTTATAAAATGATCTGTATCATGTGGTTTATGCAGGATGGTGCGCTGCTACCTCATTATTCTTTAGAGGTTCGAGAATGGCTACACTCAACATTTACAAATCGATGGATTGGAAGGGGATGAGAAGTCACAATTAAATGGCCCCCTCGGTCCCCAGAAATGAATCCATTAAACTTTTACTTTTAGGCTAATTGAAAAATGTTGTTTACTCGACACCTGTTCCTAACGTCGAAGTTTTAAGAGAGAGAATTTTTAATGCTGCCGATGAAGTTCGAAACCCTCCACACGTTTTAAATAGCTTGTATGGCAATTTTAAGAAACGGTTGCAAACGTGTATTCAAGTTGGGGGTCGTCATTTTGAACAAATATTTAATATCTAAAAAAAAAAACAATCGTCTTCATGTTTAAATTTTTGTACTCTTTAAAATCATTTTTTGTGTATTTTGTGTCAGTTTTTTTTAGTTTACTAATTAATTTGTTTTTCAATACTGGTCTTTAATTTGTAATGTCAAATTATAATTTGACACCAGCTTACTTTTAGTATTTTACACTAATATAATTGTGCTCATCGCTTTTGATTGATCATGTAATTTAATTCTTTTCTCAAAAATGGTCGATTTTACCAAATTGTTTCAAGAGATAAAAAAGTTTTTTTAGTTATTTTTTTAATTGAAAAAAATAGCAAGCAGAAAGATATTACAAAATTTCAAGCAGTGTAGTTAATTTCACCCCTTTATGTACACACTAGGTGGATAAAATAATTTCGTTATATGCCTTTTGACGATAAAATTTTATACGAAGAACTCATCTTAATTTTTGACAGGGAATCTACAGTTAAATTTTTGCACGTTATTACGAGACACCCTGTAGATACCGGAGATTAGTTTTTATTTCTGTGGGTATAAACAAGAAAATGAAACACAAGGTTCCCATTAGTCCTATATTATATTTAGTAATAATGAATTAACGGTAAAAACCAGAAATTTACACACAGAAATTATAGATTATAGTTCAAAAAAACTAAAAAAACATGCTTTAATAGCAAACCGAACTAACAAGTAAAAAATAATGTTTAAATATTATTGACAAAAAAATTCATTTTATTATGCGTGGGGTGCTTGATATCAATTGTTATAAATATTTTATTGGTAGCTATTGACAAAAGTAGAATTATAAAATATAGTAAAAATCACCCCACGCTTTTTACAATGAAATGAATTTTTTGCCAATAATATTTAAACATTATTTTTTACTTTTTAGTCCGGTTTGCTATTTTTTTTAATTTAAACTATAATTTACAATATATATAATATTAACAGCGGCGCCTCCACCAAAATCTCCACAATAGGTTAGTCGCTTTTTTTTTTTTTTAATTTTATCCTAACGATCCTGGTGAGGACATTAGGACAAAGTTGTCAAATTATTGTATTGTCATCGGTGCCTCATAAGTGTGCAAAGTTTTAGTTTAATCTGACGTTTTAAAGTGGGTTAAAATCACGTTCAAAGATTCCATTACAAGCAAACAAATTGACAAACTGACAAACAAACAAACATACAAGTGAAGCTAATAAAAGCTTGGTAAAAACATATTGCTCTCTGCGATTAATATTCGATTGTATTAATCTATATTTAACTGAGCCTTTATTTATAGATTTATTTAACTTTAGATTAAGAAAAATATAACGTGTAACTCACGCATAATTTTCCTGTAGAATCAGCTTCAACTGCATATATTTATATGTAGAGTCAACAAACAAATAAAGTACAATTTTTTTTTCTAAATACAATATGGTGGTTAGTGAGATTTAAATTAGCCGTATCTTACTAGGAATGCATGGGTTGAAGGCACGATTACTAAAAGTTTTGTGAAAAAAATGCAATTGAAATTTGTGAAAGAAAAGATTGAAAAGGAATGTTCTATGTGAAAATACTTGTAATATGCGTGCAAACAATTTTTTGTTTTTAGAATAAAGGTAAAAATTTATCAACAGAAGAAGCTACAACAGTATCAAATTTCATGAATTAAAATCATAAGTAAAAAAAATCCAAATCTTTGTTAGTGTATAAAAAATAAAAATACCATTTGACAGTTGACAGCTGTCAGTGGCACTGCCAACTCGCCTTATTTCCTGGAAAAGATTTATCAGAATATGTACAAGGGGTTTTTTGGATTGCTGATTTGAAATCCGATGTCGAAGGTGGCATTTATGGCAGCTATCCGTAGCAGTGTTAGCTGTATTATCCGGAAAAGATTTATCACTGTATCAACCAATCTCTCTTTGTGTATCTCTCTATGTGAAATCGATCAATGAATCAATGAATCTCTTTCAGGATGTCTGTGAATATATGAATGAATCAACATCTCTCCCTCTCAATATTTATTATTTAATTAAACAATTTCTGGTTCCCTCATTTCTAATGAAATGTTCGAGAAAATATTAATTGGATTGTTTGCATCTACTCTCAGCGTAACCAGGGAACACTGTGATAAATCTTTTCCCGATAATACAGCTAACACTGCTACTGACAGCTGTCAACTGTCAAATGCCACCTTCGATATCGGATTTGAAATCAGTGACCCAAAAAACCCCTTGTATATATTCTGAAAATTTTTTTCCGGACAATAATACCTTATTCTCATAACTGCGGATTGCGAATTTCCGCTTGAGGATTTTTTTTAAATTCGACATATGCGATCCAGGAGAACTTAATTTGCTGATTGAAATTCTAGTTAAAAGTAAACGAATTGTCTTACGAACATTTCGCTACATCTGCAAGAAAATTAGACTGTTTTAGAACAAATTTTATAAAAATCCGCATAAAAAAAATCGCATTCCGCAATTATCTGAACGGGACTTAAGGCGAGTTGACAGTGCCACTTGACAGCTGTCAATCGTCAAATGTTACATTTGACATCGGATTTGAAATCAGCGACCCGAAAACCCTCATAGAATATTAGAGCAGTCGCCTTGAAAGGACCATGGCTCCATACTATTAGTGAGAAAATCCCGAAAAATCGAATTTCGTTCCCCATATCTGGAAAATTGTACATTTTCTGACCTTGTGGCCATAAGGACTTTTGATCATGAACTGAAGAGGAATAACATATATCGATTCCAGATTTCCCATAAAAAATGTACGGGGCCCTTTCTCAAATGTTTTTTTTTATCGCCTTATTTAGAATAACGTCCTGGCGGAGTTTAGCATCAGGTATTCCACCACTCAACCAGGGCACAACGACCATTCCCTACAATATTGCCAATTGCCGCAGCTGACACTCGATCTCAGGAATGATACAGCAACTAGCTATGTTGTCTCTCACACAACCTCGTCTAGTCCACTGCTACCAACTCGGTAACACATGAAAAACACCACTTAACATCCATACCCTAGCCAGGATTCGAACCCGGGACTCCTTGGTTGCAAGTCTAACATGTAAGCGATGAGCTACTGAGTCGGTTTTAGTAAAAAAAACTGGATGGGCCAATTCGTTTTTAAATTTCCTCCGTGAATTTCAGTCAATTTTTTTCTCGCAACTTCTTTTGGTTTTATAGCAGCTTTTTCTTAAAATATGACTCGCATTCCATGACACCAGTGGAAATATATCATTATTTTATTCCATTCTTCTTTTGCGAGTGCGACTATAGCTATAAATGTAGAGTTGAATTGCGTCATGCATAATGAATGGGAAAAATTTACAAAAATGCGGGCAGAAACCAGCTAAAATATGTTTGCAACAAATCAAAAGAGTTTCTCTTCAAGAATTGACAAAAGTCGCGCGATACACGAGTCGCAAGTGATCATATGGAAAGCACTCAGCATAATAATCTAATAAAATAAACTCTTTGCTAATAACCTGTATCGTTGTGATTATGTTTCCAAACAGAGTAAAACGCTTCAGCTAGTTTTAAAATTTTGAAGTAGGAATAATAGTGATGGTGCCATCTACCGATCCAATGCCGAATTAAAACTTTCTGTATGGTGTTTTCTGCATCCAGTAACGAAGAAAACATTAAAATTTCTCATTGTAATATTATACCGAATGACAAAACGTTTTTCTCTCCATCACCGTTATAAATAAAACTATATATTTTATTAATCTTGGAAATCTAATATCTAATTACGAGTCGTTTTTCATTTTTTTAATTGTCATCAATTGTCAATTGATAAACCAAAATATATTAAATCGCGTGTATATTTTGAAGTAGAAGCATCGAGGCACATGCTTTGAATTGGGGGGAGCTGCACGTTTTGTATAGGACAATATAAATATCTTCGCATAAAAAATAAAAATAATATATTGAACTGAAATTGAACACTTTTTTTGATAAGTAAAAAATTACAAGATATATGAAATTTCGCTTATTTAATGTTTTAAAACTGCAACTCATTGTTTAATTATAACGTAACGTATATGGTTATAGTATGATCAATATTAAAGTCAAATCTTTTCATAAAAAAATCTATTTGATTACAGAAGAAAAAGTAGTGTTCTCAACATCAAATTTGCATATACAGAATTAATTAATTTTATATCTCACATAGAATATAGAACAAAGTGTGCGGTAGTTTAATAATATAACTCGGATTTTAAATTGAAAGTTTGTCATCATCCTTAAGTTTTTTTTTTTTCATACAATTTAATAGCAACTGCTCCAAAGAGATCTGTCTGTATGGGAGGCTTGCCATTTTATAGGAAATCAATGTCACCTCTTCTCAAAGGGTGGCACCAAAAAATTAAAAATAATAACCATATTAGAGTCGAAGCAGAGCAAGCAAAGCAAAAAAAGATTCACTTAAAGGGTGAATTTATAAACTAGCCGCAGCGGTTACAGTTGCAGTTGCCGCACCTGTAGTGTTTATGAAGAATACGAAACGAATGTTTCCATTTATAAAGTCCGCTGCCGCTGCGGTTGCAGTTCATATTCCGCAGGTAGATAACTAACTTTTATCTTGAACGGCAACCGCTGCGGAATTACCAGCGGATAGCCAATGAAATTGTAGTTTTCAACCCGTTCGACGTCAACAGCAGCAAGAGTTTATAAATGACGAATTTTCGTGAACTGCAACTGATACTGCTGCGGCAACTCCAATTGCAACCGCAACTGCAGCGGAATAGTTTATAAATCGAACTTAACAATTTCACTGACAGATCCAGGGGCTCACGGAAGTCATGACTACTCCTTCCTCTCTCCGCTTTTTCCTTTTCCAATACGAGGGATCAAAACATAAATCACTAATTACATTCGCGAATTAGAGATATTTACGGCATTGACGCCCCAATCCACCGTTGAACAATTTACACATCTATCAAATAACACTAAAAACGGTCGTTAAAGAAACTAAATTAAATATATCGGCATTGTGGCGCAGAGAATTAATCAACAGTTTACCGCACCTTGGGTTCAATCCTCAGCTCCGGTGCTGCTAGCATCAATTTATATTGATTGTATGTCTGCATTTTTCATAAATCACACATTACATTTTGGAGTATTTCAGTAGTAATTGCCTCACATGCGTTTCTAATTCTGGTTTTGATGTCCTCAATCTTTTCAGGGCAGTTTGAAATACCTTGTCTCTAATGTAACTCCAGACGAAAAAATCCAAGGGAATAATATCTGGTGATCGAACTGGCTATAGAATAGGTCCATAGGTGTTTATCCAGCATAACCTGATTTAAATAATTTGCACATAATATAGTAGTGTAAGGTGGAGCACCATCTTGTTGAAAATATGAGTAATTCAATGTTTCTGCCACTGTTAATTCATAAAGAAAATCTTGAAATTTGTTTTGCAGGAAATTAAGGTATCTACGAACGGTTAATTTGCCGTCACAAAAATAAGGTCCAATTATTTTAGTCCCTAGAAGACCCACCCAAACATTCGTAAAAAATCTTTCTTGGAAAGCAGTGTCTCTGCACCAATGTGTATTTTCTCGTGTCTTATTTATAATGCATATTTCTACTGAAAAGTTCATTATTAGAAAAATTTAATTCGCCCGACCAAAGAATTTTACTACATATCAGCGGGACATTCCTTTTTTTATTTAACAACCCTCTACAAAATATTACTCCCCTCGGTTTATCGCCCTCATTTAAATGTTGAACTTTCTTCATTTTGTAGCATCGAAATCCGCTTTTTAAAAATATTTCTCTTGCACTGTCTTTTTCTATGCGACAGTTTCTCTGAATTTGTCTCAAAAAGGTTTCTTCATTTTGGTTAACATAATTCAATACTCTATCCACTTTTCTTACATTATTTCGCAACATACCCTTGCCTTACTACTTTTTTGAAAATGAACCGTCCGTTTTTAGATTGTGAACTAACTTCCTAAACATAGTTCGATTTGGCTGCAGAGCATCTGGGAATCTATCTCCGTAAACCGTGACTGCCATCTCAGCGTCAAAATTGCACTGACAATAAATGCTAATCATATCGAATTTGTTATTATTGGTGTACACCATAATTACTTTACAACCTCGTCGACAACGCAACATACAACAGTGGCAATCTGTCAAATTTGTTAATAACTGTGTACATTGTTTTCACTAATCATGGCATAAATGATTTTTATGATTCAATTATATGAATTGTGGTTCTCGTAAAATAGTAAATATTGACAACATCAATCAAAATTATGTTTTATATCGTTAGAAAGAGGCAAAATAAACGGAATTGATGGTGTCATAGCCTACTTTGAGATTTCTTCTTTTCATATTTGCACAAGAGCGTATGTCAAAGCCAACTACGTTTTTAGAATTTTATGATACACATTATTATTCTTATTGTCTTTGCCGTTAATTTTCATCCTTTTAACTTTTTTTGTATCTCCTCAAATAAGGAAGTTATAACGGTTTGTGGTTTTCCTATTTTTCATGTTTTTGTAATATATCTCACAAAGTAGGCTATGGATTTCAAATTTCTTTTTACTGAAATGTAGCTCACAAAAAAATGGGATAACTGTTTCTAAAACTTTATCTTCTACAATAGATATTAAGCGAGTTATTTGGTTTCAAAAATAAATCTGCAATAGTATTTCGAATACTAAACATTTCGATTTATAGATCGTTTTCGGATCTGTAGTAGTTCATTATAAAGTAAGAAGTGGAAGTTGAACAGATCGAGATGTAAATAGAAAGTACAATGTTGTGTTTCGACTCCGCCACCATTATTGAGTTAGTTTGTGGACTAATAAATCGGTCAATGAGGCCACGGAGCACCACAGAAGGCTAAAATCCGTGCCAAAACAATTCGAGGATATTTTCTTCAGTTTTCGCCTCGTATGTTCATTCCCGCATAAATTTTTTGTGTTACTCAAATGTAACATGCAGTCTTAAATCAGCTACGAATGAACAGTACCTATTTAATCTTACGTTAATTCAAGTTTTATTAAAAATTACAAACCTTGTTACAATATGACGTTCATGCCTAACCAGACCAACCGTAAGTTACTCTGTTCAGTCGTGAAAAATAATCTAAGGAATTGCTACAGTGACAATGGAGGGGGTATCCAACCCAAGATTCAAATTCAATTTGTGTGAATAAAATCATTTAGCATGAATTTCGCTTGCCTATAATAGGCTATTTAACTACTCTACCAAAATTTGCTATCAAATGTGTCTGTGAAAAGGCTTTAAAGTCATAAACATCAAGTCAAGTTACATTTGAATTTACAACTATTGGCAGTTGGCTGTGAAAGAAGTTTGGTTTGGTTGATTCAGTGACGTTCCTAACATTTATAAGTTTTTGCAAGATTCAGAAAAAATTTTAAGAAAAACACACGTAGGTAAGTAACATGCATATTTAATGTTTCTTTAAGCTATAATATCTATGGTGACCCGTCTGTTGTAGACAAAAATAATCGTCGTAATTGATAGCTATACTTCTATAAATTGTAAATACAAGTTTTGACAAGTCAAGTCCATTCAGTTGTTATCTTTAAATATAGTTCTGGAAGGATGAAGAAAGTTTTTTGATATCCCAATATTTACCGTCATTCTATAAAAATCATTTCATTTGTTTATGTATTTTGTTAAATAATGTTCGGAGCCCGTAAAATATACGTATATAATATAGTGCGATGCAATACTATTTGCTATTAGATACTGATTTCTTAGAAGTAGGTACCTAATAAATATACTACCGGATTTTCATAAATAATCTAGCCCTCTTCGCTTGAGTCGGCTTTATTAAAGATATATTTCATATATCTAAGAGTGCTTTACAAGCAATAGGTTAATAATGTGACGTCAAAATTAGTCAGGAAATTTGGAAATTATGGCTTTGAATTTGAAATATAGCTCTATGTAGTTAGTGTTGTGTGTTGGGCCGAATCGAAAACGATTATTATTTCGATTCTCAAAATTATCGATTCTATACCCATCACTAGCTCCACCTATATTTTGTTGTAACACACAATAGCTGCTTTTATGACGAATCTTTCATTAGTGTACGATTTTACGCCAATATATATCTCAAGTTAGATACAAACATAATTTTTACGTCGACTCCTGATAGACAAACATCAAATGTCTATAAAGACGTCTTCCAGGCCAGTTACAGAGCCCGAAATGATACCGTGTGAAGCCAGAGCAGGTCGCTGCAAGTTACTATTTAAATATAGTTGAAGTAAACAGTTCCCGGTCAATAAAAAACGCAACAAAAACTTTACGACCTCATTAAAATACCGGTACTTTTTGTACTGCTGTTTGCAAATTGACTCGCCTACTTTTATAGTTTTTTAATGTGCGTCGGGCTGTTTGATGACAGGCATAGGCGTCATGGCCCGCGGTGATATAATTATGTCGTAGTTTTTGTCGCATTTTTGAGTATAGGGAATTGCTTACTTGTACTATACACAGTACAATAGCTACGTAGATACAAATATACAGTACTGGCAAGTACAAAACTTGAATATCAAGGTCTATGCTAGATAGAAAAGAAGAGAAATTGCAAAATAATATGCTGAAAAGAAACAGATGTAACTATGCCGTTACCATTTTCTCTTTAGCGGGCTAAAGTCTAACATGCTTGCTGAGCTACTGACGTCAATGTTAATATATACCTCTCTTTCGCGTACATTATTTTCTATTTATATTTTATATTTGATAATTTTTAGTCACACCATAAATACGCCACTGGCAGGCTGAATAAATAATAATATGCGCAAAGTTGTAAGACGCAATTCTAAAACTGTTGTTGCAGTGTTGCCCACTCTAAAATATTTTTATTTACTTGTTTTTTTCTTTTTTTTGGTTGTGTTTAAACTTAATAACGTAGTTTTATTTCCAAAAATCTTTAATATAGTAGGAATGAAACAATTGTATTTGTATTTTTTTACAGTAGCTTATCAAAATAGTTTAAAACTTGAATGCTTTTTTGGTCTACATTGATTGTACGTTGGCATCACTGATTTCAGATTAGCCTTTAGTTTCTTCTTTGTTTCTGTCAATTTCTATTTGATTAGTGACAGTATTCTTTACTTTTTAGTTTGAAATATTATTTTTTAATAAAATCAAACTAAAATAGTAAGCTATAATAAGCATCCGGGTAAGCAGAACAACTGGGCACTTTATTGTTTTAATTTTATTTACCCTAAATTAATAATAATTTTCTTGTACAGGTCTAAGGCCTTCTCCTGCTTTTGCTGTAGCCGATTTTTCATTATAAGAAAACGGTGGTGGAATGGTAAGGTGTGTCTGTTAATCAAATTAAGGGCACATCTAGAGCTATGGACCAAGCAAGCAAAAGAAGGGGTTGGCCTTCACCGGATGCTGTAATAATGAAACCCATTGCATTTAACCTTGAGGAGGCTCTTGCTGTTGAGAATACGTACAGGCCAAATCTTTTAGTTATTCAACAAAATTTACTGCCATGGGAAGTAACACTTACTGATCGAGATAGTGCCATTCACAATATCCGTTTTCTACGCGTCTGGTTCGATCTACCCCAACCTGTTTTCTTCACTGCTGTAACCTACTTAGATCTATTCATTTCTCGAATGAAGGTAAGTTAAATGACAGTTGTGATCAAACTCAGATTCAATAAAGATTTATTATATTCTAAGTAGGTCGATAGTTAATATTAGTCATTCTGAAGATAATAAACATAATGTATTTTTCGGGTTATGGGTTAATTTGCTTTTAAAAGGCGCCTTTCAGTTAGTACGTTCTTTCATGTGATCCTGATCAAAAGTCCTCTCAGGCATAACAATTAATAATTGGCTGTTCAACCTCCAGAAGTATTAAAAACTGGGGGAATTGCTGTATTCAGAATTGACTTTCGGAACTCGCCAAGTGAATCTGTAACCAGTATATCACGTTCTGCGCTTGGGCGGTCCCCAGGGACTTCTACCTAGATGGCCCAGCAGGCCACGGCGGGCCCTATGGACCGCTAGTCAGCAAAGTTGTATACAGGATGTAACGCAACTTATCCGAAAAATTTTAACCATTAAATAAGAAGTCTGTTTCTTGAAAAAAAAAGTAATAAAAGTCCAACACAGAAAAAGATACAAATTGTTAAAGTTACAAATTAATGAAAATTTGTCGATGTCTTGGTCACTGATGAAGCTATTATTACGCGTAATAGTATAACCAATCTATATAATATGCACGTTTGGACTATTGAGAATCCTCATCCAGTAGTTCGGAATCACTTTGAACATCGATGAACACCTAATTGGTCCGTTCATATTGCCAAATCAGATGGATGGTCAGCAATATCTGCAGTTTCTCCGTAATGATCTTCCTGGTCTTCTTGAAGATGTGCCCTTGGAGGTCCGAAGTCGGATGTGGTTTTTACATGATGGTGCGCCCCCAAATTATCGTTTAGTAGTCCGAGGTTACTTGAACCAATTAAATGGAATACGTTGGATCGGACGGTGTGGATCTGTAGTTTAGCCTCCGCGGTCCCCGAATCTAAATCCTCCTGACTTCTTTTTGTGGGGATATTTAAAAAATGAAGTCTGCCAAACCGAAGTTCGATGTATTACGTGAATGTATCTGACAGCTGTCCATAATCTGCGTCTTCGGGAACAGCAGGAAGGGAGAACACTTCAGCTAGTGTGACAAAATTGGATTAGACGGGTTCAGGCTTGCTTGAATGTCAATGGATAGAACTTTAAACAGTTTTTATAGAAATAATATGTTATTTTAACATTTCCATTAATTTGTAATTTTAACAATTTGTATCTTTTTCTGTGTTGGACTTTTATTAAAAAATTTTTTAAGAAATCGACTTCTTATTTAAAGGTTCATGTATGGTTAAAATTTTTCGGGTAAGTTGCGTTACACCCTGCATATTGCCATTTATGCCAGAGGACCGCTAATAAAGCAGATCTAACTTATATGACGGCCCGCTGTGGCTCTGGAGGCTTATCAGTCATAGCGATTATTTTTAAATTTTACTCAAAGAAATTATGGCCAAAATACATATAAAAAGGAAAAAACTTTATTGTAATGCAGAAACAACATAATTTAAGAATGATTTGTGATATGCTAGATATTATATTATTATTTTTATAAACAGCAAAAATCTAAACAAAAGTGTGGTCCGCTAGCCAGACTGCTGTGGCCTAATAAAATCGACCGCTGGAAGGACCGCTGTGGCGCAACAGGAAAATGTTTTCCTACATGCCACGGCGGGCTCTGGCGCCGCTAAATTTTTGTTTTAAAATACATGAATAAACATTGTATTGAGCTTTTTTGCATGTTGTACTCTACTATATATGCCTTGTAGAATACAAAACTACAAAAAAAATCAGTTGGCCCAATGGACCATTTTTGTTATATCCCTAAGGCGCGGAACGTGATATATATATATATATATATATGTTGTTTTTTAGGTTTTCGCAGGTGTTAAATAAGTGTTATTGTACTTCCGGGTGCTCTCCTGCTCTTCGTTGCTCGAACTGAACTGACGTCGTCAGCAGTAGTAGGCAGCTTTCAGTGAGAACCTGAAGATGGCAGATAAGATTCTGCCGAAACGTCGTTTAGACAACTGTGACTCCTGGAGGAGTCGATCATCGACGCGGGAGAGCACCCGGAAGTACAATAACACTTCATATATATAATACATCATTGAGAACTGAACAAGAACCCATAGCCTAATAAGCCTAATACAACTTGTTTTATTCATATTATGACTATGTTGTAAGTCCAATTTATAAACTTTTCCGGTGCAATTGCGGTTGGAGTTTGCCACAGCAGTATCAGTTACAATTCACGGAAATTTGTCATTTATAAACTCTTGCTGTTGCTGTGGTAGAATGTTTCACGTTTGCGCTTCATGTTAAATCTCGTGACGATTTGTTTACGTTCTTCATGAGTGTTTTGGAAAAGTGAGGTTCTGTAAGTTGTCTTAAAATTGTTGTTCTCAACAGCTGATAAACTAAATTGGATTCGAAACAATTCCTTTTGGGAACTTTTGGACTTCTGTTGTGTTCTTTTATAATCGCGAAAAGACATAACCTGCGAAGGTACAAAAGAAGGCCATTAAATAGGCAACGAAAGGAAGAAATATAAAATATCTTTTAAAAATGAAAACTTGTGATCCAGATCTCATTCTTCTTGTTCAAATTTCTGTAACATATAAAATTAAATATTGGAAAAATTTCACAAAATGTCAAACGCCAAACACTAGTTGTTTGACAAGCGTTGAGGGGTTGAAAAATGCATTTTATTGGCTATCCGCTGGTAATTCTGCAACGGAGGACGTTCAAGATAAAATTTGGCTATCCACCTGCGGAATATGAAGTGCAACCGCAGCAGCAGCAGACTTTATAAATGGAAACATTGCTTTCGTATTCTTCATAAACATTGCAGGTGCTGCAACTGTAACTGCTGCAGCTAGTTTATAAATTGACCTGTACTATATACCCTTCTTGTCCGGCTCTCTATGAAATGCTGTATATGTATATGTTATCAGATTCACTTGATAAGTTTTGAATGACAATGTTTGAAAAAATATCACTTGGGCGAAGCACATTTTCCCTACTTTCCAGGCACTCTGCCGGAGGGTCTTTTACATTGGCTCTGTGCAGTATTTGTGATTATTGATACTTATTGCTGATACAACTAGTTTCATGCAATTTTTCTTTGGTAGGTGCAAGGAAAATATATATATTGCTTGGCGATAAGCTGTATATATACAGCTGTTGAAAAAGAAGGTTATAATCTTGATATGGGCAAGTTGAAAATAGCTTTCCAAAACGTCTGCTCCATGAATGATATGATGCGTATGGTTGGCATTCTTAAAGAAAAATTGAAATTTTTCATTAACGTGTCGGATCGTTCCACAACATGTGCAGATTTCCTCGACATTTACTTGGATATTTTGGAATACGTCTCTACGTTTTGGGAAGTTAGACTTCATGCTAGTGAAATATTGAAAAAGGAACAACTGCTAGTTCGTTTAGAAGTTTTGTTGGCTGATAGCCGTTCTGCATTTTTCCGATCTTCCATTTTGGCTCTGGTACTAATAAAACTGGAACTTGAAAACTATATGAACGAGGCAATGGCAAGTGAGTCGATGTTTTTTGTGGGGGAGTTAATACAGCTGCTTGCTGTCGTCCGGGAGTTGCAACTGACATGCAAAGTAAGTACGATTTTTTCTGTCAATAATATAAAACACCGAATGTCAGTTTGTTACAAACGTATTTCTTTTTTGCATATTTGAATTGTTCCATACTAAATCACCCAATATTGATGTTGTTATTCCTTAAGATCATTAATTTTTTGCGCATATATAGCGATTTTTCCAAAGAAGTGTCGTGAATTTTACATTCAGTGCTCTTTTCGAGACTCCTTAGCCTGCTTGTGCTACGAAATTTTCGAAATAACAATATTTTATGTAAGAAATTATACTTTTCAAGTTAAACTCATTGTTTTGGAATACGAAATATGTGATTCAGAGTGCCCATCAACCTGGAAAGCCAGGGAATTAGAAGCAGTCAGGGAAATCACAAAAAACCAACAAGTGTCAGGGAATTTTTACTAAAATTCAGGAGAAGAATTGGCTGAATACATTTTTTGAATGTTGATTTGTTCAATAATAGAAAATATAAAGGAAAAAAGTTAAGAGATAAATGAAATTTTTCATTTTTACTTAACCTTTTTTCATTGCTTTAAAAAATCGATTTTTACTTTCTAAATTCGCAATTTATTCAAAACAATGAGTTTTACGTCAAGGATATTCTATAAAGTTATTCGGTTATCTAAAATTTGAGCCCTGTTATAAGTGGTTGACTTGAGAAAAAATAAGAAGGCCCAATGGGTATGGCCACTGTCTGTGGAGGCAGTAAAATGGGTCCTGTGTCGAGGTCCGAGAGTATGTGAGTGTAAATTTCACCTAACAATGTATAATTCTGAGAGTGGTTCATAGACTAGATAACAACTTTAAAAAAGGTTATAAGTGAAACTCTTATAGACAGAAACTCACAGAAAGTAGGTCTTTAGTGACCCAAAAAAGTTACTCTTCTGAATGGTTTTAATAGAGATCGATTAGTATGCCCAAAAAAACTTGTTAATCGATTAGTGATGGGCAATATGACTGTTTTCAAAGATTCGTATCGTACTCACTCTGTATACAAAAAGATTCGTACCAGAAGATTCGTATCCGTATTTCGTACTAAACGTACCTAAGCGCATATCGCATCTCACGATGCTAGGACTCTGGGACACGAAACATGAAAATATCTGTATTGACTGGGTGATTTAAATTTGTCAATCATAACTCGAGGTAGCCTAAAAAATTTATGAAAATCAAATATAAGGTTTGAGCTTCATACATTATTTGTTGTTTTCTGTATCTACGTCTTATTTATCCAATGTAATCATATAACGATACTACAATTACCACAGCGCCACCATTGACTCATCTCGACAATATATAAGTCAGTCAAATACGAAATAAATACTACTAATATACTACCGTCTACCTCAAGTAGGTACGAATCATATCAATACGTAATATGAACCAGTAGTTTGTTAAATTTCTTTTTTTCAGCAAGCGTTCTCGTTCGGTCAGTGTATACTCTAGGAGGTACAAGTGGTATGAAATGTACGAATACGAAAGATGCAAAGATTCGTATCATATGATTCATCGGAAAGAGTCATATTATTATACGATTCATACGACCCATCACTATAATCGATGTGAAGTGATACTTCAGATAAATAAATGTTTTAACCACCTCTCAGATCACTTGTATGACCCTCTTAAGACTATATTTGTGTGAGTAAAAGAGCCCTACAAGTTATAGTAGGATCCGAACCACTTCTTGGGGGTAATTTATAATAGAAAATTACTTTGCAGTAGGAGCGGCTTGAACCCACCTCGCTATGTACACCCAGAGAGAAAGCTAGTGTACTAACCGCTGTGCTATCGTCCGTTATCAAATTATACTTTCGTGTGTTCCTATCCACAGTTTGGAGGTTTTTACATGACAAATTGTACGTTGTAGAAAATATGTCTTATATATCTGTAACGAAAATGAATATATAAGTGATGTCACTGCTTAATCCTAAAAAACGTATTCAAAACGACCCCTCTTGTGTAATGTTTTTAAGGGATGTCTACGGTCTAAGGACTACTGAAAAACCGGAAATTATAGGAGATTTTTGTGGTATACTTGTAAATACAAAAAATATTCAGCAAACATTGAAAGTTTAAGTAAAATTTTCGAAAAATTTTTGCTTATAAGGCTCTATTTTATGAGGAATGAATCATAATTTTATCTCTAACCAAGTTCAATTGCATACCTTTGTTCTGTATAATTTGAACTTTATGTATTTCATTTTGATTCAGGTTAAACAGCACTGTTTTGCAAAAATTTATGTGTGCACTAATTAAACTTGTACGGCCCTTCAACCTATTCGATACATTTTTTCCAATGGACATAACTTCTAAATTAATATTTCAAGCGCACAATCTCTACTATCTGTGTATGCAATCTCTTAAGGTATTTGGCATTTAATTGCCAACAACTTGAGTGCGAAATAAGCTACAAAATCTCATTGTTGTTGTGACAAAACTGTGAGAAACAAGTTCTATAAGTCATCTTTATGTCGGATGTCTTGTTTTACCTCGAGGAAATCTAACAAGCAGGTTTAAATGTACAGAAGAACTTGAAAGTCGACAACTTGGTTTCTCTGTTGGTTAGTGACGAGACCGAGTACGGTTTATATCTCGATTTTGGAGATAACTGGAATATATAACTTTAAAGATCATTTTTATCATTGTATCCTTAGTCCTGGAAGGAGGTGGAACCTTTGGTGTGATACTGCCAGTGCCGTTGTTTCCACAAATACCAAAACACTTGAACATTAAGTTTTAAGCATCTCCAGATGATGCCTTGATGGTTGGCTAAACTCGCGTCGAGTAGAGTATTCCAGTGATTTTGGTGTTTCTGGAGACTAAACTAGAGGCAGAACTTTCTTTATTAATGTAAGAGAATTTGTTTAAATGTAGGGTTACGACTTTATTTTATAACTATATAATAAACTGCATTTCAGATTAAAACTTCTGAATTGGTGAATTGTTCTAACAATGCATCAAATGTCTTGAAGCGCTATGAAAACCACAATGGAATCAAACGCAGCTCCAATCAAATGTGGAATTATACATCAAATTTCATCAGAGGTAATTTATACCGCAACTTCCAAATACCGCTCGATACCATTGACGAGCAAAACTATATGTTTTCTTAAAAAATGTTAGTACCTAAAGCTGTTACCAAGTAACCATTGTATGAACTTGACGTGTTTAAAATTACTGTTAAAATCCGTTTTTTAAACTTTTTTATATCTGTACTTCTGTCATTCTCAGGAAAATGTATGTTTAATGCAGGAGTCGTGAGATTGAATGTTTCAAAGTTATTTGTGAAATTTAATGTCTATATTAGCTTGCGTGTATGCAAACAGGCAATTGCATAAATACATACATTTAAGTGTTAAGTGGGTACTACTAGTTCACTATAAAATTTAGATGTACTACAAAGAAAAAAAATATAGTGATATAATTTTATAAAAAAAAAATTTAAAGAGATTTAAAATGTTTTAAAAAAATATAAAATCTACAGTAAATGTTACAAAAATAAGTGTCCTTTTTAAGTGATTCACATATCTTTTTGTTTGTAAAAGGAATTAGTTTGTAAGTGACTAAAGTCTTATCTCATTCTGACATCTTCAAATAACATCACATCGTTCCTTGTAAATATTTTTTTAATGACTAGTCGTTACTTCTTTTTGTTACCATTAAATGGCAGTTTCTATGAATATCTGAATAAATCGCATAAACATGTGTGGTTATTTGTTTACTTCCTTTTACCTCCGGCGGCACTGTAATCTGATATAAACTGAAAGTTAGTCATCCTCACCCCCTCCTTGTAGGTCGGGCGGGGGTAACTTTGAAATCTTAAACAGGAACCCCCATTTTTATTTATTGTATTTAACTTCAACAGGTTATTATTCTAATAGATTTAGTTGAAGGCCCCTAACACAATAGTAGCTAGATTTTTTTAATGAGAAGGCTTTGAGAGACAGTCTACTACTGTAATCACTGTATTTACCCTTCTCAAAACCCTCAACAATATCACCCACAACTTCACAGACCACATCTACCGTGGAACACGATTTCCTAAAACCAAATTGGCAAGATTGAATGATTTTCAAAGTATTTCGTTAAGCAATGTTTTAAAATGATCTTAATTATATAACCGAACACTGAGATAACTGATATATAGTGCGCTGTTATTAGGATCACCTTTTTTAAAAAATAGATACTACTCTCTAGCTGTCTAATAGACATCTGGAAAAGAGCCTTCACTGAAACATAAATTTGTTAATGAATAAATAATAACCATGGTATTTTTATTAACTTTCATATTCATATCATAAATATCTAACTACTTATGTTTTTGAAACTATTTACTGCATCCAACACATCATGAGCAGTAACTGGTTTAAGAAAAAATATAAGATGTGTTAACGGAACATGTTTTTAAAAGTTAAGAACATCTTCATCCATAGCAAGAAGTCAACAAATACCTTAGGATCTATGTTATATTACAGATAACCTTAATCATAAGTTGAATGTCTCATTATTTTAATAAATTGCCCATAGTGATTTTATAGACCAAGGTCCAAAATTCCTGTTTTTAAGAATTTCTATCAATGTTTGTTATAATATTATCTATATAACAGTAAAATCCGAAATAGTTGTCCAATTCAAAAGATGTGATCAGATGTTCAAAATCAAAAAACGTTGATATAGAAAGATCATTGTATTCTACAAATATGTTGACATTGTAATGAGAAAATTATGGAATAAAGGTATTTGCTGAAACGTTGAAACATCATGCCGCTGTAGAGCAAGAAATGGATATATACGGGAGGCTTTAAGCGTGCCTTACCATTTCAAACATGTGTTTCCATAACAAAATATACCTTTTAAATAATCAAAATTTTTAACATACGTAAGACATGAAAAAGAATTAACAAAGTGATTAAGATTAAACAATGTCTTATCCCAATTTAATCTTATAGAATTCCAAAGTCTTACATCACCCTGCGTTAAGAATAGTTAAACGAAATACTAAAAATGTTGATAATAAAAAACAATTAAATACTGAGCCTAGATATAATTTTCTTAAGGCAAATTTTGCAACTCTCTATGAGCAGTTATCATTAATTAACTGGGATTTCTTAGGCGAATTGAAAGCATGATTATCCGTCTAGGTACACGACAGATATAATAAGTAAAATTAAACATAAATCGAAATTATTAAAATTGTGTGAAACAACAAAAAACGCAGAGTATTTGACTGAA
Source organism: Leptura quadrifasciata (assembly GCA_963675555.1). Lineage (NCBI taxonomy): Eukaryota > Metazoa > Arthropoda > Insecta > Coleoptera > Cerambycidae > Leptura > Leptura quadrifasciata. Next base: position 51,758,670 of record OY776682.1, on the reverse strand, counting down.
TTTAAAATACTTAGGAAAAACATAAAATACGATATAAAAAGATCACATAGAGAAAACATCATTGATATTGAATCCAATATTTGCAGCGAACCGAATAAATTCTGGTCAGTTGTGAATTCACTTAAGAGTGATCGAGGTATGCCCAAAGTTACATACAAAAATGAAAATTTTTATGAATCAGCTGAAATATCAAATGCATTCGCTGATTACTTTCAAGAATCTTATACCAAACCAACTAATCTTAATATCACTAATGACACTCCCACTCCATACAGTAAGAATATCCTCACAATAAAAGAATGAAATGAAAATGACGTTTTAAAGTCACTCAATATACTTAAACCAAAAATGATAGCCGGTCCAGGTTTAATACCAGCTTTTATTTTAAGAGACTATTCACATATTTTCGTAGTCCCACTTACTATTATATTTAATCTATCTGTCAGTACCAGTTGTTTTCCGATCGTTTGGAAGAACTCTAAAATATGTCCCATTTTAAAAAAGGAAGCAAATTTGATATTACCAACTACAGGCCCATTACAATAATATGCAACTTTGCAAAGGTATTCGAGTATTTATTACATGACAATGTATATAATTATGTAAAACAAAACATAATAACACAGCAGCATGGCTTTATGAAAGGTAGATCTACCACAACAAATCTATTTTGCATAACCCAATTTTTATCGCAATCATTAGATGAGGGGGTCCAAACAGACATCATTTATACAGACTTTTCTAAAGCATTTGATCGATTGGATCACGAAATCTTACTGCACAAACTTGATCTAAATGGACTGCTTCAGTTATTTAAGTCATATCTAAGCGGTAGAACCCAATTTGTACATTATAATGGCTATAAATCTCATGAAATAACAGTCGAATCTGGAGTTCCGCAGGGATCAGTCCTGGGACCCCTGTTCTTCAATATATTTGTAAATGACATCAATAAAAACCTTAATTGTAATACCCTACTCTATGCCGATGACATGAATTTACAATTACATTTACATTACTATTACTATATTCACTATGTACAAACATTCGGAACTCTAATGACTGTCTAAATTTGCAAAGTAACTTAGCAGATTAAATACATGGTATGTAAACAATGGCTTACGCTTTAATGCGATAAAATTTAATGTTCTTACTTTCAGTAAAAGTCTGAAAAAAATGTATTCGATTATAAAATTGACGATATATTTCTTAACAGACCTGATACGTTCAAAGATCTAGATGTTGTCTTTGATAGTGAATTATCTTTTGTGCCTCACGTAATCCAGCAATCCTTAGGCTTCTCATGCAGAACTGGTCGTAGTTTTACAAATATCGATACTATAGAAATGCTATTCAATATGTTCGTAAGATCTAAATTAGAATACACCTGTATAAATTGGAGTCCAGGATATGAGACTTATGTGAAAAATTTAGAAAATATTCAAAGACGATTAATGAAATTTCTTAGTTTTAAAACTGATGGTTTTTACCCGGTTGTCGGAACACCGCAGGACCAACTACTAGAAAGATGGTCATTTAAATCTTTGGAACATCAAAGAATTTATTGCATGTGTATGTTTCTCTTTAGCATTGTAAATAGCAAAATAGACTGTCCAGAAATTCTCGACCAAATTAATTTCAGAGTTTCATCTGTATCGACACGTAACCATGCAACTTTTTGTCCACCAAATGCCCTTACTAATGCTATGAACTTTTCGCCATTATCTAAAATATGTCACAATTTTGATAATTTTTGTTCGAGTATTGATATTTTTCGCACCAGCCCTAAAACATTAAAATCACTTTTATTAAAGCAATGTAAAAATTTTCTTATTAAGTACTTACTATATTATTATTATGTATGTGGTTATAATTGTTATATAGTATTTATACAGGGTGTTGCATCATGAGAGGGACATAGCTTAATAGGAGGTAGAGAACATCAGTGGTAACCGGAACCTCCCATAGAAATGTCTCATTGGGCCTTCATTACGAAGTTACAGGGTGTTAAATAATTTTTGGCCAAACCTGTTTTTTGTCATAACTTTGACAGGGAATGAAATAACGGATTCATATTTGGTACGGCTAATATACTAACGAGCCCCAAGAGGTACATGTATAAAAAAAATATATCCAGGTCCGGACTCACTATAATTTATGTTTCTTCTTTGCATCAATAAAACATCACCCTATATATATTTTTTTGAAATTTCGATACGATATTCGAAAAGAGCAAGAAAAAACAAACAAAATGGCCTATTTCATTTTTTTGTTACACCTTCGTGGTTATTTAAATACGTTGTTAAATGTGCAAGAAAATGGACTACAGAACCCTATTAAATGAGAGGCACGTGAAATAAATAGTTTTATAACTAAAATTTGCAAAAATTCTATTGAGCCTAGGTGGTCTGGGTGAATCCTAATTCCGGCACGTTTTAAAGGTCCATTTTGGTAAAAAACTGTGGTCCTAATAAGTAATCGGGTATGAAATAACAAAATTTTTAATCAATCACAGTAGGCTTGTTCAAAGAATAAAAGTGACAGATAATTTAAACCATTTAGGCCTAAGCAACCAGTTACTTTGATCAAGAAAATCATCAACATTTTATACTTAATAAAAATTGGAAAAGAGAACAAACTAAAATCTAAATAAATAAAATATTTTCCATTCAACTAACAATAAATAACAAAACAATAACTAAATGTGTTTAAAAATAAAACGTAATTGACACTAAAGTAAATTTTCAAAATGTCCTTCCCCACATTCTGTGCATTTTCTTGCGCGTTTAGAAAGGTCACCAATTGCTCGACGTATCATTTCTGGATTATTCCGTATTTCGTCGCAGGTTGTAACGATGCGCTGGATTAAATGTTGTCTACTTTCAATTTCAATGCTATAAACCTCGTTTTTTAAGTGGCCCCATAAAAAGTAATCACAAGGGTTACAATCAGGAGATCTTGGTGGCCATTCATGTGGACCCCCGCGTCCAATCCATCTATTAGGATACACATTGTTTAAGTGTTCTCTTACTTGAAGGTTAAAATGTGGTGGGGCCCCATCATGCTGAAACAACATGCCTCTTATACCGATATTTTCTAACATATTCGGTAAAATGTTTTGAAGAAAATCAAAGTAAATTTCACCATTCAATCTTTCTTCAAAAAAATGTGGCCCTATCAAATGTCTATTCACAAGTCCGACCCAAACATTTACAGAAAACCTGTGTTGCGAACGGCGTTGGCGTACCGCATGTGGGTTTTCCTGTGCCCATTTATGATTATTTCGTGAATTGTTTACTCCATCCCTTGTAAATTGTGCCTCATCCGTAAATAAGGTTCTGTAAATGACTGGGCGATGGTTAGACAACCAATGACAAAATGCAAGGCGGGGGATATTGTCGCCTTGTTGAAGACGCTGTACCTGCTGGATATGATATGGATGGTAACGTTCTCTTTTTAGGGTTCTCCATACTCGCCAATGAGGAATACCAGTTGCCAAACTGATTCGTCTAGTGCTCATATTTGGGTTTTCTTGAACTACGTTTATAATATTGTTTTGTTCCTGCACACCTTGTTGTAAAACACGCTCCACAACTGCAGAAGTAGGAAACTTTCCGTGTTGTCTTGCATACTGGAACACCGTACTAAAGGTTTTATGATTAGGGCATCGACGACCAGGAAAACGCAGCCGATATTCTCTTTCCGCCGACCTACCATTTCCATTACAGAAACCATAGATGAATATTATGTCAGCATATTCCACGTTTGTAAATTTTACTGGCATAGTTAAAATATTTTCACAAGTTTTCACTAACTAAATGCGGATTATTGACACATTAAATTACTAACAAACAATTATTCAACTGTTTAGGAGATTTCTTTTTATTATCTGTCACTTTGAACAAGCCTACTGTGATTGATTAAAAATTTTGTTATTTCATACCCGATTACTTATTAGGACCACAGTTTTTTTACCAAAATGGACCTTTAAAACGTGCCGGAATTAGGATTCACCCAGACCACCTAGGCCCAATAGAATTTTTGCAAATTTTAGTTATAAAACTATTTATTTCACATGCCTCTCATTTAATAGGATTCTGTAATCCATTTTCTTGCACATTTAACAACGTATTTAAATAACCACGAAGATGTAACAAAAAAATGAAATAGGCCATTTTGTTTGTTTTTTCTTGCTCTTTTCGAATATCGTATCGAAATTTCAAAAAAATATATACAGGGTGATGTTTTATTGATGCAAAGAAGAAACATAAATTATAGTGAGTCCGGACCTGGATATATTTTTTTTTATATATGTACCTCTTGGGGCTCGTTAGTACATTAGCCGTACCAAATATGAATCCGTTATTTCATTCCCTGTCAAAGTTATGACAAAAAACAGGTTTGGCCAAAAATTATTTAACACCCTGTAACTTCGTAATGAAGGCCCAATGAGACATTTCTATGGGAGGTTCCGGTTACCACTGATGTTCTCTACCTCCTATTAAGCTATGTCCCTCTCATGATGCAACACCCTGTATATGTTATTTATAATTTTGTGGGACTACTTCCTGCTCTGTAATTGGATTGTTGTAATCTGTAGAGCAGTGTAAATAAATAAATAAAGTAGTACCCCAAAATTGCTTAAAATATTCAAAGAAATTCTCGGTCAATCTAAATGCTAAGAAAGAAGAAAGATCATTTTTGCAGATGTTTGGAAAGTATTAGCAGCCACAGATCAATAAAATATATGTTAGTTGCAAGGGTTGTGCTTCATGCAATGTGGCACATTGCAGTAGTCACAAAATAGAAAAACCACTGCATAAACTAGACAAAGAACTTGAAATGCGAAGCACATGAAGTATGGAACAATGATGCATAATTTTTCCCAGTAGTTGCAGTTGTTACACGAATTATTAATATCGTTTTTATTATTAGTTGCTTAACATGCGACATTTATAATTCATTGCTCTTTTAATATTCCATCTGTCTGACTTACTATTTTACTACAGTTTTTAAATGCTGGTTGTGCCATCTAGTGTGTACTCAACAACATTGCTACTGAATTCATAACTGCATAGGCAACCTATCATACGAATATATGTGTGCTGCCAATGGCGTAACCAGAACTGAATTGAGGGGGGGGCCAAATCCAAGCGATAAAACTAACTGAAAGATGATTTAAGCTTCTGATACGTGGAAATTAATTCAATGTTAATAAAAGTAAGAATTAGAAATAAAATGAAAACTTATTTACTAAAACAACGTTTGTATAAACAAAATAAAAATTCTACAGCAAAACATAAAATATAAAGCTTACTAGTAAAACAAGGCTTATTGGATTAATAATTAAGGACAGTGACAGTAGTGACGCATTGCAAATTACTTATGAGGATGAACAAAAAATTAATTCAATTTGTCTGGGGCCTGAATTAACGTATCTTGTTATAATTTCATTAATGTCAATATCAATATCTCGGTGAATGTTTAAAAGTGATCATTTAGTCGAAAAATGTTGAAATATTTGAATATAGATCTTTATGACATTTTGACAATGCAGATAAACAGTAAATAAAATTATGTAGAAATATTTTAAATTTTTCAACTATAAAAAAAATTGAATTTTAACAACGTAAAAAATAACTGCTCCCTAAAACTGTTGGAGATGATGTTTCCAACACAAAACTAATTATGTGAACCAGCATTACGCAATAATTTGATAGCGGCGAATTAACATAAAAAAATAAATATATCGTGATGCTGGTAAATAATGGCTACAATTAATAATTATATTTAAAGCCGCTACTTAATATTTTACAAACCGTTTAAGCAGTGTACAATAAAAATGTCCTTCTTTTGGAGGACTTTATAAGCATTTGTTGACCTGCCCAAGCGTTTTAAATATTTTTCCCAAACCATCTGTACATTGTATATTACCTGTCATAGCTTTCACTTCAGACTATCATTGTTTATGCATGCCTATTAGGTCTATTGTCTATTGAAATCAAACCCCAGATGATGATCTTTTAAAAGGCAATAAATAAAAGCGGAGTTAACATAATGTGTTACAATTTTAGCATTTAAGTTAAAGAAGCTAGGTTTAAGACCCAACGTAGGTACTTTCTTGTAGTATTTAAAACGAGATTTAAAATATTGCTCAGTTTTATATTTCGTATTGAAAACTTAAATATTTATTTATTGCACAATATGTAAAATTTCAATGTGCAAGTTAATCGATCTAATGCTCAAGATATTTCTCAAAAATTTCTTCAAGTTTTTGCTGAAGGGGGAGGGCAAGGCCCTCTAGGCCCCTCCCTGGTTACGCCACTAGTGCTGCATATGACGCACTGAAATCCTTGATTATTTGTCATTAAATGTTTGCATTCAAATACATATCATTAATAATTCAGGAACTATAAAGAACAAATCTGTTATTATGCCAATCTTCGGAAAAGGAGGTTAATGTAACATGTTGTGTGTGCGGTACTGAAGACACTCGCATTGGACCTATTTGACTTAATCAAATAGGTATAATATAACTGGGCAAACATTTTTAAAAGGCATCTTAGAAAAAAATTTGTATAGATATCTTGATGCACATTGCACAGGTCAAAAAAAATTTTACTCATACGATAAGGAAAAGGAATCTTTTCTGTTTCTCTATTTGCTATATCTAGGACTTGCCACCTACAATCTTGGTTTCTCAAAATTTTGTTGGAAGCAGATAACTGAATACCTTTTCATTGGATGTCTGGTCGATAGCCGAGTAGGTTAAGGCACGAGGTGGCAATCGCGATTAATCACACGGATATCGCACGACCCGGTTCAGATCCTGGCTTTGGCACTAGCACTGTTGGAGGAAATGGTTGTATGTCCGCGTTTTTTCAATGTGTAATCCCCTTCCGCACAAGCCTCTGGCTTCTGGAATTGGGGGTTGTCTAATTGCTGTGGTGTTTATTTATTATTATTATTATTTAACTGATCAATCTTCATATTACATTTAATTTTCAAGAACCAATTAATCGTTCATCTAAAATACCACACCGTACATTAATTCTCTGTGTGAACTGGTCTTTGTGATTAATAATCCAATGAGGGTTTTCTGTAGCGTAGCATCTGAAGTTCTGAGAACTTACCACCCCATTGGTGGTGAATGTTGCCACATCCGTAAAAACGATTTTTTAAAGAAAACTTCTATCATTTAAAAAATTACCTTGTGCTCAATAGCAATAGTCTAGTCTTTTGTTTTGCCTGTTTATATTCAAGTAATCAAAAATTTTGGTTAGTAAGGCTTTATTTTATGATAAACGAAACATTTTCTAAGTTTATCTTTATCCAAATTCAATTGTATAGCTTAATCTCACATGATGGCTGCTAAGATATTATCGTTAGAATACTACTGAACTTGATGTAGAGAACTATATGTGGGGGCGAGCGTAGATGCGTCTTTACTATGTACATACTTCGATATGCGATGTAACGTTAGACATGGTTAGTACTTAGATGGGTGAGCATTTCTAGGAAGACCGCGTCTTCGCCTCTTTCTTCCAGCGGCTTGTATATCAGTGTATACACGGAAGCTATACAATGTTAGGAGAGGATATACCATCCTTGGAGGGGATGTAAAGCTGTCGGTCCCTTGTCTATTAAATATTAGGCAAGTAAAAAATCCCTACTATTCTTAAGAGAAGAGGTTCGGGAAAATTCCTTGTTGGGAGTAGCTCGTCTACAGGCGTCGGTGATAGGCCTCAGTAGCGGAAATAGACCGACGTTAAATGTGAAAAAAAACTATATGTGTCTTTGATACATTTTGTGATTGAACCTTATGGTTATTTTGTTACTTTATAATATCTTGTCAATTATCATACTCATTTTGTGTCATACAAAATTCTTACATGTATATATACTCATATTTGTATGTGTATTTCTCTTTATTTACAAATAATGTTATTTATTCCCATCTGCATGCTTTATATCTATTGTGCTATTCTTGCTCTTTACAAGGTATAGGTTTAATATTACATAAACTACTATTAGGGTTAAGTGTTAGAATAGCCATATAGGTTAAACTTCGCCCTAAATATATGTTAAATGTATATATGCATTTACTGCATAAAGACGATTATTATTATTATCCCATGTTTGAAATCTTGGTTGGGCTATGGATGTTAAGTTACTTTATGGTGTTGCTGAGATAACAGTAGTAGGCTAGACACCTTTGTGTGAGAGACAAGTCTAGTCGTTGTTATTATTTTGTTATCTACCTCTCTTAGGTTCGAATCTCAGCTGCGACAAATGACAATGCCATAAGGAATGGTTGTGTGTGCATATATCCTGATTATTCGGTGGAGTAGCTGCTAAACATTCAGGACGTTAAATCGGTAAAAAACAAAAGTTATGGAATTCACTATGCCTGAGTAAAAATTAAGTCTTAAATATTTCAAGTAAAAAAGACGAATTTAATTGAATTATGAGATTACTATAATAATATGTCCGATCATTTGGGTATACATCTTGAGGCAAATATTGAGTGTAACTCCCACTAGGAGAATATTTTATAGACCTATTAATGATCAGGGACTATCTGTATTAAGTAATTATCTTGGCACATTTAGCTGGAACTTTATTTTCGAGTTCAATATAAATATTAACAATCGTTTTCTGAAATTTATCGGCATTATTACAGGTGCCATAGACTCAATATTTCCATTAAGATCCCGCTTTGTGAATAGCTCCAACGAATTAAACATTAATTGGTTTATCAATGACCTCCGGTCCATGCGTGACCACCTTAATTTCTTACACACGTTTTATAAACGAAATCTCACCGATAATAACAAGGGCATATTAAACAAAAGTTAGGCTCAACTACCGTCACGAAATAAGTAACGCCAAAATGGCATCCCACGATAACATAAAAAGTCATAATAATTCACAATGAGCTATGTGGAAAATTGTTAACAGTCACAGAAAAATGTCAAGTACTCGGACAAATAACATTTTCAGTGAACAGTTCAACAATTATTTCACGAATGTAACTGATACTATCATAAATGAATTACCTCCTTGTAATGTACACTACAGTGATTATTTAGATAACTTTAGCCAGTCCAACTAATTTCACTTTAATGAAGTAACCTACCTTGAGGTATCTGAGATAATAACTAATCTCAAAAACAAAAAAATAAAGATGCTTATGGCATATCTATTGTAATCATCAAAGGCATAGTGCAATCCATTTTAATTCCCCTTACTCGTTTAATTAACATATGTATTTATAATATATTTCCTGAATGCTTAAAAATTTCTAAAGTAGTATCTACCTATAAGAAAAATAATATTGATGATCCCTCAAATCACAGACCAACATCTGTAATATCTTGTCTAGCCAAAATTTATGAAATGATACTTAAAAATCAATTGACATTCTACCTGAAAAAAATAAGCTTCTTAGTTCGAATCAGTAGGGTTTTCGAAATAAATTATCAATAACCCTCGTCATTGATAAATTAACGCTTTAATAAATACTCGTTTTGAAGATACCAAATATGTCTGCTCTTTGTTCCTAGATCTCACTAAAGCATTTGATTGTGTTTCCCATGAAATACTTATTGATAAATTAAGCTGCTACGGCTTCACTGAAGAAAGCAAATCTCTCTTAAAGTCATACCTTAGTGCAAAACAACAATTTGTTCTTAATAATGGCGTTAAGTCAAATACTTTAAAATTAAAGCATGGTGTACCACAAGGGTCCGTACTGGGCCCATACTTTTTTAAATATACATTAATGATTTTCAACAATCAATTAAAGACAATGTTACTCCAATATTATTTGCCGATGATACTAATCTGACTTTGTCTAATGGCAATATCGATGTATTGCTAAACGAGGTACAGCACACTGAATTGAATTCGCAGAACTGGCTTATCCCTAATAAGCTATGTCTAAATGTGTCCAAAACAGACACAATCATACTTAGTTTGCGTAGTTTGGAAGAAGTAAATAATCCAGAGTCTATTAAGGTGGAGTTAATTTAGACTCCAAGTTATTGTCGGAAAATCATGCCATTTGTGTGAGAAACAAAATCTCCAAATACACCTACTTGTTACGAAACCTTGTTGGCAAAGTTTCACAAAATACCCTAACCACTGCATACTATAGTTTTATCCGCTCCACTTTATCATATGCGATTCTAGTCTGGGGACGTGCCCCATCTTGTGCTACTGTATTTTCTGCACAGCGAAAAGTAATACGAGTTATTTCTGGACTAAAATACAGAGATGAACAATTCATTGCTTTAAAAATTATGACTGTACATTGTACCTATATATACCAGTGTCTGAGTCATGTAAAAAAAATGAGAAATCATCTGTAAGCAGAAGCCATATATATATACTCTTATGAAACCAGAAATAGAGATAATTGAAACATAAACTTTCATCGATTAAACTAGAGATGGCACTAGCTACTTAAGTTTGCAGTTTTATAACGCTTTACCATCAGAAATAAAGTAATTAAATGAAACCAAATTCAAAATGATCATACAGAAATATTTACTGAATAATGCTTTTTATAGTACAAAAGAATTTTTAGATAGTAACTTTTCCTCAATTTAAACTCTATATGTATGATTCATGCAGTACTCTAGATGATAAATTACCATACATGTTAAATTTGTTTCATTTGTTGTTAGATCTTTTTCTTAAATAATTTGCGTCATCGGTATACTCATGTTTAATTCGTACCGTTTGTGTTTTATACATTTTATATTTTTACAATTATTTTTATTAGTATTGAAATTGACGTGACCTATGTGTATTTTAACACCAATAAAGAATTGAATTGAATAGACAATTGACAGTAACACATGATATATTTTGAGAGAATGACTATGACGTATTGTGAATTGCCTACTTTAGGAGCATTATAAGTCACGGTAATCAAGTCCTTTAAATTTTTCTGAAGCATTGTCAGTAAAAATGATACGTTCTTTATTTATTTTTATTATTGTTGTTTCTGCGTAGTGATATGTGCGTTAATCACAATTCCTTGTATCAATGGAATTGTGCGTCACCTGATGAAATTAATATTTTTAAATCGGTATATTTTGATTAGATAAAATAATAAATTGTTTTATCTACGACAATTTTTATCATCAACAAAAAGTGCATAGACTATTATGACATCCTTGAACCAATATTCAATTTTTATTATTACCAAACAATGAGTTTGAACAATTAAACTCCGACATAATCTTGTTTACATATAAGTTTCATATGTAAATCGCTCCTTCGCATACTCAGACTTGTAATCGGTGTTGTTATTTCTGATGACGAATTATTAGATAATATACCATGTAATACTTTATTTATAAATTAAACAATACAGAGGTAAATAATAATACTATCACTAAAATAAATAGAATGATAATAAATTTATGAGCAAAAATAGATAAATCTAGATATATAAATATGTATCACTTTGCAAAAACCCATAACATACACTCTTTCACACAGGCACATCAGATTTTTTTGTCCATTGACCTAGATTATCTAATCTACTTAAACTGGACCATCAATATCATATTGGTAACGCCAAGTCAGGTACTGTGCAGCTTCAGTCATCTGTCGGAGAGAATTATTCAGTCCGTGAAGATGTCTCCGAAAGTCAGTGGCAATCCGCTGGACTTTTCCGTCTTCTTCTACCGGTGGCTCTTCAATTCCAGAATCAATTTCATTTGTACTGCCTGATTCAGAATCAGTATCGCTCAAAGTTGAACTTGACGAATTCGTCGAAGCAACACTGACAGAAGATGGTCTACGAACGTGACCTTTGGGTGTTGTGGTTGTAGTATTCACTTTAGGAAGGGATTCTGGTGAGTGACCCCATAACAGCCCATCCTTTACCCCGTTTAACATGCTGTAAATTTCATACAAATCGGTTGAATTTAGAAGTTCATGGACTGAATGTGAACTTTTAGTCTTTGGATTTTGGATGCAAGAGGGATCATGTTCATCTCCAACTTTCTGGTCCATTAAACGACAAGGCACCAGGATTGTTTCATCCATCTTGTTAACAGTTTTAACAAACTTCTCCATGACGTTCAGGATACTTTGATTGGAGAACTCGGTGTCGTCGTTACGTGCTATACGGCGGAGGGAGTTCCTGCAACAAGGAGAAACACGTTAGAGTTTTTTGTAGGAATATTTCAGTTATCGAAACAAATCAGCAATTATTATTTACGATATACATATTAGATATACATGATATATACAGGGTGTCTCACCGGGAACTGAATCGATCGATATAGAGAAAAGTACGCATCAGAAAATTTTGAAAATTTAGATGATTGCTAATGTCGGTGTGGCCAATCCAAATAAAATAATTACAAGCAGCTGGCACTTCCGCTTATACCGGAAGTCGATACCAACTTGTTTATTTCAAATGGAACACACCTATATATTTTAGGGTTTTCGAAAAGAGCATAAAATTCTGAGTCGAGTCGAAAATATGTAGCATGTCCTATACCTAAACTTAACCGTTTCAGAGATATTTGACATTTTATAGAAAATTCGACAGATGCAACGGTTTGCAAGAACCGTTATAACTTTCTTCGTGTAAAAGATCCTCATTTGCTTCTTGTCACATAAAAAGAACACAAGGAGAACTACGTTCTACAACTGAAATAAATTCAGTAATATCATACCAAGTGTTCCGCTTTTCGCGTTACATTTTGTCAACTTCAAACCGCGAAAACTTGTTTAGGTCAAAATGGAACACCCTGTAGTTTTTTACGTCAAGTTATGTAAAATTGAATTCCCTTTTTTCTGATATTAGCATTGTGGGGGTTAAAGTTACAACTTTTTGAAATATTTGCGATTTTATTAGAAATTATTATTCAAATTTTGTAAGATATTCAGATATCTTTCACCTAAAAAAAAAAACAAAAATTTACCTATACATATTAGCAGAAGAGAAAATTTAATTTATCATTTAAATTTTCCTGATAAAATTGTAATGCCACACTCTATCGTTTCTTATGGCACAGTAAACATTGAACTGCCAACTTCCTGAATGTTTCGCTCTCTGAACATATGAGGATTTGAGTCATTCCAATAATGCGAATTGTGTCTATATTAAAAAGTCCATTTTTAGTAAATTTTGCTTCATCTGTCCATATAATATTTTCCAAATAAGAATTCTGACCCTCAGAACTTATTAGAATAAACTCACAAAAATTCTGTCTTCTTAGGAAATCTGTTTCTTTTAATCCTTGAACCATATGGAATGAAAACGGGTGTTTTAATAAGATTCTGTGAATTGAATCCTTGCATAGTCCCGATTCCAGAGCAGCTTGTCTTAATGACATCCTTGGAAATGCATGAAAATATCCCAGAATGACTATTTCAATGTTTTCGTCATCAACAATAGGCTTTCTTCTTTGCATTTTTGTTTTGACAGAGCCATAATTTTTAAAATTTTCCAGTATGCGTTTTACAGTGTTTGGTGGCGGTTTCCATTTTTGTGGATATCGAGTAGCAAATGTGCTGCAAGTTCTTGATATTACTTTATCACATTCTCCATAAATAATAAACAAATTTAAAAAGTCTTCGTGGGTGTAATTTAAACGTGCTGGCATTTCTTGACATAAGACAATCACTGATTGTTTCTAATCATGGCTATTTTGATGAAATGATTACAACAATTCATGAATTTCTAATAAAATCCCAAATATTTCAAAAAGTTGTAATTTTAACCCCCACAATGCTAATATCAGAAAAAAGGGAATTCAATTTTACACAACTTGACGTAAAGAAATACAGGGTGTTCCATTTGACCTAAACAAGTTTTCGCGGTTTGAAGTTGACAAAATGTATGATATTATTGAATTTATTTCAGTTGTTGAACGTAGTTTTCTTTGTGTTCTTTTTACGTGACAAGAAGCAAATGAGGATCTTTTACACGAAGAAAGTTATAACGGTTCTTGCAAACCGTTGCACCTGTCAAATTTTCTATAAAATGTCAAATATCTCTGAAACGGCTAGGTTTAGGTATAGAATATGCTACATATTTTCGACTCAGAATTTTATGCTCTTTGTGAAAACCCTAAAATATATAGGCTGTTCCATTTGAAATAAGCAAGTTGGTATCGACTTCCGGTATAAGCGGAAGCGCCAGCTGCTTGTAATTATTTTAGTTGGATTGGCCACACCGACATTAGTAATTATCTAAATTTTCAAAATTTGGGCGAAAAATTGATTTCAAACAAACATACGGAATCAGCCGATTGTATCTTTTATACTTTTTTCAGTTATAGTGTACACGACCAGAATTGAAACCGCATAAAAACTAAAAGCCGGCAAAAACAGTCATCTTAATTGTTTTTCTTATGACAAGCATTTCTATTTACCTCCGCAAGAGATACCGACTGTTTTTGCCGGCTTTTAGTTTTTATATGGTTTCAATTCTAGTCGTATGCACTATACAGTCTCGTTACGTAGATATAGCGTCTGGCGGTGAAGGGGCCAATTTTTTAAAACATTTTACTGGGACAGCTGTCCCAAAATTTTGAGACACTTTCAAGTTTTTTAAATTTTTCGCTTCGTCCACTTACCGACAAATAATGTTAAGTGAGCGCATAGACACTGAAAGTAACAAACAATATTACGTCAATTCTACTTATATAATTTATTACATTCTATATTGTTATACTTTTCAACAGTTTTTTAACAATTCAGATTATTTCACGTGCTTTGTTCATTGTTTTTAAAAATTAATTGCATAACAATAATTACTCATTTTTTCTAATTGCGTCTGTTAATAGGTTTGTTAATATTTTTTTTTACAATTAAGCACAATAGGATATTGATTATTTATATAATTAAGGCATCGTTATAGAATTTTCTAGAGATATTTATTGAATCATACCCAACACGTAGAAATAGCCAGTAAATTTTATTTAAGATTATTTAATAACTAATTTGTTTTCTCTAGCCGGGGTTTCATAGAAAAATTAAGTGGATAAGTGGTTCCTCATTTGTTAAAATAGATATAAAGTATTTAAAGTTGTGTCTAGACACTCCAACAGTTGACGGCTTCAAGGGCATTTAAAAATGTATTAATTGGCATATATTTGTGTCTTTAATAATTATTAATCATAAATGGTCTTTTAGCTAAAAACTACTAAAAAATTATTAAACAAACGAAATATCAATATCAGTCATTGTGTTTGCAGAGATAATTATCATCAGTCATGGTGTTTATTTTAAACAATTCGAAAACGGAAATTCCATAATATCAGTGTTTAAATCTATCTATTTTTGTTTTGCTCACTTTCTTCTTAGGGTTAGGTTAGTTCTCATAACTGCGGATTGCGAATTTCTGCTTGCGGATTTTTTTGACGACATATGCATTCCAGGAGAAGTTAATTTGCTAATTTAACTTCTAGTTAAAAGTGAACGAATTGTCTTACGAACATTTCGCAACACCTGCAAGAAAATTGGACTTTTAGAACAAATTTTATAAAAATCCGCATAAAAAAATGCACATTCCGCAACTATCTGGGCTTTATTCCTTATAAATTTTGGATGAGAGTTTCGACAAAACGTGAACAGTGGGTGTTTCTATTGTTTTTGTTGTTATTGGATTGACCTTTTCTTTTTAAATTCGCATACTTTGGATAAAAATATCACTACCCGACATGCCGCAGATAGAAATGAATAATTGGAAGTACTTATGAATTTTGTAGTATGCTACAACATACTCTAGTATACAGGGTGTCCCAATAGTGCGTCAAAGTCAAAAATTATTTTTTTATGGAAGTGGTATATACAGGGTGGGGCAATAAGGGCGTCGGACCTCGATATCTTGAGCTCTACGATAACTAGAAATTTTTAAAAAAATTGCAAGTAAACTAGATAAAAAAAGTCTATAACGGGAAATTATTTTCGAACATACAGGGCGAGCCAAGACGAAATTACAGGATCAAGTGCCTTTTTTTTAAATGGAATGCTATGTATATCAGTACATTTTTTGAAGCTTCTTTCTAGACTCTATTTATTCATTCCTATATTAGCATTGAATATCTCTCAACCACTTGGATGTAATGAATTTTTTTGTTGAAATAATGCAATCTGCAGATGGATATTAAAAAAATCACCACGGGCACAATTATGGGTTTTAAGAAAAACTTATGTGAATATCAGTTACGAGACATCTAATTAATGTTTTTGAACCATTTTCATCTCCTAAAAATGTACAGGGTGGCCAAAAATTATTTTTCAATTCAGAACATTTTAAATTAATTTTTTTCAATTTTTTCAATTGGAACACCCTGTATATTTTTCGAGAATGTGATGTAGAAATGAAAAACGAACATTTTTATAAATACTTCCCTATGGCTAATTGCAACCATTTTCATTTTATAAATAAATAAGTGTCAAATTCAAGAATAAACTTTAAAAAAGAGGTTCCCTCAAATAATTCATTAAAAAAATTTATAGTAGGTGTTCGACGTGTTGCCCATTTTGATTGACACAAGTCTTTATGCAATTTTGAAATGAGGCCATTTAGTGGGACCATTTCTTCCAATCCATTGAAATGAGTAAATAGTATTTAACCGGTCCTTTACTGTATGTAATGTTTTTTGTACATTTTTTTGCTGTTTTCGTTATTCGTCAAGCAATGAAACCTCAGTTTGGTATAAATTGTTGTGTACAAAGGAGCATTTATCATAGTTATCGGGCTCGTTACAATTTGTATGGAATTTAAAATATTTGGAATATTACAATATGAATTTTAATAAAGCGGAACTTGTAGACATGACTTGTTGTTTTGGGCTATGGGACCCCATAGTTGGCCTGCCAGAAGCCCTGATTTGACCAAAATAGACTTCTTTTTATGGCGCTATGTTAAGAAAAAAGTGTACAAAGCTCTTATAACTACAAAAGAAAATATGGAAGAAAGAATAAGGAATGTTTTTCAGGAAATTACTGTAGATATTTGAGGAAATGTCAGTAGATCATTCGAAAATCGTCTACAGAAATGCATAGACGTACTGGGAGACCACTTTGAACAGTTCCTATAAACACTAGGTATTATTTATTTCATTAAATTAGGTTCAAAATAATTTTGAATTTAAAATAGTGCCAATTTTTATATTACCTATTATTTATGTCAATTTTTTTTGTAATATTAAGCGATTGTTTTGTAACGCCGCTATTTCGGTGCTGCAATTTGCACAATACTAGTACAAGTGGGTTTTTGCCTCGAGCGCCAGTTTCTGTTGTTTAAAGTCCAGAAACACCACTTTCTTCATTAAGAATATAATAAAGGCCCCAGTTAGAGTCAGCGAAGACGGTTTATTACCAGGGGTCGAAACTTAGGCGGTCTCTCTATCATTATTATATACCAGGGTTCATAAAAAATGACAGCAAGCAAGTAAACGATAATATGCAATAGGCGGTAAATGTGACTAGCAAAGCAAAGCGGCGATTTGGCAAATGTGATAAAAAATGACTTGGACTGCTCTTTAGTGATGTACAGGCGGTTATTTAAATTTTAAAGAAATTTTTGATCATAAGCAAATAATTTTACTTTTATAAAAATAACTAGATTTTAGGACTTGGCGTGGTGGACCTGATGAATTATTTAGTTGTTAATCAATACGGTACGTCTCAGGTGGAGTGTCCCACTTAAAGGCAGCGTCCCCGATTGAGAATTTCGCGGAAAAATCCCCGTGAATGAATCTACTTTAAAAGAATATCAAAATAACGGTACGGCTCAGATGGAGTGTCCCACTTAAAGGCAGCGTCCCCGACCGAGAATTTTACGGACAATAACCCGGTGTGATTGCTAAAATATCAAATAACAGATAGGATCAAACGACAAGTTTTATTTTACTGAATATTAATTTGTCTTTGTTTAGAGCGATCGTGTAAAATATTAATTTATGAAAGTTCGGCGGAGTGTCCCACTTCAAGGCAGCGTCCCCGACTGAGAATTTCACGGACTAAATAGGCGTTAGACAAAATTAAAATAAAATTAGAATTTACACTTTAATCTTCGGTGTAACTGAAGTGTTCCTAAAGGCAGCGTCCCCGGAGGGTATTATTCACGGTAAAATGTTTTCCCCGGATAAGCTAGACACCATTGTTAAATTCAAAGTTGTTACAGGTTGCTGAAGGCAGAATTTATCAAACTACAACAAAGGCCAATTAAAATTATATGAATCAATACTGAAAATATTCCAAGTCCAAATTGTCAAATTAAAGTAGATATGAATTCGACACAATGAATTCTTACCAAAATAATCGATGGGACAGGTCGACTGTCGAAAACCAGAGGACCTCAGCAGTTGCCCGTTTGATGAACTCGCCGTACTGGGCTAGAAATCATCCGGTCGAGCGCACATTGCGCTGTCATATGTGAGCTAAACAGTCATCAATCGACGGAGTGACAAAATGTTTATAACCGGCAGTGTTAATTGATATAAATAATTATTTTTGGGCAAATTAAATAACTGGAATCGATTGTAAATAAATTACTTATATCATTTCGGAAAAAGAATTAATTTAATAGGCCCAGTATTAATAATTATAATTCTAAATCAAATTATTGTTTTTGAAGCCGGTTTATATTGGAAATAAATTAAAAATACATTACTTCACATACAAAGTTAAACTGAAAACATATGCAGAATTTCCCATTTAAAATTAACTTCATTACAATTTATAAGTTTATAAGATAGACTCAAATGTGATTTAATTTTTTTTTTTTATACATTTATTTAACGTCGGCCTATTTCCGCTACTGAGGCCTAACACCGACGCCTGTAGACGAGCTACCCCCAACCAGGAATTTTGCCGAACCTCTTCCCTTAAGAAGAGTAGGGATCTTTTACTTGCCTAACATTTAATAGACAAGGGACCGACGGCTTTACATCCCCTCCGAAGGATGGTATATCTCCTATACAACCCTCGCCTAAGGTTGTATGGCTTCCGCGCATACACTGATATACAAGCCGCTGGAAGATGTGTGAGGCGAGGACGCGGTTTCCGTTGGAATGGTCACCCATCCAAGTACTAACTGCGCCTGTCGTTGCTTTACATCGCATACCGAAGTATGTACATAGTAAAGACGCACCTACGCTCGCCCTCTTGATTTAATTAAACTGTGAAAAATACTACTGAGCAACTAAGACGCACCCACAAAAAAAATTAATACTACTTTCAATTATTCTCACTTTATGTCAAAATCGTGGCTACTAGATAAGTTCGGAATGAAAAGTGGCTTTTAATGAAAAAGTAAAAATATCTCTGGAAATATCGATTTTAGGTATAGGATATTATTCACAAAAATCGTAGAGAATTAACGTGTCAATTCCAAAAATACAATAATATAGTGTTCCATTTGAAAAAATTTGAAACACTTTGAAATGTCCTGAATTAGCGCTAGTATAAAATACACCCTACCTGTATAATTATAATCAATATTTCGTAGTTGTGTCGTTGTAGTACATCCCTTGTCGACATAATTGCAAAATAAATCTCCTTAATATGTCTAGTATACTTTAACTTGGCGTGTGTATAGTAAATACGGTCAAAATTGAAACTGGTCAGTTTTAAAGCACAGGACCGTGCGCACTGAACTTGATATTTTGTCCTATATATTTGGCAATGGTATCGAGATTCGAACGGTAGTTGAAATTGTGCAAGCGAGTCCGAGACTGGCAATGTAATCAGCCTGAATGAACCATCTACGACTGCACTGGTTTAAAGGTAATAAAACGGACAGGCCTACTAGCACAAAAAAACTCGTAAATTGTTTCTTATCAGTCAACGTGGAAGTCTAACAACGTGCTGTCTATGTACCAGTGCAGTGCATAAATACCTATTATAATATCAAGCGTAGGAGTTTAGTTAGTTACTGTTCATATTTATAAATATTTACTACTGTATAAAAGGTAAAATATTTTAATTATTTACCAATTTACCATGGCTTTCTGGAGACCATTTGAAACAGAGGATAATATAATAACGCCCGAAAATCCCGAAATAGTTGAACCGGTTATTGTCGAAAAAGCCGAAATAAATTTAGGGTTTAAAAACCAAGATTTACACGTACAAAGTCAACGTATTATTTTAAATATACAGAATGTTTGAAAAGCGAAAATCCTGAACAATGTGATAAAGAAATAATACGACATATTAACGAATTAACTAAAATATCAAAATCAACAATTTATGGCGTAATTCAAGAAGGCGATGTTATAGATCACAGCGCAAAGAGGAAACTGAAAAATACGAAATTAAAAAAATATTGATGATGCCACTAGAGATGTAATACGGCGTATAATTTATAATATGTATGAAGAAAATATAGTTCCTACGTTAAAAATGATTCAAGAAAAATTGAGCGATTATCCTGATTATAATTATAAGTCTTTAGATACACTACGAAATGTCTTATTAGAATGTGGTTTTAAACGTAAAAAACTTGACAGTTGTATGGTAATTATGGAATCGCGACGTATAATTTCACTTCGAGTAGATTATTTGGAAAAAATTAAAGAATATCGTAAACTAAACAGGCATATAGTGTATCTAAACGAGACGTGGTTTGACACGTATGATGTTGTTCAGTATGGTTGGGTAGATAGTTCGCACAATTGTGTTTTAAATAATCCGTGTTCTAGAGGAAAACGCGTAATCATACTTCATGCGGGAAGTGAACATGGGTTTGTACCCAATGCGTTGCTCTTGTCGGCCAAAAAAATATCGCAGTCTTCTGCAGACTATCACGAAGACATGACAGGCGATCTATTCGAAAAATGGTTTTCTCAACAGCTTCTACCAAATATTCCGCCAAATTCGGTAATTGTATTAGATAATGCTTCTTATCACTCGCGTACATTAAATAAAATACCAAATAACAGCACAAAAAAGGAAGACATTTTAAAATTCATGAAAAAAAAATATATGGAAATTCCTGTAAAAGTTCCAATAAAACGCGAATTACTGAAAAGAATAAAATAACAGAATTTCAAAAAGGAATATGTTATTGATAACTTATCCAATATACACGGTCATACACTTTTGCGGTTACCTCCATACTATTGCATATTTAATCCTATCGAGATGGTTTGGGGAACACTAAAAGTACGTTTACGAAAATGTAATAACTCTCCAACGTTAAGCGCGATAGTAGTTGATCATATAAGTAATAAATGACATTGACAATAATACTGATTTATGGAAAAATTGCGTTAGGCATGTAATTGGATAATCGATATCCAACGCTACCCCCTAGTGCGCCGATTTTAATTCAACTGGATAATGATTCCTCCTCAGAAAGTGAAGATTCGGACGCGTCAATTAACATTTAACTTTTCTTCATTTTTTCATTCACTTTTTTATTGTTACATTTCGTGTAATATATTTTATTTAGTTGACAAGAAATTTTAATTTAAGTTACTTCATTCTAGAGAAATATTTTAATTTTGTTTTTATTTATGTTTTATATATACAAATATTTATTTTTGTTTTCATATAATAATTCTTTGCTTTGTTCAAGAAACTTACGTTTTTATTTTAGAAGAAACTTAAATTTTTATTTTATTTTTGACTAAAATCGTTGCCCCTCGTTAATCTAACCTGTCCCATCCCCTCCTGGCAAGATATGTTCATACCTTCTCGTTGGTCCTTGCTGAGCAATAACATATTTCAATATAATATAGGTTAACTTTAAAACTAAAACCAATAAATTTAAATATTTAGACTTTATATCTAAAACTGATATAATACCTCAAAAATATGTTATTGGCGAAATGAACCTAATAAACAAAAAATAATAAAAATGAATAACAATTTTAACATTTTATTATGACAATCATTTCTATTTACCTCCGCCCATGTACAATAAAGAGATACCGACTGTTTTTGCCGGCTTTTAGTTTTTATACGGTTTCAATTCCCGTCGTATACACTTTATGTATGAGTTAATATTTCCGTACGATTTCATTTTCTCTTGTACACAAAGATCCAGAAATATTGTCCATGTAGACAATGTTTCTGGACTATTGCTTTAACTTTGTGTACAATATGGGAGAAAATGAAATCGTACGGAAATATTAACTCATACATACACACGCCAAGTTAAAGTATACTAGACTATAGTAATACACACACACAGCGGATTAATTTGTTAATGCATGTTCCGACCAAAATATTCATATTTTTTCGAATAACTCGGCAACACCACGTCAAAAAACAAAATCTGGGGGTCGTTGGAAGGGTAATTTTACGCTGAATTCGTAAACGTAAAAATATATAGGGTGTTCCATTTAAAAAAAATAACCTTGAAGATGCTCCGCTGTAGCGAGTCACCCTGTATATTTCAAAATATTTTTAAAATATGCGCCTTTTGACACTATACCACGTCCATATAAAAATAATTTTCCAAAGTCTTCTAATAAGGCCCATATTGGACTTTGACGCACTATTGGGACCCTCTGTATGTGAGCATGGATAAAACTAATTAAGTTAGAGTTAACCAGGCAATGGTTAGGATATATTTATAAAACAATTAACAAATTACTTTTGTTCAGAATGTCGCCTTAATTTTCTACGGAAAAATACAGCATCCAACAATGGAAATTGGAGTTCACAATAAAAATACCTTGCGTTTCATATTTTAAGAAATATCTCCGGAAATATCCCCGAATTCCATGTAGGTCACCTTAAATCAGCAGTAAATAATTCACGTACCTAACTTATCTTTAATAATTCTTTATAACAATGAAAAATTAACCTGTTCGATTAAAAACACAAAGGCATATTAAACGTTTTACGATTTAGTTCTAGTTTACTCCACGGCACTTACAAGCCAATGTAAAAACATGTTCAATGCCATTTAAAATAAGGCATATAATAAAGTACATACACATCATAAAATAATGTGGAAAAAACTAATTAATATACAGAGTGATTCAGCTAAAATTTCCCAGATCGATTACTGGGAATCTAAAAGCAATATTCAGTTCCTGTAAACACCAACGAATAGATACCTGTTCCTAAAACCTACATTTTGAAGTTCAAAGACCTTGTTAAAGCTTACGGCGTGAGCGTCGCGACGTCTAGGAAACATTTTTAGATGGCAGGAAGTTTGAAAAAGTATTATTCCAGTAGTACATTAACTTTTAACACTTTTAACACTATAGGTACTCATTTCCATTTAAATGAGCAATTTTTAAAGTAGGTATAACAATATTTACTATAGTCGAGGCAAGAATTCAAGCGATCACCTCACGAGTGATCTCATTAAAGAAATTTTAATACTAACATAATTTTTAATCATTAATTACGTTAAAAAGAGTAATTCTTGACACCTAGTTGTTAAGCTTTTTTCAAAAATAGGTACAGTTTAATGGGGCTTCATGATTCTTACCTAGTTTTTATATTTATGTAGATGTTCTTTCATATGAACAATTACTCCAGTCAAATTAGTATGAAAATGAAGTGATTTTGACAAAAAATATTTCTAGGTATAAGCCGAATCCGGAATGTTCAATGGTAGGAATGTTGGATTTCTTAGGCTTCAATTTTTTTGCGTGGCAAATTTTTTAATTAAACTATTAGAGAAAATGATTTTTTCGAGTTTTAGAAAAAACTATTGATTTTAGAAACAAAAGTGCTCCTTAAAAGTTGTGCACCTTGAAAAAATCTACAAGAGAGACTATTTCGTCAAAATCGGTTAATTTTTTTTATGAATCATTGCAAAAGACATGCTAAAATAGTGCAGTAAAAAAAAGCCAAAAAAATTAAGAGATAGGTATAGTCTGGTAACAGCAAGATTATGATTTTGTCCTGTTTTGGGTATCACCCGGAATATATTCCTAAGTTTTGAACCTCGAAAACCTTGTGCTACTTTTTTTTATAAACAATTTTATTCTTTTACCGCGTTTTTCGAGCTTAAAATGTGAATAACTCCGGTACTATAAGTCGGATCGGGGCAAACTAAAAACCAGTCTCTTCGTAATAAAATGCCAATAAATCCTCGTTGGTTTCAAGTCTCTGAAGTACGTATATAACCTACAAAACTGAAAAAACGAGAAAAAAAACCAGTATTTTTTCATTTTAGAGCCCAAGACCATCAACTAGACCAAGTTGCATCAAACTTTCAGAAAATATACTTTTTGATGTAATGAAAAGACCCTGAAAAGTTACTTCAAAATATTCAACCCATTGGCCAAAATTGCATTTGTTATCTAAAATTTGAAATGCCCGCCATTTTTGCCATTAAGTCCAAAATGAAAAATAAATGCTTTTAATGCAATTTTGGTTACTTTTTTACATTTTTTTATAACTCAAATAATAACAATTGCATTTTTTCAGCCATTTTGAAAAAAATATAATTTTTTTATCAGATCTGGTAGAGAATTTTAATATAAAAAAAGAAAGTTCATTTTTGTTAACGTGAACTCGAGATATTTGGCTTTTTGCATTTTGCTCAACTGTTAATTAACAAATTAAGTATCTAAATGTGTAGCCCCCTCCCACACAAGGTTCTTCTAGAGCCTTCCGAGCTAAAGGGGGTCGTAATTATCTGTGGTGTTATTGCATGCATATTTTGAGCTAAAATTTTTACTGTATCATTTTGAAACCTATCCATTTCATGTGATAAATTCAAAATTTTTTTAAATTCTATAGAAACTTATTTACACTATAATGTAAGTATTGTTAATTGAGCTAAAAAGTGATTTAGTTGCAAAATGCAATAACTTTCTTGTTTCTTAAAATTCTGAGGACTTTTTTTTTAAATATGTTATTTTTTCCCTAGCAATAAGACGAGAAACTTAGTTTTTTGTTTGTTTTTTTTTAATTAAAATTTGTTATCATTTTTAAAATTTTTTCATAGAGCTTAGTTGCAAAATGCAATAACTTCCTTGTTTTTTAACATACAGAGGACATACATATTAAGAAATAGAGAGATGCCGACTGTTAAACAGCCAACGTGGACTTGTGAGATGTGCTGTCAGTGTGTTTTAATGGTTTTCCAGTGCAGTGCATAAATACCTATTATAATATCGAGTGTCAACGGATTTTTTCCTTATTTTTAAGAATATCGAAATGAAACTTGGTAGATGTATTATATGACCAAGAAGACACTTTGTGGCATAACTGTCATTTTTTTTGCCACTTCCGGTTTACCGGAAATGACCCCAACTTTTCATTTTTAAATGGAACACCCTGCATATTATATTTTTGGAATCCTTGAAAAATTTTGAGTACGGTGATGCCCCAAAAGTGACATTTCGACCCCATGAAAAAAATTTGACTAAAAATTTAAAAAAAACAAAGAAATTAAAATAAGAAAAAATTGCTTTTGGGCACATCCAGCGATTCCTTAGAACGTCCGCTATTTTATGGTAGTACTTTACCATTATGGTTCCATTTGAAAAAAATTAAGTTTTGGTAAAAAAACTGTTGCAGACAAATTTGATGGTCCACAAAATACACATTCTCAAATTTTTATGCTCGATTTGATTTTTCTGACATCACACCAGTCTATTACAAAAAAATTTTTTTGGTCGTGGGATTCTAGATGTACCAACAAATTTCGAGTCAAATTTTGTTCATGGAGTCGAAATGTCACTTATGAGGCATCACCGTACTCAGAATTTTTCAAGGATTCCAAAAATATAATAATATACAGGGTGCTCCATTTGAAAATCAAAAATTGGAGTCATTTTCGGTGAAACCGGAAGTGGTAAAAAATGACAGTTATGCCACAAAGTGTCTTCTTGGTCATAAAATACATCTACCAAGTTTCATTCTCATATTCTTAAAAATAATAAAGAAAAGGGGGATGTACCATGATGTTGACACCCGGTATATAATAAATTTAGATAATTTAGACTTTATATCTGAAACTGATATAATACCTTAAAAATATGTTATTGGCGAAACGAACAAATATAGGTATCTAATAAACAAAAAATAATAAAAATGAATACAATTTTTAAAAAGTTTAATATTTTCTTATGACAAGCATTTCTATTTACCTCCGCCCATGTACAATAAAGAGATGCCGACTATTTTTACCGGCTTTTAGTTTTCATACGGTTTCAATTATGCTCATATACACTGTACAGTTGAAGTAATAAGTTCCCGGCAAATAAAAAACGCAACAAAAACTTTACGGCCGCATTAAAATGCCGGTACTCTTTGTACTGCTGTTCGCAAATTGACTCGCTTTATATTTTTTATAAGCGTCGGGTCGCTTGAGGACAGGCATGGCGCCATGATCCGCGGTGATATAATTATGTCGTAAAGTTTTTGTTGCGTTTTTTGAGTGCAGGGAAGCCCTTACTTGGACTATACCTGCGGAGCGAATAGTTGCTTATAAATGAGGATACATTTTTACATTTTCTTTCTCTTTCTTATTCCCCACCAGTTCCATTCCATTCCATTACGATTTTGTACATTTATAAGAATAAAAATGTTTATTTTTAAATAATAAAATGTTTTTACATGTTAATAATCCCCGCGGCCCCGCCTTTAAAACTTTTTCTAACAAGTATTTATTATTTTCTATTTTCTTTTTTAAATAAAACTTAAAACATTATATTTAGAAAATATAAATTTAATCTAAGTATTCACAGTTATATATTTGTCTAATTTCTGCGGTGTTTATTATATTATTGTACATTATATAGAAAAATAGTAAAAAAAAAGTTTTATACAGGTTTCCATTTTCATTATTAACAAAAAACTAAGTTGATGATCGCATTGTGAGGGAAAAAATAACATATTTAAAAAAAAGTCTTCTGTATGTTAAAAAACAAGGAAGTTATTGCATTTTGCAATTAAGCTCTATGAAAAAATAATAACAAATTTTAAATAAACAAACAACTAAGTTTCTCATCGCATTGCTAGGGAAAAAATAACATATTTAAAAAAAAAAATTCTCCTTAAGAAACAAGGAAGTTATTGCATTTTGCAACTAAATCACTATTTAGCTCAATTAACAATACTTACAGTTACATTATAATGCTTGTAAATAAGTTTCTATAAAACTAATTTTTTTTTTTTGAATTTATCACATGAAATGAATAAATCGGTTTCGGTTTCAAAATGATACAGTCCAAATTTTAGCTCAAAATATGCATTTGTTAATTAACAATTAACAAAAAGTTAAATATCTCGAGTTCACGTTAACAAAAATGAACTTCCTTTTATTTATATTAAAGGTCCCAAAATTCTCTACCAAATCTGATGAAAAATTTTAAATTTATTTTTCAAAGTGGACGAAAAAATGCAATTGTTATTTGAGTTGGCGGGCGTTTCAAATTTTAGATAGCAAATGCAATTTTGGCCAATGGGTTCGATATTTTGACACAAACTTTTCAGGGACTTTTTATTACATCAAAAAGTATATTTTCTGAAGGTTTGATGCAAATTGGTCTTAGTTTTGAAGGTCTTGGCTCGGGTTTTGGGCATTAAAATGAAAAAAATACTGTTTTTTCTCGTTTCTTCAGTTTTGTAGGTTATGTACGTACTTCAAAGACTTGAAATCAACGAGGATTTATTGGCAATTTTATTAGGAAGAGACTGGTTTTTAGTTTGCCCGATCCGACTTATAGAACCGGAGTTATTCACGTTTTAAGCTCGAAAAACGCGGTAAAAGAACTTTAATCCTTTATAAAAAAAAGTAGCATAAGGTTTTCGAGGTCCATAACTTAGGAATATACTCCGGGTGATACCCAAAATAGGATAAAATCATAATCTTGTTGTTGCCAGACTGTGCAAATTAAATGTTTTTTTACTGCACTAAAAATGACTGTTTTTTTCAATTGTTAATAAACAATAGAAAAACATGTTTCATATAGTTCTTACCACAGGAGAAGAATGTGCTTGTAGCAAAGAAAAGGCATGAGAAATCGCGAGCCATTATCGTCGAGTAGTTTTTGCACAATCAATTTGTTACTAATTTTTTTACTTTTTTAACGCTTATTTCTCAGCGATATGACTGTTACAGCAATCCGCGGGTGTGCCAATTAAAGATCATGATTTATACTATCAATATCAAAAAAGAACCAAATGAAGTTGACCTATTTAACATCTTTAACGTTTTACAAACTTAATTCGCCACAACTTTCTTTGTCCATTTCCTAACAGCTCACGGTTCTGCAACGTTTATAGTGAAAGGCTATAAAGCTAGTCTTTAATTTCTTGCATATCAACCCATTCATTTGACCTATATTTTATATAAATGAAAAAACAATAAGAATATATATGTTACTTCAGTGTGCCACTACTCAGGTTTTATACACTAAAGTAAAAGCAGAAACCTTCGTTCACGATGTCCAGCATGTGTCGATATAGGTTTGCAAGTGAATATGGAATTGGTCTAGAATTTTCAGCACTTTCTCGTATTGTAACCTTAACCTTAAACATCTAAGAATGCGAAGTTACGTAATAACAAAATCTCATCATTGAAGCCAGAAGCCACAGAGTATATTTTTGGCTACAACATGAGACGCACGTACAATGTTGGTCTAAATAAATGACCTTTCTTCATATTTAAACTATCTTGTGAAATTTGTTATGAAAGTATGATTAACCAAAGCGAATTGCGTATGTTGGGGTACTTTGTGACATTTATATTTGAAATACTTTACTTCTGATAACGTTTGAAGAAATGTCATAACGTTATAGATAATATTATTTTCTCACAATGTTTAGGACGATCGTCACGATTCATTTATCGTTATTGTTACTTCATAGTGTGTGTCACTTGTGTTTAATATTTCGTCATCTAAAGGCAATTAGTGAATTGTAGTCAACAAAATGGGTTTTGTAAAAGCTGAGGAATACGGGGTGTGATTTTTCTAACCTGAAACTTTTAAATATCTCGAAACTTTACGAAAAAAAATGTCCATAATCAAGACTTTATCATTCCGTGGAGGAAATACATTAGTGCTTAACTTAGTCACCCTCCCCCTCCTTGTAGGTCGGGTGGGGGGTAACTTTGAAGTCTTAAACAGGAACCCCTGTTTTTATTGCAGATTCGGGTTCTACGACTAAAAATACGTAGGATTTTTCTGAAACATGGTTTTTTCGATTCATGGCGCTGTAATTGACGAAATTCAATTTTTTTCGATTTCTCCTACTGAGAACCTATGCATATGATTCTGCAATACCTTTGCAATAAAAAAATACCACGTCTTCATTATAAATAATCAAAATTAATCTTATAACAAATTTTATTTCTCAAATTTTCAATTACTGTAAAAAGACTTATCAAGAAACTGGAATTATCGTAATCCAGGAATAAGCGTCCGTTTTGGTCAACGCGACTTCCTTGCTTATGACTTATCGGAGTGCTTCATTAAATCCGCTTTTAAATTAACGTATTTTTTTGTAGTTTGTTTTAAAAATACCATTTCTTATGTTAAAAATACTTTTTATAAAAATGTTTTATTATATTTACATTTAACGTTTGTGTTATTTCTTCTCTACGTGTTTTCATGTTTTGGTTTTGTTTTTTTTTTTTTTTTGTAAATAAACGTAGAAAGGAAAGAAACAACTCATTTTACTCAGTTCGAAGATTATTTTGCAAGCAAAAAAATTGAAATGGTTCTGGTTTATGGAGAAGCTAGCAGGAGTCTCGATGATGCTGTCAATCTACGCTCAACGTTTTCAGGATAGTGTGGGTAAGTGAACAAATACAACGAAACCCCATTTTTTTGATAACATATTGTTCTCCGACGAGTCGTCTTTTACAAACCACGGAACGGTTAATCGACACAACATGCATTGCTGGAGCGTCCTTGGACTGTCAACATATGGTGTGGAATAATCGGCAACAAACTCATCGTCCCTTACATTGACTTGAATGGTCAAATGTACCGTGACATTTTGGAAAATGAACTGCCAACATCATTTGAAGACTTGAGCTTAGAAGTGCGACAGAACTTGTTTCGACATGATGGTTGTCTAGCACACCATTCGGTGGTAGCACGTGAAGTACTTGATCATGATTTCAATGGTCGCTGGATCGGTAGAGATGATCCGGTAAATTGGCCAGCTAGATCACCAGATCTTACTTCGCCAGATTTCGTTTTGTGGGGCTATCTTAAAGACAAAGTTTTCGAACAAGCACCAACATCACGTGGGAATTGATTGAGCTAATCAGAAATGCTTGTGCCGAAATTCAAGCAGATACACTTCTCAGTTGTGTACAGTCATTTCAAATACTGATTAATAAGGACATTGAAGTCGAGGGTCACCATTTTGAGCACTTACGTTAATTGAAAGATGATGAGGCGTAGGGACTCATGTAAATCAAGTACTCTGATAAGTGAGAAGCGAAGGGACTCTCATAAATCAAGCAACCCGAAGGAAACAGAAAACTATTACGTCCACGTCATTGTTCCTGGGTTACCCTAAAAGTAGTTTATTCACCAACCATTTATATTTCTACAGGTAAGAGTTTCCCAGTTATTCGTAATTTGCAAAATGAATAAACTTTTTTGACGACGAATATTGATTATTTACAATGAAAATATGGTATTTTTTTGCAAACGTATTGAAGAATCAGTAGGAGAAATCGAAAAAAATTGAATTTCGCAGATTACAGGGCCATCTATCGAAAAAAATGTTTCAGACAAATTCTGAGTATTTTTACACGCTTTATATTACCTTCACCTGTATGTTTGTTTGTATGTATGTATGTATGTATGTAACTTTTCCAATCTTTGAACGTGATTCTCACCCACTTAAAAACGTCAGATTAAACTGAAACTTTGCACACTTATCAAATACCGATGACAATACAACAATTTGACAACTTTGTCCGAATGTCCTCACCAGGATCATCAGGATAAAATAAAATTTAAAAAATGACTTATCTATTGTCGGCATTTTGTCGGAAGCGCCGCAGTTAATAATATAACGTATTTACCGTTGTATAAGCCCTTGTTAAACGCTAGTTCCAACTTTAACACATACATTATGATGTAGTATTAATTACGTACTACTAGCGGATACTGAGCTTTTTCGAAAATGTAATGTATTTCCTCCACGGAATGATTAAATTTTGATTATGGACATTTTTTTCGTAGAATGCCTATTATTCGAGATAATTAAAAGTTTCAGATTAGAAAAATCACCCGGTATAGAGTAGATAGCTATATTTATTGTGAATAATTTCGATTCGTTTATAGTGCGTAAATTTTTATAATTGCCTAAACAATTGAAAACGCATACATTCTTATTTCATTTTGAAGAGCATGATAGATAAAAAATATCAACTTTTCTTATTAATTAATTAAATTAAATTTTAATTAATTAATTAATTAATTTTTTGCAAGGTCCACATGCTTCTCGTGATCATTTATTCACAAAGTAAGTATACTTAACAAACATTATTTCACAAATCATCTTTACTGAATTTAGTGTGGACCAATTGATGGCTTGCGTAACCAAATGATGTATTTGTGGCGTTTCGTATAAAACAACTATTTTTTACTAGTTTTATTTAATATTTACAAATGGAAATGATGCAATTGAAAGCAATTACTATTATTAGATTTATGCTGCGTTCCTTAATAGTAATTATTTAATATTTTTTATCGTCATAAATAATCATTAATTTTAAAATTGAAAAAAATATTAATAATAAAATGTATAAAAATATTTCTTAGATAATTACTAGTGAATTAATTAGTCCTTTTTATGCCTAGTAAGAAAATATTTAACATAGAAGTCACCTTGGCAGCAGGACAATATGTATATATGATAAAAGTTCCATCGTTTTCGACATAATATTGGCAACATAAATTTGAGAGTAATAAAAATACCAAATATAATTTATTTGTTTCACGTGTTTAGCGCAAAATAATTTAGAGTCAAATATTTACGAGAGGCATATTTGCAATGATTTGGTAATTTACTCATTTAAAACCAAAGTAAAACGAGTAGATTCTGTATGCAGTGGTGTACGAATCTATTTTACCTTATTTTAATAACAATAATAATCATACAGTGAGGAGTGGCTAAATAATTCGCTGGTGGTTTCTCCAGTGCATGTTGAAGACACAGGAAAAACTTTAAGGGTCGCCCCACACTATAGTGCCGATCCGATCACAGTTCGTTCTCGGTCTGGTAAAATATTCTTAAGGTGGGCATATCCAAGATAGAGTGATCCGATAAGGAAATATTTATTGTTTTTGGCCATAACTTTTTTTTTAATACATATATTGGTAAAGGAAGTATAAGACTACCTAAGTACAACTGTGACAGGTGTGTAGTGATATGAATTTTCAATCAATAATTTCAGTTGTTTGCAAAATAGTTAGATTTAATTTTTAAAATTATGTTAGTTTTCGTATTACCTAAATTTAAATCTAACTATTTCGCATATGTTTGAAATTAAGTGAAAATTTATAACACTACTCTTGTTATAGTTCAACTTAGGTATAGTTTGTTTGCAATATGTGTTTTAGAATAAGAACTTATGGTCAAAAATGGTAAATATTTCCCTATCAGACCTCTCTCTCTTGGATATTCTTACCTTAACTAAGAAACACGTGTGCATTCATATTATCCCAGTCAATCCTGTCGAATCCCACTCCAGTAACGATCAGTCTCAAAGAAATTTTGACTGATCGAACTTGTTATGACAGGTACCGGTAGTGTGAATGCTCTTCTGTTTCCGGCTCAGTCAGTTATTATCCGTGAAAGATACAAGTGTATGACATGAAATTAATGTAAATTTCAGAGTTTTTAAATTCCTAGTTAATAATTAATGTAATTAATAAACAAACTAATAATAAATAAACTTGGACGCACCCACATTCTTCTCCTTGCTTAACGTTTTCTTCTTGTGTTGATAATATTATCTTCTTCATGAAGAAGGAGAGCTATAATAGCTAATTCTTCAATTGAAAAGTCCAATGGCATTGTTCGGCCGTAAATATTACAAGCAATTAAATACTTTTATTAAGTTAATTTTATTATTTACGTGCCAAATACATCCGACTTCGACTATTGTCGGTTCAAGACTGAATCTTGAATGAACTCAGATTGTATAATGTGAACATGATCTCATTTTACCAGACCGAGAACGAACTGTGATCGGCCCTATAGTGTGGAGCGACCCTAACAGCCCAGGCGTCGACGTCTTCGAGATTTAGCATACCCTCTCCTCTCCTATTAGGCTGTATGAATATTAAGAAAAAATATTTGATAGAAGATAAATCCTCTATAATTAAAGTTACAAAATTATTCCCAAAATTAACCTCTAACTTGAGCACGTGTCTATAATAAATCAAAGAAATTCAAACTTACCTAGAATACTACTTCTAGACGATATAACCTGCTTATTAATCCGAATAAATCGAACTTTCAGTTAAACAAACCAAAATAGTAATTGAAAATTAGGTTAAATTTTGTTTTTGATCCGGTATCAAACCGACTAGCAACCACGTGTCTTTTAAATAAATTAATCCCTAACAAAGTTTTCGGCTCAATTTTTTGATTTAAAAAGGAAGTTTGAAGGGACTTGCCTGACTTTTATAACTATGCTAACTCACAAAAACAAGGGAAAATGACTTAGAGTCGGTTTATCAATGCTAACTCGTAACCAAAGGATAACTATCAAACAAAACAATAGATACCCATTTTATCGTTTGACATTTATTCTATAGTTAAGTGTTAGCTCTGTATTGATAAACCGGCCCTTAAACTGACAGTTCGACAATTCGGCTGTCAGAGTACCAACTTGTGAAATGTTAAAAACTAAACCTATTTTTATGGACTTTCGATCATTAACTATCTTCACACTATCATTTTGTAAACAATTTTTATACGCTAATTATTGTAATAGTTTATATTTTAGATTTCCTAAGATATACACAATAATACACATCTATTTAATAAATTGGTATGTTTTTCTTAGTGGGACCATCTGTTGGCGAAAAGCTTAAAAGTGGTAATTGGATAGGGAATTAGAGCGTGGTGACATCTATCGTGAAATGGGTAATTTATTACTCCAGATATTTAATTTCTTAGACTAAGACCATTTATTCTTAATTTGTGGAAACCAGCGAGAGATGGCATGTCACAAGGGGTAGCTGTCACTCCACGTAGGTTGAAGGAGGGAGGTATAAAATTATGTATATTTCTGCAAAAAATTAATTGCCGGAAAAATGAAATTTTCAGAGCGTATTTTCTGAACCGCCACAGGTTTGGGAAATCAAAAAAATCTGAAAATTCTTATCCGTTCTCACTCGATTGTTTATGAACATTAAGAGAAGCTATTTGGTACCAAGCTAATCAGAACAACAATCTAGGTTTCTATGGATTTACTTTTTGAATTTCGATGTTTGTAACTATGTACAAAATGGAATAAAACAAAAAGTGCATAGGAACTTAGATTGTTTTGTAAATCTTCGTACCAAATAGCTTTTGAGATATTTTGTCAAATAATCAGCAGCATAAATTATTTAAGTGTTCCTCCTCATGTTGCTCATAAAACAGCATGAACTTTTTTCGATCTCGTCTAGCGCTAATTATCAGTGAATTAATTACATTACTCATTACTCCTTTTAACGTTTAGTAGTAAGATAATTGACATAACAACATCCGGGGGGGGGGGGGGAGTCGATAGCTCGAGTTCCACAATAGCTAGAAATTTAAAAAAATTTAATTGACACATCTCTATGCGTCTTCAAAATGAAGTTTCTACTGTTCTACAGTCCAATATATGAAGAAAAAATAATAATTGCTTTCGATCGATCACACCGGCAATTTTAAAAACAATAGGAACTTCATTTCAAAGACGCATATAGATGCGTGTCAATCAAAATAGGCAACCTGTCCTTGTTATAATTTTTTCTATTCAATTATTTTATTCTTGGTATTTATTGCTTAATAAAACAAAAATGGTTACAAATAGCCATAGAGATGTACATACAATAAATGTCGGTTACTTTCCTTATTTTAATAGCAATAATAATAATAATAAAGTGGGGACTGGCTGTTAGATAATTGACTCAATAAGCTGTGACGTTACAGCTTATGCAACCAAACATACTACTGTCATAGAAATTTTGATCCCGTCGATTAACTTTGAAATTGAGCCTTATTACCTTGTTCGTAAGGACTATAAAATATAATGCTAAAACATTTCCTGAAGCTACAGAATTTTCTCCTTTCCGTATGATTTTAGTTTATTTGCAGAAATCAAATATTGTACTCATACTTACAACTATTTTTAAGAAACTAAAATTAGGTATACTTATGTATACCAAAATACTTATTCATACAATACTAAATTAGAAATAAAAAAGTATTGAGATATACCTGATAAGAGGAAATAGAGATAGAGATAGAATAGATTATTCAATCTAGTTTACTTGTATTTTTTAAAATTTTTATCTATCACAGATAAGAACTTGAGCTGTCGAAGTCGGAAGCATTTTATAATCGTTCCTGCTGAATTATTTGAAAAACCTTAAAATTTTTAAGTATATTCTTATTCTGTACATATTCCATTTTTGAAAAAGACACTTGATCCTGTAAAATCGTCTTGGCTTGCTCTGTTTATTCGAAAATAATTTCCGGGAATAGATTATTCAATCTAGTTTACTTGTATTTTTTAAAATTTTTATGTATCACAGATAAGAACTTGAGCTGTCGAAGTCGGAAGTACTATTGCCCCACCCTATAAATGAATATGCCTTACATTAGTTCTTGATTTGTTGCAATAGAACATGGTTTATTGCCTGGATCCTAGTTTAGGTACCAGGAAAAACGCTGATATCCATTCCAAACCGAAATCTTTAATAATTTGTGTGTAAATCAATTCTTAATTGATAGCCTCTAAAAGATTTCTTGTCGATTAGAAATAATCCGTTTAAACAGTTAAAATTTTCTATAGTTAATGTAGTTAATTGGTCAATTAGCAGGTATTTTCAAATGCAAAATGCACTAATTGAATTCACTTTTTAATTACTTAATTATTTTATGTCATATGATATGTTGTTTTCAGGGTATTTGTGGTCAAGAAATCCAATTTTAATACAGACTTTTGTATAAATTGGTGAAGGGTAAGGTTGATGAAAGTTCTATGGTGTTAAATTGAAAATATCGTGTGATATGTTCTTTTATTACATTTTTGGAGGTTTCTTTATTCCTTAAGAATAATACTGTTATGGACTGATTGCATAGGTAGCGGTTTTTAAGTTAAATTTTCCAACATACATTACAAACTGGTTTACATCACAGTAAATTAGTGGAAATTTTGAGAAAATTGTGCGAAATCGTGAAAAATCACAGGTAATCGAGAAATTTGGGAAGAAGGATATCTGCCATTGCCTTGCATAGCGTTTTATTTAAGAAATACATACATACCTACATTCATAACCTCATGTGACGAATAATCTAGTGTAGCATGAAGACATTTTAAATTATTGTAAACGATAACACAGACTGGTACATACAAAAAAACCTCCTATTTAGCAACAATGTCTGAAGCAATTAATAAAGTTATCAAAGATAGTCGCAAGCGAACGTCTTCCATTATCTCAGTTCGGTGAATGGCCAGACAATTACAAAAATATGATTGAAAACACTTAAAACCAATCAACAATTTTATTTGTTGTTGACATCAGCTGATCAGTGGCCAAAGACGATGACATTTACATTATCTCTGCAGGAGATACACTGGAGGCATCCAATCCCGGAATGAAATACATTTCTCTATGGCCACAAGCTTTTTATATTTATGAATTTAATATAAAAATGCTGGTATTGGTACCGGCCGATATACTCTTCAACGAGCATATACATTTTTAATGCTGCTCCAAGAAAATCGAATTCGAGTTCTTTGGCAGGATACATTGCAACCAAGCTTAGGAGATAAAACACGAGATGCACTAATTTTTTTGCGAGTTGCGAGGCACCTTTAAGTTTTTCCACACAATATACTGCATATTTTTATTTCTCCACGTCCAGTTGAAGTATAGTAACGAAACATATATATATATATATATATATATATATATTTTGTTGAAATAGGGTTAAAACAAACATTTTTTTGGGGAAATGGGCTTAAAATGTCATGAAACGTCGAGATTTTAAATTTGAGCGAAAAAAAAATTTTCTGGTTGTCAGTCGGTCTGTAACTTTTTTGT
This sequence comes from Leptura quadrifasciata, assembly GCA_963675555.1. Classification (NCBI taxonomy): domain Eukaryota; kingdom Metazoa; phylum Arthropoda; class Insecta; order Coleoptera; family Cerambycidae; genus Leptura; species Leptura quadrifasciata. The sequence continues at coordinate 51,721,471 of OY776682.1, read as the reverse complement.
GCGCACGTTTACTCTGGAACCGTTTTAAGATATTGATTTGAAATTTGGTACACTTATATATGTATTATAACTAAATATGGAACTAGATTTTATTTTGTTGTAATTCCGTTGAAGGGTTCGTGGGTAAATAGGCAAAGCAAGAAGGTAAGAGTCCATAAAATTGCAAAAGTGAAGGTCTTTTTTTGGCATCAGCCCCCCCCCCCATCACCACCACACATTTATGAAAGGAGTAAAAAAAAACTGTGTATACAAGAACGAAACGTGTGAAAAAAATTTTTTGGCGTTAGCTATCCTCTCTACCACCCCCACCCTATTATTAATGGGAGTAAAAATTAAATTGGAATTTAGTGTGTATACGAGAACCAACGGCCTCTAAATTTTTTTTGGCATTAGCCACCCCCTCTACCACCCCCGCCCTATTATTAAAAGCAGTAAAAATTAAATTGGGATTTGGTGTGTATAAGAGAACCAACGGGTTCTAAAATTTTTTTGGTATTAGCCACCCCCATTGCAACCCACACCCTATTATTAAAGAGACTAAAGTATTACATTGGGATTTAGTGTGTATAAGACTTGGATACAAAATCTGGATGTGGAAGTAGTGATTTTTTGCTATTTTTTCGATAGTTTTTCAAATATAATCGTTTAAAAATAATTAATATTGACTAGAAACTTTTTATTTTATTACCACATAAACTTAATTGTACATATAGACTAATTTTTGACCCTCCAGATGCAATTTTTAGCCCTTGATTGCATCCAAAAGTGCATTGTATGCATGCATAGAAAACAATAATTTTACTAATGCTTTAATATTAAATATATCTCGGAAAAAATTTATATTCGGGGGTTTTCATGGTCGCTAATTACGAATCTGACATGAAAATTGGAAAATTCAAAATGGCTGACCGGAAATGGCGCGACATTTAAATAAAAAAGTGATTTCTTCACGTTTTTTTCACTTAAAACATAAAAAGATCATAAAAATTGGATCTGAGAATTTCCTATTATAAATTTTAATTTTTTTGACGCCCCACACCCCTCTTTTCGCTTTCCCTCGTCTCCCTTTTACCATGTCTCTCTTAGCCCTGAAGAAACAAATAAATGCATTATATTTATAAGCATGATATATTTAGGTAAGCACCTTCTCTTGCAGTTGAAGTAATTTTATGAAAAAATAAAGTAAAAATAATTTTAAAAATATAGTTAAGGTGGGCATATCCAAGAGAGAGAGGTCCGATAAGGAAATATTTCTTATTTTTGGCCACAACTTTTTTTTTAATACATATTGTTAAAATAAGTACAAGCCTATCTAAGTAGAACTATGAGAGGTGTATTGATACGAATCTCTACTCAATAATTTCAGTCATTTGCAAAATTAGTTCATTTAAAACTACAAATTATTAAGATTGGCACTAATTTTTAATTTAAATTTACTGATTTTGCAAACTACTGAAATTATTGAGTGCAAATTCATATCACTACACGTCATAGTTCCACTTAGGCAGGCTTATACTTTATTTTATCAATATATGTATTAAAAAAAAAGTTATGGCCAAAAATAATAAATATTTCCTTATCGGATCTCTCTCGCTCTCTCTTAGTGCCCACCTTAATAAGAGAAAATAAAATATAATAATATAAAAATAAAAAAATATGCTATACGTAGAAATGCACAAAAAAATGGTATAGATTTGAAATTTTTTCTTACCTTTTAACAATCTTTCTTCTTTAAGAAAAATTGTGTAAATTATACAGCAACTTAAATTAAATTATGCACTATTTAAATTTAAAATCATAAATTCTATAACAATTTATATTAAGAAGTTTTAAAATGAAGATCACCACGTTTTTTTCATCTAACAACGTAAAAATATAACCAGCGCCGGCGTCTGTATAACCGTATAACAGATTGCTACCTGCATGGTTTTAGCGTCTGCGCCGTGGCGGCCTGTTTGTTACAAGAAGCGCCTCTACTTTTACCGCAGTAGACTAAAAATAAAGCGGTTTTTAAATATACACATACGTTTTAAATTTTTAATTAATAAAAATAAAAAGAAGGACTAAAAGAGACATGGTGAAAGGGTGCATAAAATGGACTTTTGCGTCCAATCAAGGGCTAAAAATTGCATCTGGAGGGTCAAAAATGACTATATGTACAATAAAGTTTATGTAATAATAATATAAAGAGTTTCTAGTCAATATCAATTATTTTTAAACAATTATATTTGAAAACTATTGAAAAATCCGAAAAAATAGCAAAAAACGCACTTTTTTGCATAAAAGTGCATTTAAATATGTCTTCTAGCCAAGACTTTGCGTACGCACTATGATTTTCTTGTTATTTACACCTAAATCTATTATTCTATCCAATAAAATCTTATGGAGAAAGAACTTCCCGAAAGTCGACCTCCTACTTTTAGGATCAGCCCTATTTTCGAAAATTCTAGACTGAAATAATGTTCTTTGATAGACACCGCTTGTTCCAAACCACATTCAGGAGCTACTTTTTAGCACAATCATTTTCTGTTCATAAAATGAGTCACCACTAAAAATATAACAACTTTAAGAACAGAAATTAGTAAATAAAGTATTTAGTAGAAACATCAATATGTCAGAAAGAAGTCGTAGACAATAAAAATAATTTATTACTTTCACGTGTCGATTAAATTATTTATATAGTTTCTTCTTAATTGTTTATTTTTTGCACCAAAGTCGAGGACACGCGCGTTATTCCACCGTATATCTGAACGAGGTGGACTATAAGCGCTTTATCTGAAATAAGTATATGGAACATTATTTGGTTGCTACTCAAATATTTAGGTATTGGACATTTTTCAGTCCAATATGAAATTACCCAGCTCTCTGTATGTATACAGCTTCAATATGCGACACAATTAAATTGCCTTGCATTATTATTTTAAAGCAAAAAATATACTTAAAATATTTTACTAAATATACGCTGAATCATGTTAACATGAATTTGGATTTACCTGTCTTCTCATTCAAGAAACAAAACAATTTACATACTGGTTTTAACAACAATATAAATATACTAGCATGTTACATTTTTTGATTTGCATATGTAAACAAATTGCTTAATATCTAAGGCCAAAATGGAGAAGAACTTTCCACATAATTGGTCTCAAACAATCAGCAATACAAACTTTATGAATTTTTCAAGCAGAATACTTTATGAAATAAAAACAACCTTCACCGACCATAGAAGGGATCCCAGTTTCAAATAAATATATTATTATGCAAAATGATAATTTATTGCTAAATGGTTTGACACGTGAGATGAAATGCGAACAAGCCTGAATGCAGAATCAAGGGTAGTAAGAAGACAAAAGCCATATAGCTGTGACTAATTTCCTGAGTACCTCTCTCAAAACAAATTGGAATAAAAATCAAAAACAACATACCCGGAAGTCGAGTCAACTAACTTTTAATTTATGCAAGGGAATCTGACCTCAATCCAAATGTAAATAAAAAAAGACGTATATTCTTGTGGAATATCCCAAATATTTAGCTAATTTATTCAGAATGGAATATACCTGTCCGCAGATCTGATAGAATTAAATTACCTACATACCTACCATCATCATGTCTTTACGTCAACATGAGTTGTTAAAAAAACTTTAATGGCTATACCTATCTGCGACAGACGATAATAATAAAAGTTAATATAAACATGTGTCTACTTCGTGTCCGAGACACAAGTGTTAAAAGATAATACAGAAATAATATCTCAAGAACCCTTATAGATAGAAGTCTGAATATTATTTTCAGGCCATCACAGTATTCTTAGATTTATATGATTAAAATATCACTATCTTAGCATATCAATTTCCTCCCATGTAACTTTTTCAGTAGACAGTAAACAGTTTGTAAAAACTTCTTTTGCAAAGTTGTTGCGTCATTCTTTTTAATTACTATGATACCTCGTTCATAATTTCATCATTAATAATAAACTAGTATAATTAATAACAAGTAGTAACAAAGTCAATTCATGTTAGAGCTCTCGATCACCCCTTGGAGCCCATTAATTGAAAGTTTAATTCTAATACATCTTTTATTAAATAATAATATAAAAATTGACTATTAAATTATACAATAATTATATCAGCAATTATTATCTATGCTATTATAATTTACTTATTGTTGTTTAAAATGTTTGAAGCGTACATTAACTATTATTAACGAATAGTATAAAACTTGCAGTTTCCTTAGATGATTAATAAATTATGTCCTATTGTTTAAAACTTACTCATCATTTATATGTTTCTGAGATAACGCCAATTGTAATAAAAAATGAAACAAGTAAATATTCCAATAATAATTACTTAATATACTTATCATACATTAAATTTATAAATTTTTTTCTACTGTTCGTAAATAATTTTTGTTTTAAATTATTTGACGTGACGTGAAAATATATTAAATTTAATTATTTAATGAGTTTGAAATTAAATTCGATGAGAATATATTTAAGAATGTTCACGATTTTCTTAAACTATAAACGAGAAATGAAGACATATTCTATACTTTGAATTATCTACCGATAATATTGAGTGTTACAAAGACCATTAATAAACTGTTACCTAGTGAAAACAGTCTATTTCTATCAATACTGTCTAAGAGCTCATTATCAATGGCTAAATTCATTGCAGCCAATCCTGAACCTACTACCTACTGAATTATTTGAAGTAGGTGGCAGCTTAAAGAAGACGAAGGTTTCGCAACACTAGATTTGACTAGAAAATTAGTAATTCGAGCTTTAACGTCCAGGGTTATGCAGATGACCTGGTCGTGACTGTGAGAGACAGAAATGAGGTTATGATCTCAATCCTCATGCAAATTGCCTATCCAAATGGTGCTTGTCAGAGGGGCTTAATGTCAGTCAATCCGAGCAAAATAGTAATTGTTCCGTTCACCAAAAGGAGAAAACTTAATCTTAGAACTCCTATGCTGAATACAGCGATGTTAAACATTTCCAGTGAGGTCAAGTATCTAGGAGTAATCCTGGATCAAAAACTTACTGGAACTCACACTAAAGCAACAGCGGCTGTTTGGACATGCCGTAGGCTGTTTGGTAAGACTTGGAGTTCTGAAGAGGCCGAAAATGACATATTGATCTTATGCATTATGTATATGGTAGCCAAAAAAACAGAGGAAAAAATAGCACAAAGAAAGTTGCAGAAACTGCAACGCCTTGCCTGTTTAGGGACTACAGGAGCAATGTACTCGTGTCCTACAGCAGCTATGTAGGCAATGCTTGACCTACTTCCTTTGCACTTGCATGTGAGGAAGGAGACAGCACTTAGTGCTAAGACTGCATCAGGCACTTAAATTTAAACCAGGCGATCTGGTTGGTCACTGAAGGATCTTGGAGTTAGTCCACTTTGAGTACATGACCAAACCCACCGACTCAATGCCAATCAAACAGGACTTTTGACTGTCCGTTGACGTGCTGATTGAAAGACATTAGACGAGCAAGCAAGCGATTGGAGCAAGGGTCACTTATCTGGTATGCAGATGGGTTTAAGATTTCTAAGGGGTAGGAGTGGGAGTAGCAAGGCAGAAATATAGGCTATCCAGAGCCCTCGGTAACACTCCAACCATCTTCCAGGCAAAAATCCATGCATAGATCTGTGTGCCCAGAAATGCCTAAATAAAGACATTCGAAGGGCAAAAATCTATATACTATCAGATAGCCATCCAGCATTAAAAGCTCTAAGGTCCTATACCTTCGAATCTAAAATTGCCTGGAATGTAGACAATCCCTGAAGCAACTGGCCAACAACAAGGTTAGCTTGATGTGAGTGAAAGAGCATGAGGGAGTACAATGTTGCTGACAGCCTTGCGAAAAATGGAGCTGAAGCACCATTCATGGACCTGAACCGTTTTATGGCCTGGTCAAGAGACACATAACGGATGAGATCCAGAAATGGGAAAAGACTCAAAAAAAAGTTCTATTGGAAGAATACTCCGAGCCAAAGACAAGCGAAAAACTTATTCAGCAAAGTATGCCACAAGGCTTCTCGAACTTGAAAAGTCCGAATTAAGGCTGATAGCAGGCCACTGCCCCTTGAGATATTATCTCAAGAATATGGGCAGGGCAGTAGACGCCTGAAGACAAGAAAATTAGCCTCCAGGAAAATCGCAGGCTTTGTAAATAGTCTTGGAATCCTGGACAATAACTAGGTGTAGGGTAATTCACAAAATATGTTTGAGGTCGAAGTGAAATAAAGCTACTCAGAGCCAAGCGACCCCTGAAGCAATCTTCGACACTAGACTTTTCCACCATCTCTAAAGGCTGCCTCATCTCTAACTATATGGAGAAAAACATTATATTATGTTGTATTCCTTACAATATAAATTGTTCTCTATTAGATTCAGAGAAAATACTCTTCGTTGCATTGGTTCTTGCAGACGCACAAGACGAAAGGCTTGCCGGGAAAATATGGGAAAAACTACACCAATTGAAAAATGCTTTTTTTGGGTATCTAGTAGATAACCATCATACATTCAAAATCTAATATGAAAACTCTTTAGATATACTTAGATATCTAACTCAGCTTGTCAGATGTAAAATGAACTAAATACTATTAACACTTCGATTGATTGAACAGTGAAATTATTGATTATTATATCATTATCGTCTATATGTTATTGTGTCAAATTTCAAGACTGTAGGTACGCGGGGAATGGGTAAAACATCTATTGTAGGATTTAACCCAAATAGTGAGTGAGTTAAGTATAAAAAAGGTGTTGGATATGCGCTTAAAGCTACAAGAACTTCTGTCTATCAAGGTCAAAAGAGATACGCTTTTTAACTCTTGCTAAAGCCCTTCATATATCTAAATACTATTCTTGAATTCTATGTATTTACAAAGATATGCCAAGATATTTAACTACATTCTGAGAGTAAACATTACCAAGATTTAAATGCAAATTAGTTTTCAGAAATTAAATACATTGGAAAAAGATAGATTGATATAGGTCTATCTGGTCATTTAGATTATTATTGTCACTTTTATTGAATTTAATAATTTCTATTGCCTCTAATAAATTTAATTTAAAACATTTTTGTTGCACGCATTTAGAGTGTTTATATCCGGAAAATTATGACGTCTTTAGAATATGGTTTGCAAAATTTGAATCTGTTTTTTGAAATTTAAAAGAGCGTAAGTGTTCTTTGTAAGTAATTTCAAATGAACGACCAGTTTGACCTCTATAGGAGGAGTTACAATTCTTACATACCAGTTTATAAACTCCTGATTTTTTAAGTTGGTTGGTTTCATCTTTGGCGTTATATAAATTTTTTGTTAATTACATTTTCTATTGTTTTTACTTGAAGACCATTATTCAGTGCTATCGTTTTGGTGTCTAATTCAACACCAACATGCACAGACACGACTATTTCAAATTATACGCTCAGCCCCACATCACATAAACTTGCTGCATATAACTCTATAATACATAGGGCCCTATCACTACCCCTTTCAAAAGAACATTTAAAAATTGAAAGTACCGAAACTGCAGTAACGTTCAAAATACAATAAATTAGTGATAGAAAAAAAAAAGTGTTTTAGTATATCGTACTTAAAAATATACAAATACCTAGAAAGGAATAAAAAATAAACATTAAAACATGTTACCTGTGGCACCTGGTATCTAATAAAATACTAATAATTTAAATAAATGCTGTTTTGTCGGAATTTTCTTAAATTTGCTATTTAATAGTCTAAGCAAAATTTGTTTACAGTACATAAAAAAATATTACGAATAAAAATTATTCGTAGATATTTAAACGCAAAAGTTGTAACAAAACAACAATGTTTTGCTTTTTAAGTGACTTGTAAAAAATGTTTAAAAACATTTACATACCTATCCCTCCATTTAGCATAACATTTGGAAGGTTAGAGAAATTGCTCTGGTTATAATCCTCAACGTGTTATGATAAATATCTTGCAGTAGTATTTTGACGTATCATGTTCCATTCTTTTTTTAAGTTAAAACCTCTTAATTTTACTGCTATCGTATATCATGACCAACTTTTAATAACTGCTCTCCCTGTATTTACTAATATATATATATTTATATTACTTTTAAATGCTTCACAAAAAACCTTGGGGACATATTACTCGCCAAACTTATTATGAAACACATAGATAAATAAATAAAGACGCCTCCGGTAACTCCAATTGTATAACTATGACCCATTTGCCATTATGTCGTATTTCATCTACAGTGAAGTTTTACGTCAATAAAAGATAAGTATGCTTAGAAATAAACGATTTACAAGAATATACCCACTTAATACGTACCTACTAATGATACTATAGTAAAAAATATCAAGACAATTTTAATATAAAGTCGTATACTTTCATATATAGATAATTATAATTTTATGAGACACACACGTACAGACACTACTATTGAAGAAATCAGATTTACCGATAACTGTTCGAGGTGTGTATTGATAGAAAGTTGATACATTAGACAATTTCAGTGCTTTATCAAAGAACCTATCTAAACATCCAAAGTCATCATGCTTGAAGTGAGGAAAAATGTCCTTAGAGGGAATTTTGCGGAACTGTAACGAAATCCGAAATATTTTGCATAAGCCGCATGCGACACATAAAAACGCCATTGAAAGATATTTTGTGAAAGTACTATGAAAGTTTTTCGAATTTGCAACAAAAAATTTATTTTTTTAAACTATAACAAAAATTTCATTTCTGAAAACTATCATAAAAATCTGTTCCACGGACGTAATTGTTGCAACTGCAACAAATGACGTCCCGCGGAGCGTGATTTGTGGAACTATAACAAATTACGTCACATGGGACGTAAATTTAGCAACTACCCTGAAAACCGACCTGTACTTCCAAATAAAAATTTTTATTACGAACCGACGTTGTGTAGTACTGCTTCTCATGCATGGAATGGATTATGAAGACGAGTTAAAAGTTTTGTATTAAAATTTCTGAAGAGATTTTTCGCGGGCGACAAAATTTTCGATCGTCATTTTTCAAATTTAGCAGTCGTTTTTGACGGTAAACTTATACGTTTTCCGTCGTATTTGCCTACACATGGTTCCTCAGTGATTCGGAACACAAAGTCGTTAACATAAATTATTCGTTGAATCATTTTGGTGTCAGTCGCTTCTAATCCTCACCATATGTGGTATGGACCGGTGCTCTTCTTAAACTTATACTTTTGTTGACCTTATACTTATATACTCCAAAGACCCCGCACTTTTTAAGTGTATTTTGGCTTTCACTCCCGGGACCTGAAACTTGGGTCAGAGCTAGTTCTTAACGTGCTGCTCAGAAGTCTCTATGGGCAAAAGAAATTCAACGATAGGATTTCGAGATATTGGCCATTGAAGGTGTTTACTCTTCCCGCTCGTCAATACAATTTTTTCCCTTGAAATAGTTTTTAGACCTATGTGTTTATGATTCGAAACCTCGAAATAGATGAATGAGAAAGATTTTCATCCCCTATACAAGAATCACTAATATTCACTGGGAAGACAGTAGTTCTGAGATAATGCAAGTTTTTTTTATTCAATTTTCCTGTAGCTAGTAGGCATATATAGTTTATGTTATGAAAAATGAAATATTGAAGCCCAATAACATTCGTATGTGTGAACTGCTTTGGTATATAGTTGGCTTTCTGAGCGGAGAGATGAGGCCTGAGCGAGTCCTGAGAGGTAAGCGACCGCACATGTAAACACTAGCTGCTGGCAATGGTTTATTTTCCAAAAATATACAAAATATATGTATACAGTCCATGTATCCTTAAATACATTCTTGTGGTCAAAACACGGTAACCTCCGGTGTCATATTCAATAGTTTCGTCTGCTGTTTTGCGCTTCTTGCATACATCGTTCTTCCTTCCGCCATAGCAGCGAAGACTTTGAGTTGTGTAAAGCATTGGGATACCTTGTGCGAAACATCTTGCGTTGCCATGACGATCTTCTTCCCAATGAGCATGTCAGACTAGGGATAGCATATTGATCGCTGTAATCATGTCCTTAGTCTTGAGCTTTGTGTGAAGCAACTTATTTAAACGTTTATATTTTTCTCCGAAATCTTATTCTGCAGAAGGATTATTATTATTATTAGAATTACTCATAACAACTCTAAAATATAATGCATACCCTAAACAACGAGTACTATATTTCATTAAGTGATGTGTTAAGGTAATTTAAAAACCTATTCTAGAATCTCGAAATGTTTTTCGGTTTTTAATGAATGTTTCCTTAGGCAAGTGTCTAACTAGATGACAACCACTGAACGCAGTCACTATTTCAGTTATTTTTAAAATTTAAGTATACATTCTGACGCAATACACTCTAAAAGTATGTGATAACTTTCATCAACTATTACAAAAACTGCAGTGATCTATTTTTAAATATGAATTCTTTTTTTCCTCTCATTTTACAGTATTTTTGGTAATATTACTGATTCGTCATTCCAAATGACAAATCAACCAATTAACTGTACTAACACCTACAAATTCTTAATATACTCTTTGAATTAATGATGAAAAAGGTATTTATAACACGTAAGTGCGTAGCACAGACAAAATTAGCTTCCACATCTAGTTTATAAAACTATTTTTCTACTGAGAAAGGTTATGAAAGTGAAAATAAAACTTCTAATCTCAACTTGATGTTTTGTCTTTTATCGAACCGTTACGTTAAACTTGATAATTAATTTGTTTTGTAAAAGCGCACAAAGTAGGCTATTTTTGGGATGTAGACTTTATTGTATAATCGGGAAATTAAAAAAAAAATGGACAAAACCAGATGTAAAGTATATACGATTGGAATTGAAACCGTATAAAAACTAAAAGCCGGCATCTCTTTATTGTACACGGGCGGAGGTAAATAGAAATGCTTGCCATAAGAAAATAATAAGATTTTCGGGCATTATTATATTATCCTCTGTTTCAAATGGTCTCCAGAAAGCCATGGTAAATTAGTAAATAATTAAAATATTTTACCTTTTATATAGTAGTAAATATTTATAAATATGAACAATAACTAACTAAACTCCTACGCTTGATGTTATAACAGGTAAATACCTGCGTAAATACGCACTGCACTGGCACATTAACAGCACAGCAGAAGTCCACCTTTGACTATTGAGAAGCGATTTACGAGTTTTTTTTATGCTAGTAGACCTGTCCGTTTTATTATCTTTAAACCAGTGCAGTCGTAGATGGTTCATTCAGGCTGATTACATTGCCAGTCTCGGACTCGCCTGCACAGTTTCAACTACCATTCGAATCTCGATACCATTGCTAAATATATAGGACAAAATATCAAGTTCAGTGCCCACGGCCCTGTGCTTTAACACTGACCAGTTCCAATTATCCTCGTATAAAGTATAAGGCCTCATAAATAAGTAGTTTTGAAGATGACGTAGATGATGTACGAAAAAGGAATTTGAAAAAAAATAGTACCTATTTAGAAACAAATTTTGTCGTATGAGTGCTAGTCAGAAGAATTCCCCAAATACTTGAAAATGTGTGTGTTCGCTCAGAAAAAAATTAGTAGGATAAGAGCTGAAAAAAAGTTTGGAAATGGAAAATCTCCACATCCGACAATATAAAATCGAGACAAAAACGATTAAGGACATGTTTTAGATATTATCAGATGTTAACTTCAGTTACCTATATATTTTTTAAGTTGAAATTCTCTCATCTGACCTATTATTTTTTTAAATTTTAGTATAAAAGCCATATAGTAACGAATTATATTCGTTCTTATTGCTACATACTGTAGATAGACTTATTCCAGCAGGATTCGATAAATAATAATTAATTTTTTTTTCTGAAATCACGGTATTGATTCATGATAAGTTAAATGATCAATTAAAAAGTTAACTATGTTCGAAAAATTATCACTAATTCCATTTCCTATCTGTAATGTACAGAGGTTTAAAGTTTTGTTATGACTAGATTATTATTGAACTAGGTACTTTAAACATCGTTCTAGATGATAAAATAATTCATAAAATAATATTTCCGCAGTGATTGTATTTGTATTACATAAAATTCCGTTTGGGATTAGCAAAAAAATAACATGTTAATTTAATCATAAGATATTCGTTTATATTTAATTAGTAAACAATACTTAATAATTCATAGTAAAGTTCAGTATTACAATGTTCCAATAAATATTAATTTTTAGAATATCACTTCTTTGTACAATTCACGATTATCATAAATACTTACGTAGTAAATAGGTACGCGTATATTATGGCAAAGGGTCAAAAATGTAACTTTTGACTTATTATTGTATTGTACTTTATATGTAAATGGTAGGTTTTAAATGAATTGTTTTAATAAATAGGAAAGGTCACATACCACAGCGATCAACGTAATGTTTCATGTGTTAATCATTTGCAAATGCAAATTTGAAAAACAATACGTACACGTTAGTTTTCACCGGATTTTTTTGAGATTTTTATATAATTCTTGAACAGTCTATGGGATACCCTTCGCAGTTTTTTGAAAAAAATCTGACAAATTAAAACTCTTTTTCTAATTTTGCCTAAATAGGTTCTTCCTTTCAACAAATAATTTATAGTGGACATATGCCATTGGACCTTCTCTGGTATTTAAGATATGAAGTATCCTTGGATAGCAATTTTATAAAAGAAATTCTTTCAGATTGAGGGAAGATGTATTTCCAGATCATTTCCATTTCTAATTTCAAAGCAAAACAGATATTGCTTGAGATGTGATCTTTCAGCAATACATTCTATCCCGTGGATTACTTCCTTTTAATTGCTTGAATATTATATCTTTTTTTATATACAGGGTGACAACGAAATTAGTCCCGTTTAAATTTCTCAGTTGCTTTTAGAAATAATATTTTGAAATTTTGGCATATCATTTGCGACATAAAAAGCCATTTTGCACTTATTAAGTGAAGTGTCACTTTCGGTCCAACCGGAAGTAACAATAAATCGATTTTTAAATAGCAACCTATATATATTTTTGCATATTTAGATTCAACATAAAATTAGTAGGTAATTGTTTTCCAAATGGCGTCATACATTCGAAAGAGTGAAAAGCCAAGGTGGCAACTGCAAGACTGTTTTAAAAAAATTCACCCAGTAGGTCTTGAATCTGATGTTTCGCCTTATTGTTGCATTTCAGTAAAAGTTTATTTCGTGCAAAAACCACCATAAAAACAAATGAATTTTATTCAATTTTTTTAAAATGGTAACCAAATTTTTTTACTTGCACCAACAAAGCCCAAAACATTAATCTTTTATTTGATGTATAATACGTCTAGCTTGCGTACTAATTCACAATTAAATTATAGGATTTCTGTAGATACTATTCTTCAGTTATTTAATTAAACCGTATGTACTAATGTATGTATTAAATTTTACAAGCACAAAATGATATTTCTTTCCAAAAATTTGCCTAAGTTATTATTTGAGAAAGTTTATGTAATGCTTTTTTAATTTCCTTGTGATTTATTTGCTAATATAGCTATTTAAAAGTTTTAAAAAAATACAAAATGGTGGTATTTACCCAAAATGAAAAGGTGGACATGTTACTTATTTATGGAGAATCTAAAAGAAATGCGTATCAAGCTGAAATGTTATATGCAGAGCGGTATCCTGGAAGGCATCACACTTGTAGAAAATATTTTAAGATTTTAGAAGAAAAATTTAGATTCCAGCCAAATGAAAGCGAACAAAATACGTTTATGATTGACGAGGCCACAGCGATTAATGTTTTAGCATCCGTCAAAATTAATAAAAATGCAAGTACACGTGAGATTGGAAGTGCTCGTGCTATTAGCCGAGAATCTGTTAGAAGAATATTGAGAAAATATGGATATAAATCATTTAAATATCAACTTCATCAGCATTTGCATTTATATGAAATTGATGCAGGTAGGAGAGTTCATTATATTGGTTACTAGAAAATAGAAACATGGTTCCCAGAATTCTGTTCACTGGGTTATAATTTAAAAAAAATTGAATAAAATCCTTTGCTTTTTATGTTTTTTCGAAAATTTGTTTTTGAATTGAAGATAGTGATTTTGGCACGAAATAAACTTTTATTGAAATGTGATGATAAAAATGAAGGTGATACATGAGATTTAAAGCCTATTGGGTAAGTTTTTTGAGAACACAGTCTTGCAGTTGCCAATTTAGCTTTTTCACTTTTTCGCATTTATCGCCCTTTGGAAAAAAATTACCTATCATCGTTGTAACGAGAATTTCATGTGGACTCTAAATATGCAAATATATATATATATATATATATAGGTTCATAGGTTGCTATTTAAAAATACAAAGTTGTTGCTACTTGCTATGCACTGCCCTTCGTAAGGAGATAATAACTTTACATTACATCGCCCATTCTAAACACTATACGTGTTTTGTAATTTTACGGTTTTCACATTTTACATATCTTTCCGCATTATCTTTTATTCTTTTCTTTGCCTTTTAATATAAGTAGCATGTTACCGTATTTGATATTTCATTAATATATTTTTGTACGTTTATAGTATACTCATCCCATCTGTCTTGTTCTCATTGTGTTGGATGAATTAACCCTAGGATGTCATATCGTCGTGAATACAACGTCAACGTTATTTTGTGTTAAAAAAAATTTAAATCTGTCATTAAAATATGTCGCGTTGTTAGCTAAAATTTTGATAGACTTTCCAATCATGTCGCAGTATTGTTTCAAAATTTTAATTCTTGTACTTGTGTTTCTTCTTTGGCGTAAACGTCACGGGCGCAGAGGCTTTTTTTCAATAATTCTATTATTTTGTAGATTCGGTGATTTGTTTTGAAGAGGATAATAATACATGTGGTAGAAAACCCAAGTAATAGGAAAGAATATTTTCTTCTTCTTGTTCTAATTGATCTGGATCTAGGCTTATCTTCGTGCCTGATGGTAAATTCATATGCCAATTATTTAAATCAATATAGTAGTCACTCTACTTTAAAGTTATCTCAGTGCTTGATGAGTTAATTTTCCTTGTTTAAGCCTTTTTCAATATTTAATTTGGGCGCCTTTATAATGTTTAATATCATTATGGAAATCACTCGCTCCACGCTGCTGCGCCAAAATGTACTGTTAATGTGTACTAACAACCTAGAGTTCTTATTTGAATTTAATCTATTTAGACTTTCTCAGAACGAGTTCAAGTTGCTCTATTTTTAATTTTAATTTAGTAATTTTAATATTTAATTGACAAAGAGGCATTAACAAATCTTGTATATTAACAAGTCTAACAAACAAATAATGAACAATTAAAAGCTTAACAAACTAAAATGGTCCTAAAGTTGACAATTAGAACCTCAGAAAATTTCCTTTTAAGGTTATGAAAATTTCTGTCAAAGCATAAAAATTGAATTTGACAGCTCTTGTCGACATTTTTATACAATTGGACTTTTCTTCTTCAGTTCTCGTGCTTACAAAAAATGTGACCGACGGACAGACAGACAAACGATCCTGAATTCGAAGAGCAAACAATATTACTTATGATTTTTTTCTCTACCAAACGATATTTACGGTTTTAGAAAAGTACCTACTAAATACAATATATACCCTTCTTTGCAGAAGATTATAATACACAAACAATATTTACTGAAATTCAACAAAATGCTTAACCGCCTTTCTCCACTTTTTTGCATAATAGGTCTAGAATTTTTTGGATACATCCAGCAGAAAATTGTCGTTCCAAAACAAAAAAGAACATAATCCAAATTTCTGAATGAATTGTCACAAATTGTGTGGTTCTTGAGGCCTTTCCTTTGAATCTGCTCTTCGGAGGAATAAAAAATGTCATCTATATAAGAGACAGATCCTTCGGCGATTGTGTGGGGGACTACTTCCGATTGTTGGTTGATTCACCAATATATTTCTACATTTCAGTTCAGTATATTCAATAATTAATTTATTGGCAACTCATTCATAGCAAAACAAAATGGACATCTGTTTGGATTTGCTGAAAACTAGAAAAAGTAATCGATGCATCGGTAATAGAAACTCTTGAAAATGATTACGATGAACTGGATGACGCTTTCAAGTGATGAATTACATCCTTTTTAAGAAGATGGCATTACACAAGTACGATGATGCCTTGGCCTATGAATTGGATCAAGAAACAATCAGTTAACTATAACATAGAACACCCAAGACACCAGAAGCAGGTTTGCTGACAGAGAAATGCGAGGGAATAGTTTCAGATTTTTTTATTGTTACAAATAATTTACAGTACTTGAAGCAGAGTGTCATTGAATATTTCCAAGTTGAGGTTGATAGTAAGCAGTGAGTTATTCGGTATCGTTTATTATCTTGGCTGCCGTAATACCTAGAATGTGACGTGTTCTGTTCAAATCGCGAATGCCCTTCTATTAGAAAATATGGGAATACACTAATACACAAAAAATAAATAAGGTCAAAGGGCTCACTGCTTCTGAAAAAGATGGAATGAGCTTATTATATTTGAGTACATACAAATTCTTAATGTCTTGCCTTAGTCAAATAAATGTCAGTCAGTTTTGGGAAGATTATTTAAGGCATGCTCCTTAAACAATCGTGATTCACGTCCTATATTTAATTAAAATATACCTCCATTATTTTATACACCATATGAATATTTCCAAGGATTTCAAATAACCTGCCAAACTACGCAGCTAGCCTATACTAACTAAAATAAGCAAAAATAACATCAAAATGATATGATTCAATTTGTTCGTCGAATTAATTAATTTTGCAATGTAAAATGCAACTATAAATATTTTTATTTATGAAGTGAAGAAAACTTTGTACATCATTAAATATTATAGTTTCTGAAGCAAAAAATTGATATTAACTTATCTCTGATTATTTACATTTCCTGGTCGTGTGTGTGTGTGTATGTATTTTTTGCGTAATGGCAGTGGTGGAAAACCAACTAGCCCAGTCTCTTTGTACATAAGTACATATACATTTTTCATTTAATATTTACAGGTCATTATTATTTACCTACAATACCTACTTTACCACATATTTAAATTTCTAAAAATGTACAACATTGTTTTCTTAGCATTATTTATTATCATTGCATATTTATTTATTTATCCCTTTTTCTTTCTTTTTTTCGTTTGTATATATTTATGTAGTTCTTGTTTCTTAAAATATGCATATTTTTGTCACCACTATATTTGCCTTTTTTAATTGATTTTTTTTTATTCATAAGTGTTATTGTACTTCCGGGTGCTCTCCCGCGTCGATGGTCGAAGTTCAGTTCGAACAAAGAGGAACAGCAGTAGGCAGCTTTCAGTGAGAACCTGAAGATGGCAGATGAGATTCTGTCGAAACGTCGTTTAGACAACCGTGACTCCTGGAGGAGTCGATCATCGACGCGGGAGAGCGCCCGGAAGTACAATAACACTTCATTTAACACCTGCGAAAACCAAAACAACATATATATCAAGTGTGCTTCTAGAGGGCAGAAACATTAAAACATAATATTTCAGTCGCAAACTCCTCTATTAAAACCTTATTTTACTGTAAGGAATGTAACCAGACTGCAACCAACAGCTACTCTTCGGGCCATGTGCCCCGCCGAGCGCTGAATTACAAGTTACAAGCCTGGCGCGTTAAGTGTAATAATCGCATATTATCAACAAAACGCTAATGCTTCGATTGTTTTGTAATATGCGATTATTACACTTAACGCGTCGGGCTTGTAACTTGTAATTCAGCGCTCGGCGGGGCACATGGCCCGGAGAGTAGCTGTTGGTTGCAGTCTGGTTACATTTCTTTTAGTAAAATAAGGATTTTATAGAGGAGCTTGTGACTGAAATAATATTATGTTTTAATATATATATATATATATATATATATATATATATATATATATATATATATATATATATATACATGAAACAAAATTGATCCCTCTAACTACACACTGTTTTTTAACTAAATTGATGTAAAAACCATTTTCTACGGCAAAAAAATTTCTCGGAGTTGGGCAGGACCCGAATACCCATCTCCCCCGTGAATCCAGAGCATGCGTTTGGCACTCACGAGCTAAGAGGAAACAAAAATATTCTATGGATTCTGGTTTTAACTGAAAAAATACTGGATTTTTTGTTGTTAAGACATCCCATTATTATATAATGTTAACATCAAGATCATAAATTTTTAATAACTGGACGCTAATTATTTAATGAAACGTTTTTATTAATCATTAGATTCATTTAAAATTGTCATTTTTTTATTGTACATATTAAGTACCTAACAAACTTTGGTCAATCGTAACCACATCCTCAAAATGATTAAGTATAAAAATACTGAAGTAATAAACCAGCATAATCATAAAATTTGTCTACCTATTGAATTTTAATCTGTGTTACGAGCACCATGAGATAGGTTAGAAATTGTGCAAACAACCAAGGTAGTTTTGCTAACATCGACTAAACATTGTTTATAATTTTTTAGAGGTAACACACTTAAAAGTCGTATAATTAATACTTTAAAGCCAATAATGAAAAGTTAAAAGTAGCTTTCACTCAAAGATAGGTAACTGAGTTAAGAAATCATACGATAGGTACTCATTCTAGATATTATTATAAATATAAACAAAACTGAATAGAATTAAGTAGGTATATAATAAGTTACCTGCTATTTTCTAGGCTTGTTGTTATATTTTCTGTGTAGCCGTTCATATTTGTAGTTTTATATTCACACAACAATAAATCCATTCGATTGCAAATCAACTCACAACACTCAAAAATTACTTAATGAACGTCTAAATACAACAATCCGCGACAACCTTGCACGTATACAAACACCCAATCCCTGAGTGCAAGTTAGAAATTTTAATTTGTTCTCTTTTAATTTTATATGTCGATGACGGAACAGTCGGCTGACGCAAACCGACGAATAGGAAGCCCGCGATCGTTGATGCAGCAGTAGGGACAAATGTGCTTATCTCCTGTCTCTGTTCCACGCATTTGATTTCTGTATTTCAATCGGGACCACATTAGCACCGTGATAAATTCCTAATTTTTCACAAAAACGAAACATGTTCTACAACATTGTCGTTTGAGCTGTGGTTTTTGGCACCGTAGTATATCAGGCCATGGGTATAGCAGCCAGTATTTACCTAGTCAAAAAATTTGTCAAGAGGTTAGGACAAAATTTGTGAAAATCAATGATCAATAATGGGATCTGGGTAAAACCTTGTAATTAAATCCGGTGTTCCACAGGGAGCGGCACTTTGTCTAGCACTTTGTAAATTTATGTTCACCAAATAACTAGAATAAATCGGTAACACTTTTTAAATGTATATTATATACACATTTTTAAAAATATTTCATAGAGCACATACTACTTAGATATTAGATAAATGTTATTTTAATATTCCATTTCTAAACATTTTTTAAATGTAGCTTTTCTTTATTCTATTTATAACTTAATGAAATATTTATACAGGGTGGGACAGACTTCTATATCTCGAGTTCTACGATAGCTAGAAATTTAAAAAAATTCAAGTAAATTAGATAAAAAGTCTATAACCGGAAATTATTTTCGAATATTATAATAATAATAATAATAATAATAATAATTATTGACCATTTTGAGATACAATTTATGTATATATGGTAAGTCAGCAGTTAATATTTAAGTAGACAGTGTGTATATATTTATATATACTTAAGTAGATTACATAAATCTATATACACTTAAGTGAATTACAATAAAATAATAAATAATAAATTACAACAAAATAATAAAGTAAAAACAACAATACAATTTTTTTTTATAAATAAACTCGTAAATAAATAATAAAATAATAGTAAATAAATAACAAAAATAGAAAAATAGCATATCATATACAATACATATAGTCACGCCAAATATACAAACATGTATTTATAATGAATGTAAAGAATGTTATTTTACAAATTGTCCTCAAGATATTCTCTTAGAGAGTAATATGATTTTCCTCACAGTAAACGTTTTATCGTTGTTTTATATTTATGTCCGTTTAGTAATTTGTAACTGTTGGGTAGTTTATTGTACACAGTTACTGCTAGATATTTTGGACTCTTTTCATATATGACTAGATTATGAAAGGGTACTTCTAAGGTTAAACTATTTCTGGTCTCATAGGAGTGATTATTGCTTAAAGTATTGAAACTACTTAACTCAGACTTGGCATAGAGTAACAACTGATAAATTAAAATACGTGGTAGAGGTAGCACTCCTAATTCTTTAAACATTTCCCGACAACTAGTTCTTTTGCTCACTCCCATGATATACCTAATTGCCTTTTTCTGCAGTCGGAAGACCCTTATACTATCATCAAGGGCCCCATGCTATTATTCCATAAGATATCACTTAGTGAAAATACGCAAAATAATACATTAGTAATATCTGTCTGTCAATCACTTTTCGCAGCTGATTTATTACATAACATGCTGGTGCAACACTTTTACATATTTTCTCAACATGGGAACTCCAAGAACAATTGTCTGATATCTTAATTCCTAAAAATTTTGTGACATTTTCTTGTTTAATAGTCCCACTGTATGTTTTAATTAACAAGCTATGATCGAATGGCTTTCTGGATAAATTAAATCTTATAACTAATGATTTTTTGTTGTTCGATATTAACCTATTTTGCCTAAACCAGGTATCAGCTTCTTGAAGTTGTAAATTGGCTTTCTTAGTAAGAGAAATCATATTTCCTTCAGTCACAAGAATGGTGGTGTCATCAGCGTACATGACGGAGTTTTGTAAACAAAAATCATTTACATAGATAATATATAAGAGTGGGCCTAAAATAGGTTCCTGTGGTACTCCAATGGAAGATTGTAATAATTTGGATTTATGACTGTCGATTTCTACATAATGCTTCCTATTTTGAATGCGAAGTATATCAATACATTTTTTGAAGACTTTTTCTAGACTCGATTCATTCCCATATTATTGTTGACTATCTCCCAGCCACTTGGATGTAATGAATGTTTTTATTGAAATAATGCGATCTGCAGATGCATATTTAAAAAATCACCAAAGTTACAATTATGGTTTAAGGAAATCTTATGTGAATACTTACTAGTTACGAGACATGCAATTAATGTTTTTGAATCATTTTTACTTCCTAAAAATATAGAGGGTGGCCAAAAATAGTTTTCAATTTAGAACTTTTTGAATAGAATTTTCTCAAATGCAACCCTCTATATTTTTTGACCATGTGATGTAGGAATGAATATCCAACATTTTTTGTGTACATGTACATCTCGATGGCATTTTCAAAATTAAAAAAAAAACTTTTAAAATTAGAGGTTATTTGAAATAATTGGACAAAATAAGTGCTTCACATTTTAATTGACACACAACGCTATATGTTTCATGAGAATCCTGTATATTCTACATTGAAAATTAAATAGTGTAATTTCCAGTCAAACCGGTAGTTTAAATACATTTCTTTTATTACTATCCAAATCAAACTGTTTCACTGTGAGAAATGGTTTGAAGGGCCTATCGTCTAAAATTGATTTAAAAAAGTCAGGGCAATATTTCTTACTAAAAAAAATAAAGTTGAAATTGAATTATCTCAGAAACCATCGTTTTTCGAAAATTGTTCATGCTATAGAAAATTCTTAAAATTGAGAGCCCTTTCACATGCACCTATTTTGAAGGTGCCTAGGATTGTTTTATTTCTTTGTATCACAACGCCATCTATATCTCCCGCCGTTTTCACTCAAAGATGCCTTTTACAGAATTCAAATACCTCTTTTGGTCATCCAGAAAATGAGTTTTAAGTAGAGCGTCCTGTATATCCGAGTAGAATCGATAGTGACGATCCATCATTAACAAACTATCTACCTGCTTTCATTTCATCATTGGGAGAGTACTGCCATCAGCCCAGTAAAGGGATATATGCAACATTCATAGTGAATGGTAATATCTACATTATTGCTTAATATTGTATAAGCATAACTTACACATGTTCGTATATAAATTTACATAATACAACCTCGGAAAACAAAGGGACCTTTCTTATAAACTAAATTTGAAGAATAGGTCATTAAGTTACATCGAAGTGATTTTTTTATTTTGCAGAATTTCAACATGGCAAGATCATTAACAGTAATTAATACATAGTTCGGGTTAGTTAACTTGTAATTTTATAGAAACGTTTAAGAAAATATTGAAAAGGGCTAGATATCCATACATGGGATGGGATATCAAATGTTACGTGGGGTAGACTCCAATTCATAATTTAAATTTTTGAACCATCTTTGTAGATTGACATATTGGGTTCCTTGTTTTCTGACGTATTTAGTCTACCTCGAAGTTTTTGCTGAAATTATACGTATAGGGATAAAATCAGTACCTACCCAGTATCCAATCCTAGGAGAGGTATTTATATTATGATTCCAACATACTTTTATCATCTAGTGTCATTGAAGTCACGATTGCTGAATAACAGACGATTTGCAATCTTGTTTCGTTAAGAAAATAAGCAATTTGTTTTTCGCGACATTTTTTTTTAACAACATGGAAAAAGGTTATTTTTATCTTATCCCTGATTTGCGCGTTTGCAGCTTAATATTTTAAACTGATCTTTCTTATTTAGCAAAGTTACTAAAATATCATTAAAAATACGTATAAGTAGAAAATTTCTGACCTTTGGAAGCAATAGTTTTAAATATTTACCGTTAAAACGATGGTTATTAATGATGAACAAATTATTCAGTAAATTTCAAGGTTGTGTTTGTGATCTTTGACACCTGGTTATCAAACTGAAGGTATTATATCAGCAAAATTGTAGCATGTTGGAAATTTTTGGGAAAAATATGTAAGTATTATGAGGTTAGTTGAAAAGTAAATTTAGGAAAAAATCAACATAAAAAGTGGCCAGGTCATAGATTTGAAAAATAATCGAATTTTGAAAAAATGTTTTGTGCAATTTTTATATAAATTTAAGGTTTTTAGTTAAGACTTAGAAAAGGCGATTTTAGTTAGACGAAAGAAGTTATAAAATTTACAAAAAACTGGTACATACCGAAAGAAATATACATTGGAGATGAATTTGATTTTATTTCTTTCTCCCGTGTAAGATTAATAATTTAAGAGATACGGAAATTTAGAGATAAAGTATTTAGATTTAATAATAAATTGATATGCCAGAAACTTTGGCACCTGCGACAAAAATGCTGAGGGTTAAAATTAATTGCTATCAGTTGTACCTTCTTGTTTCTAAAGAAGTTACAACTGAACAATATGCGTCTTCACACTTTCTAAATAAAAACTTTGCCGTTTTATTATAATTAACCAGTAATTAAAAAAAGAACCTCAAATATTTCGAAATAATAATTTAAGTTTTTGGGCAGTTGGGTATTTTTCTAAATAATAATCAGTTCTTCACCTCTAGATTTCTTAATTATTAGGTCTTTTAAAAATCGGGTTCTGGTTATTGGACTTTGGCAAATAGTTTAAAGGAAAAGAATATTCTTTTCCCATAAATATATGACGTCCAGTGGAATTTTAAAGTCCTAACTACCTGCCATTTCAATAAGTGTACGGAAAATCCTTTTATTACAATCCAAGAGCTTTGACATTGATAAACAAGCCTTATCCACATTTCTTGTAATCTGGAAACAAACAAACTAACCCACTTGCAAAATAGGTGGGTAATTCTCAAAATAGTTAATCTAAAATGGAGTTTAGATATGTTGGATAATTAGTGAATAATATAATAAATTTTTACCATGATCAAAATGTAAAGGTAATTAATAAACAAATAAAAACACTCTTAAAGTAGAATTGTATTCAATGAACAATTAATATTTAAAAGTTTCTGAAAATGTATATTATCAAAAAAGTATATAATATACTCATATGATTCGCTTTATCTCTATATCTCACAAGTTTAAGTACCTAGTAATAAAAGATTACATTAATTATTATTATACTAGTATTAAGGCAATTAATCATGATCACAGGTAATTTGGATGTTATTTAAATTAAAAAATAGATAAAAAAGTTGTCTGAATTTAGAAAATGTACATACAATAAGGGATATATTTTTATTTATATTGGTGAATATATTAATATCAAAAATTATTATAGATAATTCAATTTTTCACTCACTCATGTTGTAATGTGTTATTACTGTTAATTAATTTAATCTTTTTTAAAACTGAGCCTAGGTTCTATATATATATATAATTCTAAATAGATACATATAAAAATGTTAAGAAGCAAATAATCTGTCCTTCGACCAATTTGTCTATTATTCCAAGATTAAAGTTAAATTGTGATGTGCCTAGTCTCAAATGGAACATTTCGTAATGATTTTAAATATACTCTGAAGTGACATCTAGTTGTTGAGGCCAATATGTAACAAAACCAACACACGTTAAACGAGAAAACTGTAATATTAGCGCCTGCAAATAATGTTCAAAATACACAGAAAATCAATTTTAAAATATTTAACCAGGACAAGTTTCCTTCTTGAAAAACAATATCAACTCCGAAATTTCAATCAAGAGCAAGAGATAGCTGAAAATGTAGATTTTCTTTGTTTTTTTTTACGTAAAACGATTCTACCAATTGTATTTCTGACTTCTTAGTGTAAGCAGTCTTTCCTGTGAAAAGTTCTAACATGCTTTGTTTTAAAATATTTTGTATTTAGAATAACTGATTAGTTTTAGATTGTTAACATTTCGAAATGAAGCTTATGTAATTTGATCAATACTGGAAATTGTGTAGGCAACATCTATACTCAGTGTACTGTAGTGTTGGATGCCTGATCAAAAACTGACTGTTGTTGTAGTGGAGACATCTATAAGCGGCAGGAAATAATTACAAATTTTTTTTATTAAAATCAACAAAGGACATTGTGACAGGTATATTTAAATCTGAGAAAATAATAATAATAATAATTGCTTTTTATCGCATTTAAAATATCGACAGATGTTCTTTTTCCGCAGTTTTATTTTAACAATTATATTCACTAGTTTCAAATTTATCAGCTCGAACATTAAACTGCAGGTTTGCTTCAGGATTGAATAGGCCATTAAACCTTCACTGCGAGTAGATAATAAATTTCTTCGTCTGCTTTTGAAGGGAATTTAGCCTTAAATGGTAGATTGTTTATTCTTTCTTCCATTTTCTTACCTCCTTCGTGGTGTGGTTTTAAAGGTCAAAGCCAATTATTTCCCCACCTAATTATTCAGTAATATGCAAATTTTTAAAATTTGGTCGCTAGATTAAATAAACTAACTAAATTGCCTTTCAAGTAAAAGTTATAACGTACAATTTTTTTATTTTTAATTTTTTTTGCATATTTCTCCATTGGAATGATTAGTTTTAAATTGTGAAAATTTCGAAATATATTGTACTTATATAATTTGATCAATACTGGTAATTTTGTAGGCAACATTTATACTCATGTATTGTTGCGTTGGTTGCCTGCGTCTGCAGGCGACAGGAAATAATTTAAATTATTTTTGTGTTCAAAAGTCACAAAGGACACAGTGTAGATCTACATTAGAGTCCGAGAAAAACGTTTAACATAACAAAAATTTTATTTTTATCACAACCCTTAACTATCGGAAGACATTCTCTTTCCGTAGTTATTTAAAAATAATTATATATTCGTTATATGAATATATCAATTTATTAACCATTATTGATACAAGGTAGTAGTATATATGGTAAGTCAAAATTACAATAAAATAAATTGACAAAATAGATGCATTTGCACAAATGAACAAAAAAAAGATTATATTGAAACTATAAATATAAACAAGAGACCACGCCCAAGTAACAATGCTATTTAGTCTGGCTCTCGTTTTATAAAGGTTTTATGAAGGATGTTAAAAAGAATTAACAAAACGGTTTGGTTTTAAAAAAGCCTTCGAATGCAAACTATGAAACTATGAAGCGTTCGAATGGTTTTAAAATTGCATTATAAAATATACATATCCTGTATCCTCTATTAAAACCCTATCCTCCTAAGAAAGCGGCCTCTTATCAAAATACGCAATAAAACAATGATTTGTTTATTAAATATACCATAAATTTAGTTTTTAATATACGTGAATGAAACTAAAATCTCTTAAGAAAATGAGGTTATGATATATTATATGACAGGAATTCTGAGGCGACGTATACAGATTGTCTAA
The DNA here is from genome assembly GCA_963675555.1 of Leptura quadrifasciata. NCBI lineage: Eukaryota > Metazoa > Arthropoda > Insecta > Coleoptera > Cerambycidae > Leptura > Leptura quadrifasciata. The sequence continues at coordinate 51,695,264 of OY776682.1, read as the reverse complement.
GTCAGCGCCAACAAGCAAGTGGAAAGAATTAAAAACGGTGGCAATTTTAAGAGAAAAATTAAATTAATTAAAATTTAATGATACCTCAATCAATTACTAGCAAATAGGTTAGAAATTTAGGTGGGAAACGTGAGAATGATCATAAAACCACTTTGAAATTGAAGGTTCTGGCTTCAAACAGTTTAGTTTTAACCACGATTATAAGACTTTATTCAAGTACAAATTAATCTATATATGCGAACATTTAGTTTTAATTAGGATTAACTAGGATAATTTGATTTATCTAGGCCAGGAAAAACTTGTAGGTAACTAAATTGAGTCGCATCACACAGATGCAGTCGTAATGCAATTTATCACGTTGTACATAGCCTACTTACCATGAAAACAAAAATCGTTGTTTCGTGTCCTAATTAAGAACATAAACCATTAATGTTGCACATCAGGAGAACAAGAATTTAATGTAGATTTTAAATCTGTAAAAATCCAATATGGCGCCCATAAGAAAATTGAAAATTGTGGGTCGTATCTCTGAAACTAAACGCTTTACCAAAAAAATAATGACACTACTAGAAAGTTCATGAGAAAGTGCCTTTCGAAGGTTAAAGTTTTATCTTCGTACGATTGCTCGTTTTTCAGATTTTTTACAAAAACTAAGATGCAAAATTTCAGTTTTTTGAAAATATCTCCAAGACGATCGCAGTTGGCTCTGATTTCTCGTCGGATTCAAAATCAGCACTAAAACTGCTGCAACTTTTCTAATTTAACCGCCGCTCTATCTCCTATAGTTATTAATGGAGGGAATCGAATTTGGGACACATTGTATATTAACTTGATCAATACTTGAAATTGTGTAGGCAACATTTCTACACACGCATGTTGTGTTGGTTGCCTGATGAAATATTAACGGGCGCTGCACTACATTTACAGGCGACAGGTACCTAATAATTTAAATTATTTTTGTGTCCAAAATCCAAAAGGGAATGTCTCTTTATCTTCTCGAACATTGAGTTACAGGTATCCTCAATTGTCGTTTGTTAGCACATTAAATCTTTTTTGCGAGTAAGTAATACGTTTCTTCGCTTGTTTAGCACATTTTTCAAATTTTTTTGTGAATTCTTCATATACAATGCACAATGTATACTGGTAAAGGGTCTACATGTAGAAATGTTGTTCAATTTTGTTGAATATGTTTTTTTAAGAGGTTTTTCCTTATTTTGCAGCTAAATTTTGTATTAAGTTTTTTCACAATTAAAAAGCTTCGTTAAATAAACATTTCATTGATAATATAAAAAAATAGTTTTCTTAAAGTCGTTTTATACTTTTTAATTTTTATAATACCCTGCAAAAAGTTGGGTAATTGTTTATGCCTTCCTAAGACAAGCAAAACTTTTACAAAGAATGACTTTTTCTCGTTAAATCAATAACGAGTTTTTAAGAGTGTGGTACCCGATCGGGGGACACACTGTATTTTAGCCAAAATAGAAAACTGTTCCTTAGAATTTTAAAGCAAAATATTATTATTGCGTATCAGAGAAGCATACAGTTATCGTGTAGTGATATTACTTGGTCCCAACTCATCCAAATTGCATAAAAGTTTGATTTGTTCGTGAAAATTGAACAAAATGCTTGTTATAGCACAAGAGTAGACAAAAATCATTATATTGACAGACATAATTTACTGGTATGCTGTGTAACTTCAGTTTACGCGTTGATGCTTCACGAAAACAAAGGGCTATTAAATGAGATTTAATAAAAAAGATTTAAATCATAAGATTACAAAGTTGAGTGATTCTGACCCTTGTTTGCACTGCCACAGTACGGCCACTAATCGAATTACATCCAATCAACGAGCGTAGAACTCGTAATTACTCATGACGTGCGGGGTGCAGGGATAAGGGTCCTTAATTCAATATATCGTAAACCAATAATACACAACACTGTCATTTCAAATATAGCGTACAGTAAATTTGGCCCATCCATGAACAGCGCGGGGCAGACTCGTACACACTCATTGCCAATCGGTCAATCTTCATTGGAGAGTAAGTCCAGCTTGAACATTTGAATGAGAAATCGATATATACAGGGTGTTATTTAAAATCACCAGCTTCTAATCATTATAAAATTACACAGCAAACAAAGATAACTACAAAATGTCACCATTTTTAGTATATATATTCAATGAATACTGTGATGTATTAAATTGCTGAGTAAACAGTAGCATATACACTATAATCATTAATGACTCTGTGTCTAAATAATTTTTTAATGCGTGTATATCGAATAGAAACTTTTATTAAGTTTGTTACAGACGTATTCAATGTGCTCGGACCATAGAAAGTTGGTGTCTAAGAATTTTAGTGTATTACATGAAGTAATACCGTTAAATGTAAAACTGAAATTTTGTGAAGGTCTGTTTGTCATTTCTATAAGTGCTGTTTCATTACCGTTTACTATTATCTGTTCTTTGCACACCATTCCACACCATTAAATTCCTTCATAATAGCTTTTACATTTTTGCGTAATAGTAACGGGTCTAAATCATAAAGTATAATTGTTACGTCATCAGCATGCATAAATATTTTACCATAGCTAATAAACTACGACTTCACTGATATATAGAAGAAAGATTAACGGTCCTAAAACACTCCCCTGTGGGATTCCGATGTTTATGCTATATTCATTTGATAATACATAATAGTAACAGGTCTAAATCATAAAGCATAATTGTTACGTCATCGGCATACACAAATATTTTGCCATAGTTAATAAACTATGACTTCATTGATATATAGAAGAAAGATTAAGTCCTAAAACACTTTCTTGTGGGATTCCGATGTTTATGCTATATTCATTTGACACAGCTTCATCAGTTTTGACCACCATTTTTTTGATCTCATGGTATGAAGTTAGCCAATCATTTATGTTTGGCCATTTTCTCAGAAATAAATTTGCTATGCACGGTACCGAAAGCCTTCCTGTCCCTTCCATCATTGATAAATTATGTGGGTTCTATTAACCCAGTCTCTGTCGCGTACCCGGGCGAAAGCCGTGTTGAGCGTTTGTAATGATGATGTGCTTGTTTAAGAAACTATGTATACTTTTTCGAGGACCTTTTCAGTGATTTCTGAAAAGATGCTGATTAAGGTTATTGGCCTATAGTTTTCTACATTACGAGAGTCTCTTTTTTTTTCAAGATTGGAAGAATAGCTGCTATTTTTAAGCATGAAGGAAATTTACAAGGACAACCGATTTATTAATTAGTTCTCTTAGGATAAGAGATAACTCATTGGAACATTTTTTTAATAAGTCTACTGGAATGCCGCCAATACCTGTAGATTTCTTGTTTGGCATACTCCTGACAGGAGTAAAGAACATAGAGTCACTACTACCCAATTCTGCAGTGCATTGATCAGATAAAGTGGAACTTTCGCATAAACCATTGTTGAAGAAATACTAAAATTCAAATTAAAAATAAGTAAAAGTCTGTTAAAAGAATCTTTACAGGGTTTAAAGTTTATAATTTTTTGAAAGGTACTAGGTTTCATATACTTTTTTGGAAATTAAATCAACTAACTAACTAACTATTTTTAACACTTATTTTATAACGATATATTACGATATACTGGGTGCGCAAAATCAATGACCTGTTTATTAGAAAAGTTAGTTAGTGATCAGGGTAAAACTACGGTATTGACACTTTTAGATTTTTCGAAAGCCTTCGATACAATTAGCCACGAAATTTTACTGTCTATTTTACACTTCGCTGGTTTCTCGGAGGGGGCAACTAGGCTTTTGGATAGTTATTTAGGCAGTAGGGTTCAGTTTGTAGAAACTGATTTAGGTCAATCGTCCGAAGGTAGTGTATCATGTGGTTCAATACTAGGCCCTCTTTTGTTCAGTATATACACGTGTAATTTAACGTCCTGCCTAAAAGAATGTAAAGTACATCTTTACGCAGATGATACACAACTATATTATTAATTCTCATCAGATGAAGTAGATCTAGCAAATAATCTTGTAAATGATGATTTACAACGCCTGGTTACATTCTCCGAACGCCATAAACTTCAGCTGAACCCAATGAAATCATCAGTTATGGTATTTGGTAAATGCAGACGACGAACTGAAAATGAGTTGGTAATTAAAATAGGAAAAGAGACTTTACAATGTGCGCAAAGTACCAAAAACTTAGGATTAGAATTGGATACTGATCTACGTTTTAAAAAAGATGTAAATAAAAGAATTCAAAAAGCTTACGTCTCATTAAAAATGTTATTTCCAAATCGCCACTTAATATCACAGTCCCTTAAAATACAACTTACAGATTCTCTTGTGTTAAGTCACTTTAGTTATTGTGACGCTATATATGGACTGTGCCTAGACAAACTTGACATTAATCGAATAGAAAAAGTTCAAAAGTCGTGTTTGCGGTTCATATATGTTATCAGAAAGTTTGAGCCAGTGACATATAAATTAATAGATTGAAACTGGTTAAACATGCAGGATAGACGAAAACTCCACTCTACAGTTTTGTTTCATAATATTATCTCAAACCAATGTCCACCTTATTTGTAATCTTGATATTTAAATTGGTATGAACTGAAGCCATAAAGGAGAAAAAAATAGATTAGCTATACTCATTGATAAACGTGAAACTATATAAAAAAATTACAGACATAATACTTTTAAAAAACGATAAAAATATATGTTGAAATAATAGTTACTAAAATTTTAATTAATAAAAGATTTACCTCTTTCTGATGTAAGCACACTATTAATTTACGACCCAAAGATGTAATCGTGAAGAATTACTATATTTCGTAAATGAGTTCAAAAGTGGTCTGCCAATCTCAAAAGTCGAATAGAAAATGATTGTTCTATGCCACTACTTGAATAAAAAAAACTAATTTCGTACCAGAAAAGAACTTTATAAATTTAAAGGAACTAAGTTGAAATAGTACGTTAGCAAACATAATAATTACCATTTTGGTAAATTCGCAAAAGTAAAGAAACCTAATTTTAATAGCTAGTGTTTATACCAATCGTGACTTTAAAAATGCATTCAGTAAAAGGTAGCGCCACCTGGTATCGAATTATGTAAGTACCACCACTATACAAATAAACGACTCTGTAAACACTAAACTATTAGTTTCTATACCAGTAGAGGTCAGTGCTTTACATTAAGTTGTTAATAAAGTCTGCGATAATGAATGTTGGTTTCACAAACTGATTTGTTATGATTTATTGCAAATTGCCATTGGATGACACAGAAAGTACTTACCCCATCCAATTTTTCTATAATTCTTGAAAGAAAATTTTAAAAGGAGCATTTTGCGACTGTGGGTTTGATCTGGAACAGTACTTATGAACTGTAAAGATTTGTAATTTTCAGTTATTAGGTATTTTAGGGTTTAGTCCAATATCATCTAGCAAAATCAGTTGGTTGATATACCAGATCCACTGGAATTATAAACATTGTTATTTTATCGGTGGTTGGTTGTATTGGGACAAAAATAAACAACACCATTTATGCATATTTTTATTTATATATATATAATCTATTATTATTAATTATTCTCTTAACTTAAAATGATAAAAATATATTTACATTTACAGAGCATTTTATTGTAACTTTTATACCAACCTATAGGTATATATATTTTAATTACATTAATCAGTTTTCTACACTAACAAAAATAAATATTAAAAGTTTATTCATATGTGTAAATAATAGAGGGAGGCAAGCTTGAATTTTAATTTTTAAACGGTCCTTAATTTATAATTACAAATTACCGTATAAAACGAAAAATTCATTTTCACCATACCTATTTTCTATCTTGCTGCCATTTAGAATTAAAAAGGCTTGATACCTAGGTTGTATGTATATGTACTATCAAAATAATTATTTTGGTAGTATAGTATCGTTCAAAGATTCCCTGCAAATAAAAAATGCAACAAAAACTTTACGAGCTCAGTATCGGTATGGTGTCAAAGAAGCCGACGAAAACCTATGAAGGTAAGAGTAAGAGTAACTATATTTTAATGAGGTTGTAAAGTTTTTGTTGCATTTTTGTCTGCGGGGAATCTTTGAACGATACTATAGCTCTGATTATGGTCATGGTTGCCACCACATTTCTCATTTGATATTCCCTGACTTTTCCAAGTTTTCTCCGACCAAAAGTTTTTTATTACTAAGTTGTATCAAGAATATCAATAATGGCACAATCTATAAAATCAAAAATAACATACAGTGTGTTTCACTTCTCGTGAAGACACCCCTGTATCTCCTGTATTTGTGGCCGAATTCATTTCTAATTTTTCTCAGATATACAACTCTATAAGGCGACTTTACATGACACATAAATGTCGTCTAGATCTAAAACGCCGGTCTACTGCGATAAAAAGAAAATTGCAATTTTCGAGAAATCATAGTAGGCTTAGAAATAGACAAAAGTTTTGTTAATAAAAGTTGTTCAGAATCACGAGATATGCCCCCCCTATAAAATTTGGTGAAAATCGGAAAACTTTAAAAAGAAAAATGTTTGTTTCACTTCTCGTGAAGACACCCCTGTATCTCCTTTATTTGTGGTCGAATTTCAAGACTAATTCATGGAGTTATACAGCTCCATAAAGCGACTTTGTCCAACACACATATCCGGCCCCTTTCTACTAACCCACCATCAAGTGTAATACACTTCTAGATCCGCTTTCTGTTTTTTATTACAACTCTTCGCAATTCTTGAGCTGTAACTTCTATACACGCTTGCCTTATCCTCTCACAAAGCTGCTCCACATTTTGAGGTCTGGTCTTATAAACTTTGTTTTTAATATGACCCCAAAAATAAAAATCCATGGGAGTGAAATCAAGAGATCTGGGTGGCCAATGTATTAGTGGGCTATTTCGTCCTATCCATCTTTGGGGAAAATGTTCATTCATCCATGCTCTTACTACTACGGAATTATGGATAGATGCTCCATCGAGTTGGAAATACAATTGTTCCAAAGGAAAATCGACTATTGCATTCCACAGATCATTATTTAAAAATTGTCGCAAATGTAATGCATTTATATTTTTAAAAAAGAAGAACGGCCCTATTATTGTTTCGTTTAAAATTCCGCACCACACATTTACCTTCTGGGAATATTGCCTTTTACAATTTATTACCCAATCAGGATTTTCTACTGCCCAGTACCTAGAGTTTTGTGATGATACCACCCCGTTGGTGGAGAAAGTTGCTTCATCCGTGAAAATTATTTTCTTCAAGAAGTCTCGATTGTTTAAATAATTACCTTGGATCCATAAACAATATTCCAGTCTTCTCTCTTCATCACCTTCCTCCAAAGTGTGTAAAAATTTTGGTTTATACGGTTGTAGTTTATGGCGTTTTAAACATCTCCAAATTTTTGACACCGACAAATTCAGGTCACGAACCATATTTCTAAGGCTGGTAGTGGGATTGGCGTTAAACGCCGCTAATATAACATTATCATCTTCATGCCTTCGATTAAGATGTACTCTCGGTTTAAGCACATTACCAGTTGTATTGAACAAGTGACATATTCTTTCTATGGTACACCATCGTGTATTGGTTGTCTTCTTCTTCTGCTGCTTCTCTTGAAGACCGTACATTTTCACCGACTATCTTTATTATTTCTACTTTTTCATCAGCAGTTAAAAGTATTCTAGCCATTATGAGTAAAAAAATCAAATAAGGAAACTAACAAACTCAACAATAGATAACAACAATCACTTCTGTCATAAAAGTAATAATATTGACAATTAATTTCACGGCATTCTTAACATTTAAAACAAAAAAACCGCTCCTAAATCTCTGAGCCGATAAGGAGGAAGGATATGATGGAGCGTTACTTCTCAAGAACAGTGACAACAAAAAAAAACTGTATTACATTGTTAGCTTGATGTGTAATAATAAGAAGTGACTCTTTTAGCGTTTTATTGAATCATGATTTTTGCTCACAACTTTCATTTGTTGGAAAAAGTTATTTCTATATGTTGGACAAAGTCGCTTTACGGAGCTGTATAACTCCATGAATTAGTCTTGAAATTCGGCCACAAATAAAGGAGATACAGGGGTGTCTTCACGAGAAGTGAAACAAACATTTTGTTTTGAAAGTTTTCCTATTTTCACCAAATTTTATAGGGTGGCATATCTCGTGATTCTGAACAACTTTTATTAACAAAATTTTTGTCTATTTCTAAGCCTACTATGATTTCTCGAAATTTTGCGATTTTCTTTTTATCGCAGTAGGCCGGCGTTTTAGATCTAGACGACATTTATGTGTCATGTAAAGTCGCCTTATAGAGTTGTATATCTGATAAAAATTAGAAATGAATTCGGCCACAAATAAAGGAGATACAGGGGTGTCTTCACGAGAAGTGAAACACTGTATAACTAAAATTAAAATTAATTTGTAACTATTTTTTTCATTTCTTATGAAAAAGAAATAAAAGCTTTTTCACAAAATAACAAGAAATTCGTCTAGCAACATTGTGGCTACTTTTTATGTTGCACAGTATTGCTATTTCGTAAATCATAACATTTAGATGAAAAAAAAATCTTTCCCATTCTGAAGGCCGATGAAATGAGTTGTAAAGATTCAAAATATTCCCATTGTTTCCGGAGATACAAGAAGAAAAAAATCTATTCTTCATTAAAGTAATCAGCTTCACTTGAAATTTTGTACTTCTCACGAGTTTGCTTTAACTTGCCGTATTTAAATTTTTATTATGACGCTCAACTTTATTTTTTTAAATACGAACCTGTCTTCTTTATTAAAAAATTATGAATTCTAAAGTATGCCACGTTTATAGAAAGCCAACACATACTAATAGATATCTAAATTTTAATTCAAATCAATCAATAAATGTTAAAAGGGGTGTCGTAAAATGTTTATACGATAGGGCCAAAATAATTTCATCCGATAATGAGATCTTAAAAACGAGAAAAAAGTTATGAAAGAGGTTCTAGTACAAAATCAATACTGTAAAGTATTTGTTGATGGAGTTTTCATAAATGTTGAAAATAGGGACAATCAAGTTCGACAAAAACCTGAACGTCATTATACAGCAACAATTCCTTATATACGGACTATCGGAGAAGGAAAGGATTGAGATCTATTTTAACAAAAACAAAACCGATAAAACGGGAGCAGAATTCAAAAAACTGTACTTACAATATCCCGTGCGAATGTGATAAATGTTATGTCCAGACCTTTCAGTGTGAGCGAGGTTGGTTAGAAAGAATGAAATTCAGAAATCAAAGATTTGTGAACATGCTTGGCAAAACTGATGAATAAGCTGTGATTCGGCAAAAATTTTAACAAAAGAGGCAGATAACAAAAAGAGAAAAATTAAAGAATCAGCAATAATGTTATTAAATGAACATAAATGCATATAGAATTGTTTTGTAGATATTTGTACAACCTGGCTACCAATGTTAAAAGAAGAACTTAACAAACTCAACATTATCTAAAACAAAATATCATCAGTTATGTGTAAGTAGTATCTATTAAATAACATAAACAGAATCTTAATTATATATTTATAATGTATATTTGACATACACAACAAATAAGAGTTCTTAGAAAAAAAGCTTTGAAAACGGAAAGAGGCCACTTTCCGAAACGTCAGCAAAATACATTATTTCTGTGTTTATACCGATTTATATTATTTGTTAAAAAATAACCTCTGACTGTTCCTTTGATATAAACATCACAGGCGCAGAGGCTTTTTTCCAACAATTTTGTCATTTTGTAGACTCGGCGATTTGTTTTTGAAGAGGATAATACATGTGGTAGAAAACCCAAATAAAAAGGAAAGAATATCAATATACTTCTTATACATAGGTGACCAAGTAATATAAGCATATTCTAATCTACTTCTCGCCAACGTAAAATATAAGAGCTTTAAGACATTGATATTTTCAAATACTTTACAATTACATATAATAAATCTCATCATACGGAAGGCAGCAGCAGTTATTTCTGCAATACCGTCAGAAAAAGATAGTTTTGTATACAAAATTACCCCCAGATCTCTCATCGTTTTTGTTCTCGTGAGTATATTCTCACCCAAGGAATAATTGTATTCAAAAAAGTTTTTCTTATGAATAAATATGAATTTGCATTTATCGACATTCAGTTTGAGACCGTTTTCTAAGCACCACTGACAAATCCTTAGTTCTCCTGTAAGTTGGCAGTCTGATTCATCATTAATGGTAGAGTACAATTTTAAATCATCTGCAAACAGTTGTTTTTCAACATTAATTGCGTTGGTTATATCATTAATAAATATTAGAAGTAATAAAGGTCCTAGATTTGACCCTTGAGGTACCCCTGATGTGGAGATTAACTCAGGAGATTTGAAACCATTGTACTGTACATACTGAAAAAATCAATTAAAACGTTGGTAAAACCAGATCCATGTATTTTTGAAAGAACTAATGAATGATTAATCCTATCAAATGCTTTGGTGAAATTTATAAAGATCACATCCACTTGCCCTCTAACATCTAATGTGTTAGATACACAGTTCGGTAAGCAACATAAGTTCGTAGAAGTAGATCGTTTATTCTTTCCTATTATTTGGGTTTTCTACCACATGTACTATTATCCTCTTCAAAACAAATCACCGAATCTACAAAATAATAGAATTATTGGAAAAAAAGCCTCTGCGCCCGTGACGTTTACGCCAAAGGAAAAGCCAGAGGTTATGTTTTGCAAATAATATAAATCGGAATAAACACAGAAATAATGTATTTTGCTGACGTCTCGGAAAGTAATCTCTTTCCGTTTTCAACGCTATTATTTGGAAGAACTCTTATTTTGCTGTGTATGTCAAATACACAGCTTTAAGATTCTATTTATGTTATTTCCATAGATACTTACTACTTACACAGAACATAGAATTGATGATATTTTCTTTTAGATAATGTTGAGTTTGTTAAGTTCTTCTTATAACATTGGTAGCCAGGTTGTACAAATATCTACAGAACAATTCGATACACACTTATCTTCATTTAATAAGATTATTGCTGATTCTTTAATTTTTCTTTTTTTGGTATCTGTTTCTTTTGTTAAAATTTTTGCCGAGTCCCAGTTTATTCTATGTCCGTTTTCCCAAGCATGTTCACAAATCTTTGATTTCTGAATTTCATTCTCTCTAATGCAAGTCTTGTGCTCATCCAACCTCACACTGAAAGGTCTGGATGACTCACCCACATAACATTTATCACATTCGCACGGGATATTGTAAATACAGTTTTTTGAATTCTGCTCCCTGTTTATCGCTTTTGTTTTTGTTAAAATAGATCTTAAAGTGTTCCCCGTTTGAAATATCGTCCTAACATCAAATTTGTCACCTATACGGCGTAGCTTTTCCGATAGTCCGTATACATAAGGAATTATTGTTGTATAATGACGTTCAGGTTTTTGTCGTACCTGATTGTCCCTATTTTCAACATTTATGAAAACTCTATCAACAAAGGCTTCAGGATATTGATTTTGTACTAGAACCTCTTTGATAAATTTTTTTTCGTTCTTTAAAACGCAATGAAAGTATAAAAATTATGGCCAGCAGACAAAGGTAATGCCACAGTCATTATAGATAAAGATATATATAACACAAAAATCATGACTCTTGTAAATGAGGGACCCTACTCAAAACTAAACAAAGATCCAACAAAATCAATAGAGAGCAAAATTTACAGAACTGTTTAAATACAAACATGAATTTAATGATTTTGAACGAAGGAAACTTACACCACATCATAGTAAGCCTCCTCATTTTTATGGCTTACCAAAGACGCATAAACAAAATATTCCTTTAAGACCAATTGTTAGTTCTATTAAATCACCATGTCATAATTTGACAACATTTTTGCTTAAAATTATTGATCCATTATCTGGAAATACCGATTCATATATTAAAAATAGTAAACATTTCATAGAAAAAATTTATGAAAACGATATTCATGAATCACACCTGATGGTGTTTTGATGTAATTAGTCTTTTTACCAATGTTCCGGTAGATGAAACCTTAAAAATAGTTAAAGACAGGTTGCTAGATGATAATAATTTGGAAACTAGAACTAAATTAAGTGTAAATAGCATAATGGAACTCTTAACACTGTGTATAAAAACAACCTATTTTCAATTGGACAATGAGTTCTATCAGCAGGATTTTGGTATGGCTATGGGGTCTGCATTATCACCAATTTCAAGTAACATATTTATGGAGAACTTTGAGAACACACATGTTCAAAATTGTATAAACAAACCGGTTGTCTGGTGGAGATATGTTGACGACATCTTTGCAATTTGGCCTCATGGTGTTGATTTACTAGATAGTTTTTTAGAAAATATAAATAGTAAGGAACCGTCTATTAAATTCACATTAGAAGCAGAAAGTAGGAATGAACTACCGTTTTTAGATGTTTTAATTAGAAGGGTAAATAATTCAATTGAAACAAGCGTTTATAGAAAACCAACACATACTAATAGATATCTAAATTTTAACTCAAATCAGTCAATAAATGTTAAAAGGGGTGTTGTAAAATGTTTATACGATAGGGCCAAAATAATTTCATCTAATAATGAAATATTAAATACCGAGAAAAATTTATTAAAGAGGTTCTAGTACAAAATCAATATCCTGAAGCCTTTGTTGATAGAGTTTTCATAAATGTTGAAAATAGGGACAATCAGGTACGACAAAAACCTGAACGTCATTATACAGCAATAATTCCTTATGTATACGGACTATTGGAAAAGCTACGCCGTATAGGTGACAAATTTGATGTTAGGACGATATTTCAAACGGGGAACACTTTAAGATCTATTTTAACAAAAACAAAACCGATAAACAGGGAGCAGAATTCAATAAACTGTATTTACAATATCCCGTGCGAATGTGATAAATGTTATGTGGGTGAGTCCAGACCTTTCAGTGTGAGGTTGGATGAGCACAAGAATTACATTAGAAAGAATGAAATTCAGAAATCAAAGATTTGTGAACATGCTTGGGAAAACGGACATAGAATAAACTGAGACTCGGCAAAAATTTTAACAAACGAAACAGATACCAAAAAAAAAAAATTAAAGAATCAGCAATAATCTTATTAAATGAAGATAAGTGCGTATCGAATTGTTCTGTAGATATTTGTACAACCTGGCTACCAATGTTAAAAGAAGAACTTAACAAACTCAACATTATCTAAAAGAAAATATCATCAGTTCTATGTTCTGTGTAAGTAGTAAGTATCTATGGAAATAACATAAACAGAATCTTAAAGCTGTGTATTTAACATACACAGCAAAATAAGAGTTCTTCCAAATAATAGCTTTGAAAACGGAAAGAGATTACTTTCCGAAACGTCAGCAAAATACATTATTTCTGGGTTTATTCCGATTTATATTATTTGCAAAACATAACCTCTAACTTTTCCTTTGGCGTAAACGTCACGGGCGCAGAGGCTTTTTTTCCAATAATTCTATTATTTTGTAGATTCGGTGATTTGTTTTGAAGAAGATAATAGTACATGTGGTAGAAAACCCAAATAATAGGAAAGAATATTCGTAGAATGCCACAAATAACTTTCAGACAATATTTAGATCGTTTATTCATAAAACCATGCCAATGGCAGTCTGAGAGTAAGTGCTCGATGTTTGAGTAGATATAGTCATATAGAAAGAAGCATTTCAAATAACTTTGAAAAACCACGGGTTAAAGATATTGGTCGATAGTTGGTGATCTTTAAAAATTGAGCAAATTTTAGACATTTCCCAACAATAAGAAAAAGTTAACGTTCTCGGATTTTATCGTATATCTCCGTAACCAATCGGAATGTTTTCAATTTCTATAACCCATTTCATTGGCCTTCAAAATATTAAACTTCTTTCCCATGTTGGCTACTTTGCAACTGTTATGGTTTGCGAAGTAGTAGTACTGTTCAATATAAAAAGTAATCGTAAGCAATAAATAAAAGTAAGTAATGTATAATGATAATACAAATAAAGATAAAAATAAATTTACTGGCTAATGTAACATTTGATGCTGTATTGTCAATTATCAAAAACTGGAAAAGAAAATGAAAATATTAAATTCCAAATTTTGAGCAGACTAGTGCAAATTTCCCTGACCATTCCAGGTTTCTCAGGGTTTCCAGAACAATGGCAACCTTGATCATGGAATAAAGGGTTTATTTTTTGTTATCGGCTAAGGCGTAGACTTTGGCGAGTGGAAGAAATATAATTTTAAGAGGTAACGAGCCTTCTTAATATACAGGACGGGGCGGGGCAATAGCGCTTGTGATTTAGATCTCTCGAATTCTACAATAACAACAAGTTGACTTAAAAAAGATTTGGAAGGAGTCATAATCGAACATTATTTTTGAATATACAGGGTCAAGTACCTTTTTAAAATTAAATGTCATGAGTATCAGTACATTATTAGAAACCTCTTTCTGGATTCTTCCCACTTGGATATGATTTTTGCATACTATTACATATTGAAAAAAGTTAATACTTCTTATCGACCTTCTATCTCTTACGGTTTAGAAGGTACAAATACAGTCCCTTTGAAAAAATGGACACCCTGTATCATTAATGTTATTTATTTTGCGCTGTTCCACCACACCAAAACAGATGAAATTCTAATACGGTGGAGCCTACGCATAGGCACATATTTTATGAAAATATAATGATTATATCAAAAAGGGTGACAGCATTTCAGGTGAGAAATCAGAAAAAATCAGTAGTTGAAACAAGTATTAAATATAAGCAATATCTGTGTAAAAATTTCAAGTGAATGAAACCAAAGTTCTATCTACCATAGGACTCGAGATATCGAGGTCGGATGCACTATGCCCTACACTATATGTAACAATTTACAGTATATTTTTTGTTTATGAATTTAATTAATATATCGAAAGCAATGACCGTTTTCCATACTTCTGTTCAACCCTGCTCTTACAAATACATGGGAATCTAAAACTGAATCGGAGCAAATTCCTCACATGGAGATGCGATAAGATGATTTTTCAGATTCAGGGGTATTTTGGGTGTGCAAACTTTTTGAGGGGCGCCGCCATTTCATAGCATCGACACTGATAATTTAGTTAAACAAACAAATATTTACATTTCCAGAAGTTTTATGAAATCTAGTGAAATATTTGAGCAAAGAAATAAATACGCAATGTATTACTTTTGACTCAAAGGCCATCTGGCTACTTACAGGGGCGCCATATTTTAGCCTTGCGCACCCAAAAAAATTCTCCCCTGTGATTTTTCACGATACCAAATTTTAATTTTGAATTCTTGTTTTTATGAAAATATGGGATTGTTTTATAGCGGTTTGCGGTGTACCTCTCTGTTAGAAATTTTTTAAAATATATACCCACTATGTTAGACATTTTGGATTTTCTTTGAAGCAGAGAATTCGCTCCATTCCACTATTTTAGAATTACCCTGTACACGAATTAAAAATCCTTGGAAGTCTGTATGTTATTGAGTTTATAAATACGTTTACTTTTCAAAATTTTGAATACATGAGCATATAGATGTAATAAAAATAATTTGTAATGTTTAGCCACAAAAGTAATCAACTTAAATTGTAGGTTAATTGTTTGTAATACAGGCTGATTCATATAAAACTCTCTACACATATTAGACATTGGTGATTTACACATACTATTGGTTCTAAAGGGGGTATAAAATAATCTCTATCACGAGAATGCAATCGAAGAATAAAAAAGCAAAGCTTATTAACAAGGGATGAACAATCGATATTGTTGTTAACTAGATTGTACAAAAATTAAAGAGCAGCATAGTTCCTTCTTTCACTTAGTGAAGCTATAATAAACATATCTAATATCAGTGCTTCGCTGTGAAAATAATGTTAGTTTTAAAAAACACTCGAAAAAACATGAACTTTACAAATTTTCTTTGGACAGATTCAGTTAATAAAATCAAATTTTGATACATAGGAGACCATATGAGAGCGGCATATTCCAGCTTGGATCTAATGTTTTTTACCGAGATCTTTAAATGCCAAACAGCTGGAAAATTGTTTATGTTGTAGTCGAATTGTATAGAATTGTGCCTACGAGTAAAAATCACGATTTTGCATATGGAGATGTTTAATTCAAGAAAGTTGTTGGAACATCACGTAGAAACTGTATTTCTTTCTGTTTGTAAGTAAATACAGCCACTGAGACTATTTATATTTGTAAAAATTTTGAGATCATCCGCAAAAAGTAAATGCTGACAGCTAATGTTGTCATTTATGAAAATCAAAAACAGCAGGGGTCTCAAATTAAAGCTACCTGTTGTACCTAGTGATGATCTTTTGGCAACTTTTTATTTCCTTGTTAGTTACCAAATACCACTGGGGAATTTTTTGCTTTATTTCGTAAACCACTGGTTTTAATGAAAAGGTGTGTGCTACAAAGAGTACTTAAATTAAACATACTTTAGTACTTCCAAAGTTCCTGTCATCAGCAACATTTAAAACACAAAATAAAATTTCCAAAATTATGGGCTTTTATAGAATTTGAATTCGTTACCACGGAAACTGCTTTGGAAGTTTTATGTGAATCACCCTTTACAGTTAATTTATGCGACTGTCTTTAATTATGTTCTGAGAAATGCTTTATTTTGCCAGTATCCAAAGCTGTAGCTCAACATTCATAACTTTGAATTATCAAAAAGAAACCTGTTTCTCTAAATAAAACTTCGAAAGAAACAAAATGATTAAAAATAATTTTTAATGCTGCTTTTCTCGTGGTGCAAGGCCCAGGGCTTCGGTGTGCTTTTTTGCCTTTAATCTGAGGTCGGCGATACTTGAATTCTTATGGGCCACTGCTAGCGCAGCAAATTCTAAGGGATACTGAGGGTGGCAGAGTATACTGGCCGCCGCCGCCGCCGCGGAACTGCCTCCGACGGCAACTGCAGCCGCTGCATACTGAAAGAGAAGTTATATCAGACGACTTCTAAATTATTTATTTTTATGCTTCTTTATTCTTCATTTATTTTAATAAAATGAGTGATCTGAACTCATATCTCTGGAAAGCAGGCCATGTTTGAACATTGCGTTACAAACATGCATTAGCGGCAGAAAATTTTTTTTACTGTTGGAAATAAACAAAAAATGAAAAAAAAAATCCCTAAAAGAATTACCTGGTGTGCTGCAGATATAAAGGCCGAGTTGATAGCTGAAAATGCAGTTCCTTGTTGGGAGAAGGGTGCAGTTGAAAGCCTTTCATAATTTGACAATGCTACTGTACCAGGCGTGAGAGAAAGTCCTCGAAGAGCTGGCACGTTCATGTACGGTACCACCCTACATGGTTCCAATGGTGTACTAGATGGTGGACTATGATTGTTCAGCATTACACCTGAAATTAATTATTGCCTTGGCTCATTAAATTTATTTTTTTGGTGAAAGTGTCTGACTTTCATAAAATTCATGCACTTTATTGAGCAATATTTTCTTGTAAGTTATTACAATCTGCGGTATTACTAATAGCTGACCGAGTGGTTCAATGCTTAAACATTAGACCCGGGTTCGAATCCTGGGCTGTGTAAGACACAATACGGCTAGTCGCTGTTACTTCTTCTGAGTTCGAGCCTTAACTGTGACAGATGGTAATGTAGGGTGTTGCGTCATTGTCTATATGTAATTGTGTGTCCTGGTTGAGTTGTGGGATAGTCTACAGCTAATATAAAGAAGAAGAAAAATATTTTGTTATCAACGTACAGCAGTTATAATAATAACATAATATTCCCTTTATTTCCAACAGGTAAGCACCCAATTACAGAAAATACATGGAAACACATATTATAAGAGTGAATGAAAAATAAAACAAAAATAGTGTCGATAATTAAGTTACAAACAAAATTAAACAACTATTCATTATTAATTATATAACTTAATATGATGCCTAGATTACCAAAATTAATATCACATAGATGGAAGATTTTATTAAAATCTTTGCATATTATATAAATGGGAGATTTAGCCATAATATTTGTCCTGTAGTTAACGACACAGAAGGTTGTGTGATGGCGGACTACATGTCTGGGTATAGGGAAATTGATTTTGTCCAACAAAAAAGTACAATCAATAGTTTTGTGAATTAAATTGAAATGTTAACTGGCTATCGAAGATAATACCCAAATCCTTGATTTCTGTTCATCTGGTTGCATTATCTGAATTTATTTTATAATCATATTCTTCAGGTTTATTTTTCCGAGATAACGTAACATTTTTACACTACACCAGTCGGATACGGCTTTAAGGTCATTCTGGATCATTATACAATCGCTTATCGTCCTTACCTCTCTATAGATTTTCAACTTATCCGCATACATTAATTTTGAACAGCTAATACCATCATTAATACCCTTGATGTAAATGAGAAATAGAACTGGCCCTAAATTGGAGCCTTATGGTACTCCGAACGTATTAATGTGATAACAGTGTTGTTATTTACCATAGCGCTTGGAATTCTAGAATAAGCTTTTTTTATTGCTAATATATGACCAAAAGTTTGACGGATCCCGAAAATGTTGTTCTCTGTATCATTGATGTATTTTGCATGTTCGGAATTAATTTCTCGAAGAGGTTTGAATTCGTTCAAGTGATCGTCCGACTTGAACAACTTGTACTTTCTTTAAAAAAAAGTCTTTGCCTCGAATATTGCTTATGATCTCTATATTATTCCATGGATATCTACGAGATTTTTAATTTTTAGCGAAACATGATTATCAAAACATGTAATAAGTGAATTGTAAAAAAATCACATGTTGTATTTACGTCAGTGTTATCGTATAATAAATATAAATAAGGGGCGAGAGTGGGTGCGTCTTTACTATGTACATACTTCGATATGCGATGTAAAGCAACGTCAGGCGCGGTTAGTAGTTGGATGGGTGACCGTTCCAACGAAGACCGCGCCCTCGCCTCACACATCTTCTAGCGGCTTGTATATCAGTGTATGCGCGGAAGCTATACAACCTTAGGCGAGGGTTGTATAGGGGATATACCATCCTTCGGAGGGGATGTAAAGCCGTCGCTCCTTTGTCTATTAAATGTTAGGCAAGTAAAATATCCCTACTCTTCTTAAGGGAAGAGGTTCGGCAAAATTCCTGGTTGGGGGTAGCTCGTCTACAGGCGTCGGTGTTAGGCCTCAGTAGCGGAAATAGGCCGACGTTAAATAAATGTATAAAAAAAATATATAAATAAATAAATAAACAACACATAAATTAGACAGCCCAATTAATGTTCATTAATGACTCGTATAAGCGAGGAAAATTGGCTTTCCTAAAGTTGTAGGTTTTCTGGGCGATTACGATTAAACTGGACATATGGTAATGATATAATAATGAACATCCAGATATGATCCCTGTGGGACTCCTAGCGTAGCAGCGATTTCGAGAGAGATTGTATAGATTAGTACAAATTTGTAAGTTAAGAATTGAAATTTGAAAATGCAATCAAGAAAATCAATTAATAAGATTTTAGTGAATAGTGATTGGTCTATACATAATTGATGTCATTTTAAAAAAAATTAATATATTTTTCTTATTGGGTTTTTAGTGTGAGGTTGTATATTTGGGCCAAAGATATCTTGCCAATGCCTGTTTGTTCTGGTAAAATATTAATACTGTAAAATAAATGTTTATAGAGAAATTATGGTTTTATCTGTGGCCGTTTCCCCTCGGCCATCAATTAAAACTGAACACTTCTAAAACGTATAAATCTTCCCAGGATGCTGGAAGACATAAATGTTCGCCGAAGCATTAAAATATTTAGAAGAGCCAGAAATTTGTAACTGAAATCATCTTTAACGCGAGCAAGACTCGACCCTCATAATTTCAAGCTAGCTATGAATATGTCATGACTTTATGCCCCACAACAAATCTGCGGTACATAATCGAATTTATATACAAGAGTGCGCTAAAAAAATACTGCTAAGAGAAAGTTTTCAATCAAATGAAATAATTCCCCAGGAGAGCAATTTTCCAACGCTCAGTCATCCAAATACCGAGCATAAGATGACTGGTCCAGCGCCAGGACGAGCCCTGGGGATCGGTAAATTACACTTACTGCCTCTAGCGTACATCAACACACCGCCATCCGCTACACTCCCTCGGGCAGGGCAGGGAGCAGCCCATTTACCTTAAGCAAAATTAAGAACCACGCACCTCGTTGGAGTACCTACGTAAAATTTACAGTTAATATTAATAAATATATGAATTGAGATATTTTGTGAAAATAGTCTAAGACTTACGGTATCATCTAAGACTTGAGGATGTTTAGTCACAATCTCGTGAAAAACTTTAATTGCATATCATAAGAAATATTGTTTGGAATTAAATTTCTGTAATAATTCTTAGGACTTGATTTAGTTGTATCTCACAGATTTCTAAAATCAAATTGTCTTCCCATCAAATATCAAATAAGTTCCTCAAGGATCATTGTTGGAGCCTACACATTTCCTGATTCATATAAATATGACTAAACTTCTTGTGTGTTAACAAATCAATCTTCAATTGCACTCGACCGGGGGAGCGTAGGTGCGTCTTTACTATGTATAGTCTAAGTAAACGCTTCCCTGCAAATAAAAAATGCAACAAGAACTTTACGATCTCATTAAAATACCGCAAATCGATTCGCTTACCTTTATAGGTTTTTAATGTGCGTCGGGTTGTTTGGTGACAGGTGTGCCGCATGGCTCGCGGCGATAATAATTATGTCGTAAAGTTTTTGTTGCGTTTTTGAATGTCGAAAAGTGCTGACCTGAACTATACATATTTCGAGATGCGATGTAAAACAATGTCAGGCGCGGTTAATACTTAGATGGATGACCGTTTGTATATCAGTGTATGCGCGGAAGCTATGCAATCTTATGCGAGGGTTGTGTAGGAGATATACCATCCTTCGGTGGAGACGTAGAACCGTCGGACCCTTGTCTATTAAATGTTGGCCAAGTAAAAGATCTCTACTCTTCGAAAGAGAAGAGATTCGCCAAAAACCCTGGTTGTGGGTTGCTCGTCTACAGGCTTCAGTAGTGGGAATAGGCCGACGTTAAATAAATGTTAAAAAAGAAATTGTTTACTAACACCACAACCTGGACTAAACTATTTTGTTTATTAACAAATCAATTTTCAATTAAACTCGACCATATAGTAATAAGTATAATTCAAAATTAATATAGCAAAATTGCTGGAAGTGTACATAGGTAGAAAATAATTTTAAGGTTCAGGTACAACTACTTTTGCAATGAGGTCTCAAGAAGTATATATTTATTAAGTAACTTTTTACAATTTTTTAAAAGGCCCTATTTGACTAAGCATAAGCTAAATATTAATTTTTAATATGAAATGATATTTACAACGATTTGACCCTATATGCTGATATCTCAACATTTATAATTTTTAGTCTATGAAGGCGTAAGCAAATGATGGTGTAGATGGCTACGTTTGAAGTTACACTATTTATCCGCAGGTGTCACATCCAATCGATAGTTATGCTTTCCACCAACAGATGGCTGTATTTCATTTCGAGAAAGTTAGAAACTATTTAGATAAAAATGTATACAGAAAAATATGATAAGTATAACATACTGTATTAAATTAATGCATAGAAGTTGTCTATACAATATTAGTAACAGTATAATAATAATAATGAATTTAATGATTGATAGTCCATAATACACAGATATGTTGTTAAATCCTGAAGCTTGGTAACTCAACTACTGATAAACGGAAAATCTTAGGCGGATCCATCATCATTATTTTTTGTGAATAAAAACGTATAAAAACCTCTTCCTTTTTACTTTCCCATATACGTAGTATATAAGGAAAGTATGGTGATCGTGCAAAAATTCGATTTTGAGTTTTTGATGGAATTGCACGTTTTCAAGTCCCCTGAATCCAAAAAAGTGGTTTTTAAAAAATGTCTGTCTGTCGTCTGCCGTGTGTGATCGCACCTAGAGCCCGAACTGCTGGATCGACTTTGTACAAGACGGCCACACCTCGAGGCAAAATCGCAAAATCGATCCTAGCTCAAATGTGGGGAGTAAACCTCTAAATACAGGAAAAAAATATAGAAAATAATTGTTTTCTCTAAAACGGCTCTAACGATTTTGATTAAATTTGGTAACATGCACGGTCCCTAGGGGATCGTGCATGTACCGATATGAAATGACATGACCAGTTGCTCCTAGAAAATGCAGGGAAGGAAGCCGGGGGGAGGGGGGGGTTGGTGAGTTTTAAATAATTTCATAATTTTTTGTCTAAAACGGATCTAACAATTTTAATCAAAATTAACACATGAACACTGTAACATGACCAGTTGCACCTGAGAAATGCAGGGAGGGAGGTCGCGGGAGGCAAGAAGTTAAAACAAAAATGTTTTAAATTTCAACAAGATTGGTTGAGAAGAAATAAACATTTGACGGTGAAAAGATTTGATGCTGGGACCAGGGTACATTAGTTCTGTCGACTCCTAAATGGAAAAGTTTATCCAAGTTGTTGCGGACCGATTTTTTAATCAAGAACTGGAAAAATTAACTTCACTAAGTTAACTTGATCAAATATCAGATCTTGGCTACTCGGTATAAGTTATCGGATTTTCTTTTGCTAAAATTAACACAAAACTTATTTAATATTTTGATTATTTAATTCATTTTATTAGCAAGTTATCGTCCAAGAGAAATTGGGTAAGACTTTTATATTATTTTAATTTTTAATAGACACGTGCTCAAGTTCCAGGTTAATTTTGGTATTTTTTATCGTAGACGATTTTTACGGGATGTAAGAACAACAGCTCCAAGCATGTTTATATTTCCTTTTGGTTACTTTAGAATATTCTATGGCCTTTGGATTTTACTGCTACTATTTTGGTATAAGATTTTGGATTACGTAATACGGTTTGAAGGTATTTTGAATCTGAGAAGCTCCTATCAAAACTTACTTATCAAGATTTACAGTTTGGCAACTAAGATTTGAGTACATTTGTCATAACCTGTGAGGTGAATTTGTAAAGCAATGCCCTCGATTGGCAAGAAGGACCCTGCAGTTTTTTATAATTGTTTTGTTTGTAGATTCTCTCACTATAAGGATTTGTAGGATCTGGGATCTCAAATTTTTTGACTTCAGATGGTAATAATGCAATTCTTTAACAATTGGTATTCATATTTATATTATAGTCTACTAATGTTTCCTTTTTTGAAAAGGTGTTCTCGCTAAGGTATGCGAATGAAAAAAAAAATGTATGAACCACCGCTTTAATTCTCGCTAGAGACTAAGACGGCCAAACATTTTCACCTATTTCAGGAACATTCTGTAGACGCTGAACCACAGTTCTGATCCTCAGTTTTATTAAAAATAATTATAAACCTTTTTAGTGACGGAACATTCAAATAATTACATAATCCCGACATAAAGGTCTTTCAGCACTATTTCAAGTACTAGTCGCCCAAGTCGGACCTGTACCTACCGCCCTCAACACGCCTAGGAGCATCCCCACACTGGGCTTGTATTTGATAAAATTACATTTGCAAATAGGGGTTAAGTCGACGTTTATTCATTTCAAATATGGAATAAACATGTTACCTATTTATTCATAGCCTACGTGCCACCCTAAATAACCCTATAACTCACATGCTTTAAACGGATTTGCTAATTTCAGTCTTTTATCATTGCATTGCTTTATGTTTTTCATCGGCAAGTAATTGTTTGATTTGTTAGGGTGCCAATTCGCAATTAATTTTATATATTTTAAGCTTGTAAATACAGACCTATCTGTAAGTGTTTAGTTGTATGTATACATACATAAAAAATATGTAACTAGCAGAGCTGGTTAAAGACTCTGGTAAAGTGCTTCAGTTACAAAGCATTTAGCTAGAGTGTTTTAAAGCAACTAGTATCAGATACATTTAGAAAAGTGCTTTAATTACCAAGTATTGAAACAGTAAAGGACCGAGTACCATTTATTATACAGTACTTAAGGCAAATGCTTTAAATATGTTGAATGCTTCAAGCATCTTCAAAAGTACTTACACAGCAACTCAAAACTGTTTATTATTCAATTAATAAAATTTCATTTATTGAAATAAGATATACTACTTATGAAAAAGCAGTAGTATAAGATTAAAACAAAAATAATATTGATGATATACCTTTATGGTATAAACTAATCTGAAGCACTTGAAGGTAACTGAAGCAAACTGGCAATTTGGTAAAGCCCCAGAGTAATTCAAACGAAAATTACCAATCTAGAATTTGTTGGGAGGGTGGTCAATGAAAATTATTGAAGCACAGCACTTAGGCCCCTTGTACTTCCTTCCTGTAGGCAGACCCTCGCCTAGGCCTCCAACCAACTTAATCTTGCGAAATAGGTGGTGATGCTGCTTAGGGGCATCTCCCTTACATCGCCCAAAGTAGGCCAACGTTCTCCCAAAATGGATTCTCTGATTGATGAGAAGGCAGAACAGTCACTGAGTACATGTTGGACCGTCTCATCTTCTTATTAACAACCTCTGTAAAGAGGTGTTTCGCTTAATCTCATGCTTTGTAGATGTTTCCTTAAAGGACAGTGTTCAGTCTGGATTCCCATTATAAAGTGTAAGGTTCCTTCTGGACATTACCAGGTAGTTCATTGCTGTACTCTTGTTGGGATATTTTAGTAGTTCCTAGTAAGCTGGCAGCTGTTTGTTTCATCCCACAGCTTCTTGGATTCATTGTCGGTGTTCTCTTTAATTATTTCTGTTATCGCCGTGATCGGTAACAGTCTAACCGGGCCTGACCCAAACATACTTAGGCCTGCTGCCTTCTTGAAGAGTCTGTAGGCTACTTTGTTGTCACTGCACTGTGCATGTCCTTTCACCCAGCATACCAGTATGATATTCATGCTGGAGGCACCCACAAGTGCTCGGTGACATTCCCATACTGCTCCGGTGTTAATTTTGTAAATTCTCAGGGCTAATAGTGATTGTCTACAATCTGTGTAGATCCTGATTGTTTTGCCCATGGTTTGTCTACGGACAATCTCTTTTGCGGCTATGGTTATGCCCGCCAGTTCCGTCTGTACTAAGCTTGCCCATCCATAGCCCATTTAGATTGGATTTGCAGATTTCTGGAGTATGTTCCACATCCTGCCCCATCCTTCTTTTTTGATCCGTCTGTGAATATGTTGATCACACCTTCACCAGCAGCCTCGTTCTCACTATTGGTTTGTATTATGTAAGGTCTGTTGAAGACAAATCGGGGAGAAATGCCATCTGTGCATGCCTGTAGAAGAGGCGTCTTCCTGATAGCCTCATTCCATAGGCGACTTCTGACCTCTCCACAGCATACATTTGGTTGTATGCCAACGGATTTGAGGTATACCATTGTTGTCAGAGTCACTTCTCCTAGATATATATCTATTGGTGGCAGACACGGCATTACCTCCATAGCTCTCGTTGGCGTTGTTCGCGTAGCTTCGGTTTTGCTTAGGCAGGCAACTCTCTGCACTTAGCTGAGCTTGACCTTAGCTGTAGTTTGTTTCTTAGGCCACCAAACCACAGCTCCATAGGTTATCATTGATCTTATGACAGCAGTGTATATCCACATGACCACTTTGGGTCAAATTACCAAATGCCCTGCAGTGAAGACCTCAAGGCACTAATCGAATCGCTTTCTCCAGCTTTCCAGGCAATAAATAACTGAAAAATGAAGACTTGTGACGGAAATCATATAACATTTCTATTAAATTTCTTTTACTTCTACGTTAGGAATGCAAAAATGTCTGTGGGTAGAAAAAGGAATTTTGTGGAAGAAAGGAGACCCCTGAAAACTTGATACACCAGGCAATCAAATGTTCTTGCTGAATGAATGAATCAAGATTTCATAATGGTCTGCCTCAAGATGACATGGCATGCCTTGATTTTTGCGAACGTTTCGAAGAGCTATTTGGTGAAAACCCGAATATTGTTGATTGCTTGCTGATGTCAAATGAAGCTCATTTTCATCCATCTTTTCAGATATGTTAACAAACAAAACGTTTGCTACTGGACGACGGAAAATCCTCTGCAATTGCTCGAAGTATACCGCTTCCCTCGACTTGACGGTTATTGTTTCATCACAACGTTATCAACAGGTATTTCGTAGCTTTGAACAACAACTTCGTAATGTTGGTGTGGATATGCGAAGAATATGGTTTCAACAAGACGGAGCCACTTCCCACACTCCTAGAGATTCTATAACAATTTTGCGAAGAATGTTTCCTGGTCATGTCATTTCGAAATTTGGAGACATCAACTGGTCGGCAATTTTTTAATGAGAATTTAGTCATTAATAAAAACAATTCAATTAAAATGGATGCTTCATTCTACCGGACACGTTATATGCAGCAGATTACTAAATACTTACTAATTAAGAAATGAAAACAATACGTTACCTTTCTGCATTTGATTTTCGTGTTTTCTGCATTTTGCCCTCCTATTTTGGAACCAAACCTGCAATATTAAGGAAACACATTTGTTACAGAGTAGATTACTATATGAAGCACATGTAATATACAGGGTGTCCCAAATCTAAACGGACCTAGTAAAATAGGAAATTAGCATTTTTTTTTGAGTTCAAAACGCCCCCACGCTTATCATTGAAAGTGAGCGGCTTTCGAGTTACGGGGTGTTTTATGATTCTTGATCATATTGGGATAGAATTTGGTACAAATATTACACTTTTATGATTTATTTGAGAAAAATTTCAGGACTGTTGCTCTCAATACCTCAAACAACACCCTGTATATCATTTATTGGAGGAGGATAGTAAGCTTGTAGGATATTTAAGTGAAATTAACAATATAATGATGTTAGCTAGCTGACTATTTGTAGAATTTCAAATTTAGTCAATCGACAATTTCGAAAATTTATTAACCTGAGCGCCTGAGCGAATACTTTTAAGTCGTCCGTAAATAATACTGATTTACTTTCCAGTTCTGTTGATATGTCATTGATAAAAATAAAAACACAAACGTTAAATGTAAACATAATAGAACATTTTTATAAAGTATTTTTAACAAAGGAAATGGTATTTTTAAAACAAACTACAAATAAATATTATTATTATTATTATTATTAACCGTTACTCGAGTCCGAGTATAAAAATGTTACAGTCGATAGATTGTGTACAATAAAAAACAAGTAAAAGGTGTAGTCTATTGTAATTCCCATTCATCTACGGTGCACACGACTATGGCTATAGAAGCCAATTCGGGAGAGCACATGTCGACCGCAGTCAGGACAAACATAGACCTGGTTAGGTCTTGGATTCGGCCTTCTTGCAGCAACATTTCCTTGATAGCTGGCCACAACCCCTCGCCATTTGGTTCTGTCCGCTGCAAGTTGTTCCCATTGCTCGTCTGGAATACCGCAGGATTTTAGATTTTCATGGAGAACGTCTTTGAACCTCTTTCGTTGACTGCCACGCCTTCTTCTACCGCTTAGCAATTCACCATAAAGTGTACATTTAGGAAGGCGGTTATCATGCATACGATGAACGTGACCTACCCATCTTAGGCGTGCTCTTGAAATAAGCACCTCAATTGGAAGGCTGTTTGCTCTCCTGAGTACTTCCACGTTTGATATGTGATGGAACCAACGGATTTTCATCATACTTCTGAGGTGTCTTTGCTGAAAACGTTCTAATTCTTTCACATGACGACGGTAAGTGACCCAGCTTTCACATCCATATAGCAGTGTTGGAATGACAACTGCTCTGTAGACAGCCATTTTCGTTGACAAAGCAAGGTCGTGGTTGTCAAATACTCTCTCTCTCTAAGTCCCCAGAGTGCTCTAGATGCAGCGTTAATTCTATTGCGAATCTCGCTGTCCATGTTTGCTTTGTCATTAACAACGTTGCCTAAGTAATTGAACTGATCCACCACTTCAAGAGAATTTCCGTTAAGTGTAATGTCTATTTGGTTCACTTGATGAGGAGTTGACATAATCTTAGTCTTTCCAATGTTGATTTTAAGTCCCAAGGAATCATAGCTCTGGGCATACACATCTAAAAGTTCTTGAAGCTCTTCCGGCGTAGAGGCTAAAAGTGCACAGTCATCCGCATACTGGAGATCACAAATGAATCGTGTGCGTGTCTTCGTGAAAGCTCTAAAGCGCCCTATGTTAAAGAGACCGCCATCAAAACGGTATCTGAGACCTATTCCTCTGGCTGTCAGTTTGTTGTCAACAATAATTGTTAGAGCAGTGGTAAACAAATTAAAGAGTAGGGGTGCCAGGACACATCCCTGCCTAACTCCAGTGAGGGTTTGGAAAGGTTCGGTTGCCTCATTATTATACATAACCTGGGCGTAAAAACACGTTGACCAAGTTTCTCAAAAAGGACATCTGTTCCTGGGTTACGATAATAGTAGCTTCTTGACAAGTCATTTTTCAATTGAAAATTTTATAAATAAAATTTATTTTAAGACTGATTTTGATTATTTATAATGAAAACATGGTATTTTTTATTGCAGAATCGTATGCATAGGTTCTCAGTAGGAGAAATTGAAAAAAAAAAATGAATTTTGTCGATTACAGCGCCATCTGTCATGAATCGAAAAAAATATTTCAGACAAATCCTACATATTTTTAGCCATAGAATCCGAATTTGCAATAAATAATAGAAATTCCTATTTAATCTTTTCACTGCGCAATTACATTTCAAAGTCATACCTGCCATGCGGCACTTTTTGCCTCATCTCGTATTTACACGTCCATAGCAGTGCACGGTAATATTTATATGGAAAAAAAAACCAAAATTTCAATTTTTTATAGGCTTATAATCTAGTAACACTTTAATAATATACTACTATATTAAAACACAATATTTTGCACAAAAAAACTGTTTATTTGAGAAAACAGGAGGTAAAAAAAAATTTTAATGTCAAAAGCCATTTATTGCTAATATACAGTGTGTCTCACTTTTCACCACTACACTCCCAATATCTCGGTCATTTGTTGACTGATTTCGATCAAATTTGATACACTTCTTGTGTCTCAGATTACGATTAAAAAGTTATTTAAAAATTTAATTTTTCGATATTTAATACGCCTACTATGATCAAAAGAAATTGACAAAAATTAGGAATTTGTATTAGCGATTGAGATAGGGTTTTTGTTTTTTACAGAAAATCATATCTAAGATTTCAATAATAATCACTCTACTATTCGAGTTATTTATTGACGGATATTTACGTAACTTGATAGTCGTGTAATAATGACGCTAATTAAGCATTAAGACATTATGAAATGAATATTTGAAAATTCTCTTCGCGACCCTCAATAAACGCAACAAAAACTTTACGACATAATTATTATCGCGGCGGGCCATGCCAGTCATCAAACAACCCGACGCACATTAAAAACCTATAAAGGTAAGCGAGTCAATTTGCGGTCGAGACAGCACAAAGAGTGATGGTATTTTAATGAGGTCGTAAAGTTTTTGTTGCGTTTTTTATGTGCCGGGAACTGCTAATCTCAATTATAGCTATTTTTTTAAATACTTAGAACTCGGCATGTAAACATCTTTGTTATCATGGAATCCTTTGGTTTGACAGCTGTATCGAATATCAAATTAAACTTAAACATGGCTGCAAAACAATTAAGTATTGCTGATAACATTGAAATAGTAAGAATTGTTGATGACAGTGTGCACTCTTATCGAAATGCAGCCAGTATCTTCAATTTGAGACATCCAGAACGCCCCCAGATTCACTACACCACGGTTGGTTCAAGTAATCGAATATTTAATAGAACTGCAGATATATCCAAACTTAGAGCCAAAAAATACAACGTTATCGATCGCCCATTGGATCAAGTAATATTAGACGCTGTTAATGGTGAACCACGTGATGAGGCTACTTCTACAACAAATGGCGCGGTCTCATCGCAAAACTCAAGGTATTGGTCAACGGTAAACCCACACTGGGTTATAAATTGTAAACGGCAATACTCTTAAAAAGTAAATATCTGGTGTGGAATTTTAAATGAGAACTTTATTCATTTATTTACCGCCGGCCTATTTCCTCTACCAAGATCCATCACCGACGCCAGGGGATAAGCTCATCAGTGTCTATGTAGGCACTGGGACCCCTAACCTAAAATTTTGCCAAACCCCCACAGTTTGTTGTGAGGTAGAGATCATTAACGTGCTCACATCGTAGATACACGGATCCGACAGTAGTAATAGTTGAAGAATTAAGAAAAGTTGTTAAAAATAATAAGAAGAGAATTGAAAAATGTATCAAAATTGATTAAGTACTAGTGGAGAAAGGTTTTATTTAATATTTACTTTTTAAAATTATATTCTTGTTTAAATATTAGTTATAAAAAAGTTTAGTTATTTAGTATTTTCTTTAAAGGAAAATGTGTCCTAATGCTTAATTAGCGTCATTATTACACGACTACCAAGTTATGTAAATATTCGACAATAAATAACTCGAATGGTCGGGTGATTATTATCGAAATCTTAGATATATATTTTTTTTTGTAAAAGAATGAATATTTTTTAACGAAATTTGATATACAGAAGTTTTAGGTCATACCGAACAAGATTCTGTAAAAACAAAAACCCTATCTCAATCGCTAATATAAATTCCTAATTTTTGTCAGTTAGTTTTGATCATAGTAGGCGTATTTAATTTACTTTTTAATCGCAATCTGAAACGCAAGAAGTATACCATATTTGATCTAAATCCGTCAACAAATGGCCGAGATATTGGGGCGTAGTCGTGAAATGTGAGACACACTGTAGATAGATAGAAAATTAAAAATTAAATAAAAAAAAAATTAAATAGTTTCTTTAGTAGAAACGTATATATACGCCCGGAGCAGTTTCGATCGACGCGTATATACAGGCTGTCCATTTTATCAGGGCACTCAAGAATATCTCACTTAATATCGGTCGTACAAAAAAAATTATTTTTACGAAAATTATGCCAATTTATATAACCTACAAAATGGTTTAAAGGCATTTGAAATCCATGACCTACTTTAAGAGTTATGGCGGAAAATATAGAAAATGCGAAAAACGTCTAGGCCAAATATCTCCGTTATTTGAAGAGATACGAGAAAAATTCTAAGGCGAAAATTTTTTGCAAAACAGAGTGTTTCAACGAGGTTTTATCTAATTTTTTTCAAAACCGCTGTATTTTGAGATTTACTCTTCAGGCTGTTAAAAAAATTATTTTGAAACGGGCGGGAAATGGTGCCATTAAATAGAGTATTTCCCTTCCTTTTCAACGATATATCACATGCCATATTTATTCATTGGTACTACGTTAGTAATTATAAAAACATTTTTTTAAAACCAATATTTTTTTTTAACAAGCATTATATTTGCAGTGGAGAAATATGATTAAATAAAACGATAAAATAATTCAATAAGTTGTTCAAATCTTTGCTATAATACAACATTAACACAATTAAGAAGAATAAAGTAAATTCAGTAACAAAAACAAAATAATAATCAAGAAAGCAACATGGAGCAATTATGGAAAGCGTATTCGCAGTTATGCCAATGTATAGAGGTCCTCCATAAAAGCGTCACTCCTTGCTCAGAAAGTTAAAATATCTTTACCAATTTTTTTAAGTATAATATCCATTTGTTTGTATTTCATGATTTCACTATTATTTCAATTATTTTAAAATAGTTGGCTATGAACGAACTTGATAATTTAATTTTTTGACAGATCATCTCAGTTAATACCTAAACTCTCACTCAAGCACAGTCGTTTAAAAATTTAGAATTTTCAAAACTGATTTTCACTCACATTGATCGTTATAATATGTTCGTTACATATTGCCAATGCAATTTTAACTTTGGATTGGCTCAAGTAGAATATAGAAACAGATTTCCACAAGCAATACAGCCGAATAAAACTCTGTTCAGAAAATTTGCTACGAAACTGAAAAATAATGGTTCATTTTTAAAGAAGACAAGGTTGAACAGTGTTACTGATAATGTAGATAAGGTAAACCGAGTTATTAATTATGTAAAAAATAAAAATATAGAAAATTTGGAAACATCATTAAGAGAAATTCTTTGCTTGTCATATAAATAAATCAAGTGCTAGAAAAATTTTAAACAAAAATGGTTACCGGTGTTATAAAGCCAAAAAGTTCATAATTTACAAGCGGGGGACAAACCAAGGAGGACGACTTTTTGTAGGTGGCTGTTGGAAAAGAAGCGTGCCAATCCATTAATATGTAGTAAAATACTTTGGTCCGACGAGGCAAATTTTTCCAATAATGGATTTTTTAATCGCAATATTCATTACAAATGGACTTCTGACAATACACACTGGCATAGACCGACTGGATTTCAAAATCGTTTTTCAATAAATGTGTGGATAGGTATTTTAGGCACCAATTTAATAGGTCCTTATTTTTATGATGGTCACCTCAATGGTCAAAGGTACCTAAACTTTTTGAGACATGAATTTAATGAATTATTAGATGACCTACCTTTAGAGAATCGACACAACTTTCAATATTTTCCCCTCAATTCCCAGATTTTCCTAGACTATTTAGACGAAATTTTGCCTCAACATTGGATAGGTACCAATGGATTTATTCGATGGCCCCCTCGTTCTCCAGATATAACCCCAATTTTTTTCTATGGGGGTATATTAAAGATAAGGTGTTTTCGACGACACCGCAAAATGTAGAGGACCTAAATGCTCGAATTCAACAGGCATGCATGTATTACAGTTACCCCCGAAATGCTGAGTAATGTTTTAAATGCAGTGTCTCGCCGTGCTCGATTGTGCATAAGAAATCGCGGTGGACACTTTGAACACTTGATATGATATCTTAAAAATTATTTTGAGGATTAGATAGATATTAATGTTCTGTGTACTATATTCTTTTATTATTAATTTGTTTTTGTTACCTGAATTTACTTTATTCTTGTTAATTGTGTTAATGTTTTATTATAGCAAAGATTTGAACAACTTATTGAATTATTTCATACTTCTCCACGGCAAGTATAATCCTTGTTAAAAAAAATTTATTGGTTTAAAAAAAATGTTTTTATAATTACTAACGTAGTACCAATGAATAAATATGGCATATGATATATCGTTGAAAAATGAGGAAAATGCTCTATTTAATGGTGCCATTTCCCGCCCGTTTAAAAATAATTTTTTTAACAGCCTGAAGAGTAAATCTCAAAATAGAGCGGTTTTGAAAAAAAGTAGATAAAACCTCGTTGAAACACACTGTTCTGCAAAAAATTTTCGCCTTAGAATTTTTCTCGTATCTCTTCAAATAACGGAGATATTTGGCCTAGACGTTTTCCTCATTTTCGATATTTTCCGCCATAACTCTTAAAGTAGGCCATGGATGTCAAATGTCTTTAGACCATTTTGTAGGTTATATAAATCGGCATAATTTTCGTAAAAATAAAATTTTTTGTACGACCGATGTTAAGTGAGATATTCTCGACGGCCCTGATAAAATGGACAACCTGTATACGCCCGGAGCAGTTTCTATCGACGCGTATATATACGCCTGGAGCAGTTAAAGGGTAAAGATGTCAAAGTAACCCCCTCCCGACCCACAAGGAGGAGGGGAGGGTGACTAATTTTAGCATAAATGTATTTCCTCCGCGGAATGATTAAATTTTGATTATGAACATTTTTTCGTGTTTATTATTCGAGATATTTGAAAGTTTCTGTGGACCTCAGGTGTTTCGATGTTTGTGGAAATATGTCAGAGGAAAAAATTGTTACCAAAATTCAGATACAAACGATTTAGAGTTCACATACTTTTACTACAAAATAGGTAAGATAATCGAATAAAGTTTAAGATTTAACTTGAAGAAAAACAATAATAAAGAAGTGATATATCTATCCAATATTCTGAAGCCGTCTACATTATTGTATGGTAATGAAATTTGTGTCTCATTGAAAATATCCTCGAAGAAGATAAAACACTCGCTTGTACTGAAGCTTTTATTTGTCGGTACTAAAAGTTTATTAACACATAAAAAACATTTATCTCCCTCGAATATTAGATGGAAATCAGATTTACATAATGGCAACACTTTTAAATTTGAATGCACTTAAAAGTGATTTATTACAGAAGGAAAATAACGGTAGAGGTGAATAAGCTTCACTTTGAAAAGGAGCGCCAGGCTAGCACTACCATTAATACAATCAATTTATTAAGTGGTTTGTTTCATCGTAGGGTTTGAGAAGTGACCGATTCATTGGATTTGGATGCTGTAGCTAAACGTTCGTTTACTCTACGATATCAATCAGTCTTAGCTCCCCTAAAGTCGTTAATCTACCGCTTAATTGATGAGATTTCCATTCCCTACACATCATACGTATTCATTAGGAAATTATCTGCTAATAGTGGCATTACTTTGAGTAAATCGTGTGGAACCAGCAACATAAGAAAAACACTAATTCTATACGCTCCAGCGGGGCTAATGGAATAAGCCGTTTCGAACCCTAAACTGACCATTTTACTTTATTTATATTTATGTTACGACCTACTTGATTTATCGAAAAAAATTCACATCAAGATTTTATTACCGGAGGCGTCTTGTACTTAAAGGCACTAAAAACGACGTGTTAGACCTACTTCAGTTTGCAAGATAACGTTGTTCTTACACAAATAATGCATTATTTGAACTGCAGTGGGACTATAATTGTTCATTTTGAGCCAAGGAGTATTTCAATATTTAATTATTGATTATAACTCATAAATGAATAATATCATAGTAGATATCAAAAAATTGCATCAGATAATATTTTATTCGAATGTAAATCCGTATTTAAAACACTATATTGGTTCAAGGCTCGATTCAGCAATTTTACTCAATGCACAAGAGTCACTGGAGGGCTGAAGATGAGGGCTGAAACTTTGATTAGTATTATACTATTTTTAAATCCTGTTGTAATTATATCGTCAATTGTTAATTATATTTGTGTGTAATAGTTATATGACTATTGACTACAATAAACTTTATATTATTATTATTATATACGTATATGTATGCTTAAAATATGTACTTGTCCTTTCTGGCTTGTGAATCTGCTTATTATAAAAATAAGAACATCAAATAGCTATTTCTTGTAGTTTTTAAAAGCACAAATTTGTTTAAAATGTGTATTGCAAAACCATTGTTGCAGTTAACTTTGGCAGAGATTTTATTGTGTATCGTAGGCATTATCTCTACATTACAGTTTCTGATTTGCCGTTAAGACAGATTAGGTGACTGTCTCATACAAGCAACTTATAGCAGTCATTTGCATCGATAAAATGAAACAATACGATATAAATGGTAATTGTAGAGAAACGTTTAAGAAAATATTGAAAATTTTACTAAAATTATTTTCGATCTAATAAAAACATGGCGACTCCTCCGTAAGCCCATAAAAAGTTGTGCCACACACCTAATAGGCACGTCTGTGAATTATCTTAACTGCAACCAACAGCTACTCTCCGGGCTATGTGTCCCACCGAGCGCTGAATTACAAGTTACAAGCCTGGCGCGTTGAGTGTAATAATTGCATATTACCTTCAACATGCTAATGCTTCGATTGCAACAAACACCAGCCGAAAGACTGATCCTACACGAGAGCTCCTTTAAGTAAGATCATTCAGATACCGAAATGTACTAAATAGTCAAGAGATCCTCGTGTTGGTCGTCACATGCCTACGACGAGAGCCAACAGCTCGAAACTGCAGTCTGCAAGCGGTGTGTGACGACTGGCACGAGAGCTCCTTTAAGTAGGATCAGTCTTTCGGCTGGTGTTTGTTGCAATCGAAGCATTAGCGTTTTGAAGGTAATATGCAATTATTACACTCAACGCGCCAGGCTTGTAACTTGTAATTCAGCGCTCGGCGGGGCACATAGCCCGGAGAGTAGCTGTTGGTTGCAGCCTGGTTACATTCCTTTTAGTAAAATAAGGATTTTATAGAGGAGTTTGCGACAAAAAATATTATGTTTTAATTTAAATATGTTGAATGATATTAAGACAATATGTTTGTTTCTAAATTAAAGTTATAAAAAAACTGCAGGTTTATATGTGGAGACTATTTCCCAGTAATGTCCTGGATGATTACTTTATAGATTACGCGGTTATTTTTAGAAGGTGTGGTAGAAAATCCCAGAAATAAGGACATAAAGAGCATGATTACTTTTTAGACAAATTTCCTTGTATAATCGGGTACAGTTTTTCTGCGCAGTCAAAAAACGCAACAAAAATTTTACGGGTTAATTATTAGCCCCGGTGAACCATTCGGCATGGTCTCGTCAAACAAGCAAACGTATATTATAAAGATAAGTGATTCAATTTGCAGCTGAGATAGTACAGAGAGTAACGGTATTTTAATGAGGTCATAAAGTTTTTGTTGCGTTTTTTGACTGCCCAGCAAAACTGTACCCGACTATATCATTATATCCCACGAAAAAAAAAATAGATTACTTAATCATAAAACAAAAACTATATTTAAGTACGCATATATTAGGCAGTTGTTCAATTTTAACAAATAAAAGACAATTACCTGTACTCTGGCTTCACTTAATCCTAATCGTTGACTTAACTCTTCCCTCATGAAGGCGTCGGGATAATGGGTTTCGTCAAACAGCCTTTCCAGTTCATTAAGTTGTTCTAAGGTGAAATTAGTTCTAGATCTCCGCTGTTTCGTAGTGGACTTAACGGACACCGAATGGTTTACAGATGGATCCCTTGAAATGGCTAAGTCATCAATGTTGGTTTCGTCTGTATCCGTAACAATAACTGAAATATTTAAAAAAATTTGAAAGAGGCCACTTATTTGAAATTATTTGTGCTTGGATTAAAGTAAACTTTGTTCTTTAATTTGATCGAAAAAAAAAACCCGTCTGTCTGTCTGTAACTTTTTTGGTGCGCACGTTTACTCTGGAACCGTTTGTGATATTGACTTGAAATTTGGTACACTTATGTATTGTAATGAGATCTGGAACTAAATTATTTTGATCTAATTCCGTTGAACGGTTCGGGGATAAATGGGGTAAATAGGCAAAACAGGCAAGTAAGAGTCCATAAAATTGCAATTTAGGGCATATAGAAAAGTTAAGGTCTGAAAAATTTTGTTTGGCATCAGCCCCCCCCCACTATCACTCCCAATATCACCCCTACACTATTATGAAAGGGAATAAAAAAAAAATTAAAATGTGATTTAGTGTATATAAAAAAACGAAACGTTTAAAAAAGTTTTTTTAGCGTTATCTACCCCCTCTACCAACCCCATTGCCACCCCCACCCTATTATTAAAGGGTGTAAAAAAATAAAATGTGATTTAGTGTGTATACAAGAAAGAAACGCCTCAAAAACTTTTTTTGGCGTTAGCTAGTTATCGTACATCTTCAACAGAAAAATGTATATTCTTACATCGAATCCAGTGGTACATTCGAGTTATCTCTGGGTAGCACAATGATTTATGTAATTCAGTTAAAGTTTTATTTCCATCTCCTGTTGTTGCAGAACATATTTTTGACAAAGTTATCCGCAACAGTATTGTATTTCCCAGGCCGATAAATAATATCATATTTGAAGCAAAATAACTGTAAACGTCATCTGGAGTTTTGTATCAAACATAAATGTAACCGATCGTTGATCTGTATTAAATTTAAAGTTCTTGCTAATGAAATGTCTCAATTTACGTAGTGCCTCTACGATAGCATACGCTTCTTTTTCATCTGAAGAGTACCTTTGCTCCCTTGTCGGAAGTGTTCTAGAAAAGGATACTACGGGTCTACCCAGTTGACTGAGCGTAGCACCGATTGCAAATTCCGAAGCATCTGTTTCCGCAGTAAAAAACTGAATTAGCAATGTCCGATTTTAATCTTTCAAAAGTTGAAGCTGCATCAGCCGATAATGGGAAATTTGCACTTTGCACGAAAAGCCTAATTTTTTCAGAAAACTTAGGGATCCATTTTGAATAATGAGCAAACATGCCCATTCTACGTAAAGAAGCTGTATTATTTGGTAGTGGAAGTTCTTGCAGATGTCTAAGTCTTTCAGGATCTGGTTTGATAGTTCGTTCCGTTATTATATATCCTAGCAAATTAATACTTTTTGTAGAAAATTTGCATTTGCAATACCGTCTAAATAAGCAAATGTATCATTCAAAGTTTCAATTTGAATTATATTGTCAATTGTTCTTTGAAAACAAAACCACGCAACTTCATTGGTAATGTTAAAGAACGCTATAACCCCGATATACTTTTCGACGTTGTAACGAAATCCGACTTAGGAAATATTTCGTAAGAAAAGCGTGCTTCACGTAAAAACGCCGTGGAGGAGGTTTTTAATTCTTGGAAATATATTTTTGCTCTTCGGAGCGTTTTTTATGCCAAATTTTCGCTAACTCTTCGAGGAGCGTTAATTTGGTAAGTGTAGTAAATGTCGCTGCACAGGGACGTAATGTCGCCCCGACCACCCAATTTTAGAAAGTATAATAAAATTGGACTTGAACTTCCAAATTTCCAAGATTAAAAACCCTTTTACGAATCCACGTTGTCGAGCACTGCAACTCTTACGAAGTGTTGAATATGAGGACAAGTTAGTCCAACGACTATTCAAAGTATATCGGAAGTTATAGCGAAAATAGCCCTTAGCGACATGGGACCCCCATCATTTCCTAGCAGTCGATTTTGACGGGGAAATGATGCGTTTTGACGGGGTTTGCCCTAAACCGGTTCCTCAGTGATTCGGAGTCAAAAAAGTATCTATACCATGTACTCACACGTGCATGGGATCTGCCTTGCCTGAACGTAAAATTTGTTATTGCATAATACAAACGAAGTAGATACGCTTCAAGCAATTTTAAGCTCCGAGGAGCGACCAAAATTTATGTGAATTAATAAATACGTTTATAAAGACAGGCAAGCATAAGCCCACCAAAATTTCAGTTACATGAACTGTTCCTTGAATCTTTTTGTGCATCGTTAGCTTTTCAAACTGCATATTGGATGGTAGTTGGTACCGTATGAATCGTCCCGTTCCTCACCATGTGTTGTACACGGGTCAGACCATTGTGTGTTAACATTTTCTCTGAAGAAGTTGTTGTAAAAAAAAACATAAATTTTTTAAAGATTTAATATACATTTTTTGAACTTTATATTGTCTTTTACTTGTGTTTTTCTAACAAAATTTCCCTTTCAGATTTAAATTTTAAGAGAGTGTAAAACAGACAGTGTTAGATTTATAGTGTTACGACGTCTTCCAATTAGTACCATCAGAGCCGCAGTTAAGCATAAACGACAGTAAGTATGATTTATCCATTAATCTCCGTCTGAAACAGTCACTTGAACCCTAAAAATTTTGTGAACGTAATATTTTTATTTAGTATTTAGAAAAGGTTGAGGAAAAAGAAAATTAATTTTTTCTTTTTCCTATTTTTTTTAATTTTTCTAAGTTTTTCGAACAAAAAATACGTCCTTCAGACTTCCATCAAAAGCATGGATCGTTCACATGGCGCCCGAACAGGGACCATGCCGTCCCCAAACCCAACAAATCCTTTCTCATTCATGGCGGAAGACTCCGAGGGGTCGACCCCAAGAGAATTTTACGAGCGAGTCACCGCACCGCTCGTCGACGACGGTTCTAGAGGGATAGAACCACAGCGACTGTTTCCAGAGGGAAATAATGTTAATTTATCAGCTTCACAGCCACAAACTGCTTCGATGGAAAGTATGTTTCTGAAAATGGCAGAAGGCTTCGTGCAGGCGATACAGAACGTGTCGACCTGTACGCCCCATGAGAGACAAAGATGTCCGAACGTGACGTTCCATGGGCTTGATCATGAAGATCCAGAAGCATTTCTGAAAATTATGGAGGAATATTTCGACAGAGCTCGCATAAGCCACGACTATGATCGCCTCCATAACGTAACCGGCCAACTCAAGGGCGAAGCTCAACGATGGTCCGAACAATTTAGGACGTTGACTACTTCGTATGCCTTATTCAAGGAAAGATTCCTTACGAGATTTAATTCTCCCGACATACAGTCACGAGCTATTGCTCAACTGTATGCCGTCAAGCAAACGTCTTTAGACGACACGGCAGTGTTTATCACAAGGAAAACCTGTCTTTTCGATCGTATTGATCCCTTTAAATCCGAAGCCATCAGAGCTCGGGTCATCATGGACCAACTGCGTCCAGAAATTAGGTCACGCTTGAGAAGCAACCTAATTTCAAACACAGAGATGTTAATAGCAGCGGCTACTAACGTCGAGCGGGATTCAGCTGACGAACAGACGTCGCTAATCCAGCTTATTGATCAACGTCTGTCCCGCGCGTCTTACTATCGAGAGCCGGGACACATCAGTCAACAAAATTCTAGTAACAGGAGCAATGGAAGCCCAACTCCGACAGCACCGAGGGTGCATTTCCGAGAGGACGTATCTCGACAGGACGGTCCAGGCAGAGCGCCTGGTCGTCCTTTTTTTATGCCTAATTCTTCAAGCGGATCAGTGAATCCTGACCGCAGGCAAACCAATTTTAATGGCGGATCGGGGAAATTCCGAGTACCCGACCGACCGGCAACCCCGTGCCGATACTGTACAGACACAGTGCAGTGGCACTTCCATAGTCAATGCCCGAATAACCCGCATCTCAACAGGAGACCGGGAAACTTTCGAGGGGCCAGAGACCCAGGCCAGGGTCCATCTGCAAGATCCCCGGCACAACGGCCGAACCAAGGCGGCAGCAATGTCCAGTAATTTTTTCCGATACTCATGACCACTACGACGCTCCTCTGCACAAGACAAGAGAGTCAATAAATTATATGAGCGAAGCGTTCCCTTTGCCTCGTATAAAAGTTCAAATAAATGAACATGCGGTCGACGCACTGATAGATTCAGGCTCGACGCGAAACGTTATCCATCCGAGGATGTTGGATAATTTTAAAAATCTCACGACACGTCGATCATTTGCTATGGCGTGCGGAGATCGAATGGTGGACTCTCTTGGCACGACAAAATTACAAGTAATAATTTCAGGCACCTCTTTTGAAATTGATTTTCAAGTAATCGAAAATTTAAACGAAACAGTAATATTAGGATCACCATTCTTATATATGAACAATGTCGCATATGATTATGGCAGAAAATGCCTATATGCCGGCACGGAAGAGCGTATTACCGTCTTCTGGAATCAAGCTTCTCAGAGGGAGAGACAGCAGGCAAAGCTTCCTGAAGAGCTTGTTATTAATGACAAATTTCTACGGCCGCTGTTCGAAGAATTTGTCGATCTGTTCACTGCGGAACCGACTCAAGCAACCACAGTGACTGTGAAACACAAAATTACAGTAAAAGACACGAAACCATTTAATATCAGACCATATCCGATGTCTCCGAGTACTAAGAAAATCATGTACGACCAAATCGAAGAGATGTTGAAAGCTGGCGTCATCGAACCTAGCACTGCCCAATATAGTTCACCACCCGTGATAATAAAACGCTCGGACAAGAAACCACGATTTTGCATTGATTATCGCCATTTGAACGAAATGACTGAAGACGAGGCTTCAGTCTTACCCAAAATACACGAAAGTATTAAAGATTTAGGAAATTCGAAGATTTTTTCTGTGTTGGATTTAAAAAGTGGGTATTGGCAAATACCGCTAGATGAAGCATCAAAAGATTTTTCGACTTTTACCACTCCTGATGGGGCAGCTTACAGATTTAATGTCATGCCTTTCGGCCTCAAGACAGCTCCCTGTACCTTTCAGAAATTCATGGCAAAGGACGTTTTAACGGGTTACCTGCACCATTTCTGTAAAGTGTATTTAGATGATATAATCGTTTACAGCGTAAACGTGAAGGAGCATATGTCCCACTTGAGATTAGTCTTTGAAAGACTACGTCTACACAATCTGAAAGTGTCACCGGAAAAGTGTGTAATAGCGACGAATGAAATCCAATATTTAGGCCATACAATTAGAACCGATACTTCCCAACCATTAGAAAAACATGTCTTACAAATACAAATTTATCCCGTTCCAGCTACAAAAAAGCAGCTACAAAGTTTCCTAGGGCTTTGCAACTGGGTACGAGAATATCTACCAAATGTGGCGATGATCACGAAGCCACTAACGAAACTTCTTTCGAAGGAAAATCGTTTTCACTGGAACCA
This sequence comes from Leptura quadrifasciata, assembly GCA_963675555.1. Lineage (NCBI taxonomy): Eukaryota > Metazoa > Arthropoda > Insecta > Coleoptera > Cerambycidae > Leptura > Leptura quadrifasciata. The sequence goes on along the minus strand of OY776682.1, from coordinate 51,653,055 downwards.
TACATGCGATGAAGCATTTAGAAAATTAAAAGAATTATTATCCGGACCGCTGGAACTCCATCGGCCGGATTTTTCACGTCAATTCATTTTGCAAACAGATGCATCCCTCCAAGGCCTTTCGGCCGTATTATATCAATTAGGCGACAACGGCGAAAAATACATAATTTCGTATGCAAGCAACACGTTATCTCCAGCGGAGAGGCGTTACCACATAAACGAGCTGGAATGCTTGGCGGTGGTGAACTATATTAAAAAGTACAAGATGTACTTAGCAGACAAACCGTTCTTGGTGAAGACGGACAACAGGGCGTTACTTTGGTTAAATAAACATAAGGACGACAAAACAAAATTTACTCGATGGTCATTACTATTGCAAGAATATGCATTCAAAATTGAACACTGTCCAGGAAAGGAAAATTTATTAGCAGATTTTCTAAGTCGTAACCCACAAAATCAGTATGTCGAGACAGACGATGAAGAGGAAAGAATGTTCCTACCAAATTATAAGTGTCCAGAACGTATTTCTGTTTTAACACATTCAGAAATATACGAAGATATCGTACAGGCTCAATTGAGTTCAAGAGATATTCAAGACAAGATCCGCCGTTGGAATGATCTATTTCAACAGGAACAACGTTCCGATGCGGATCTTATTTTTATGAAAAATTTTCACGTCCAAGACGATGTACTTTTTAAAGATTGCGATCGAAATTTTAAATTAATAGTTCCAAAGAGGAAAATAAAGGAATTGATTTACCATTATCATGACCGAGATGAAGCATGTCATCCAGGAAGAGACGAGACTCTCAGGAAAATAGCGAAACGCTACTATTTCAATAATATGGCCAGGATCGTAGGCAGATACATAAATGACTGTCTGATATGCCAGTCTGTAAAGACAAGACAAGCCCAACCCAATGCTCCACTTAGAAGTCATGCACCACAAAATGCATTTGAAACCTTGAGCGTCGACGTAATTGGCCCGCTGCAGAGGACTAAAGACGCCGAAAACAGATACATGATTATCGTCGAAGACGTTTTCAGTAAATGGATAGAGGCAAAGGCATACATTCAGGTCGACGGCAGAACGATAGCCAAATATATCGACGAAGAAATAGTAGCAAGATTCGGAGTCCCTCGAGTCATAATATCAGACAACGGTGGTCATTTCAATTCCGAATGGTACATCACATTTTGCGAAAGGAATGGTATCGAACGATACTTAATTCCAGCATATCACCAACAGTCCAACCCCGTGGAACGACGGGTTCAGGAATGCAAGAAAATTTTAAAGACTCTTTTATTCAAAAAGCCAAACGACACTTGGGATCGCTACGTGCATCAGATGACATACATATTAAGAAATCGTAGGAACGCCGCTACAAATCAAACACCTAGCATGGTCGTGTTAGGATATGATCCAGCCGAAAGAGGCGAATGGGATTTGTATGCCTGGAGGCAAGAAAGAGCCAAGCAACAAACGCTTCCACGATACGAGCGAATCAAGGAAGCCCGTCAGGCCCAACAAAATTACAAACAGAAATATGCGCCGAAAGAGGCCGTCACTCCGATCGTTTACAAAGTAGGAGACAGAGTCATGAGTAAGAGAAAAAAGAAGGTACATACCTTCACGCCGTCTTGGTCAGGCCCAACCAGAATTCTGAAGAAGTTTTCAGACGAAGTGTATCTCGTGCAAAAGGGAAATGTAACGACAAGAGTACATGTCGATGATTTGAGACCAGCCCCGCCAGAGGAGCACAACTTGGAAATCGAATCTTCCGATGAAGAAAATGCAAGTCCAGGCGGAACATCACTCGATGGAAATGATTCCCCGTTCTCAGACGATTCCACAGAACCTCCACCGCCGGAGCAAACGGTTGTACAAATCCATGCACCGCCACGAGATGCTTCCACTTCTGATTCCGAATCGAGTTCTGGAGATTCAATTATATTTTTATAACATTTTTCAACCTAGGCTAAGTTTTAACTTAGTGCTAGGTTTATTTTATATCAAAATTTCCATACCAACTTCTTGTCGTGTCAGGCAAAAGTTGGTATTTTTTATGCATTTTTTTACAAGTTATTTTCATCTGAGGATATTGTATCCACATACAAATCTTCAAAATTCACTGCAGCAACTCTGACCGTGTCCGGCAGAGTTGGTATTTTTTATAATTTTTTTTAAGTCATCAAATGTTATTAAACATTCATCTGTAAGCAGAGTCCGACCCAAAGGGTCCAAACAAATGTTCCATTGGCACGGCATGGAAAGACGACAACTCTGACGCAGAGCGCGATTCAGACGAGTCTAGCAACTCAAGGGCGAGATGCCGCCACGTCTGCTGGAGGGGCAGATGCAACGATCCGACGGATGCAGATTCTGTCGCAGATTTCTCCCAAGAAGAGATTTTAATAAAAACCATTTCAACCAATATAAGTCAACAAAATTCAATGTTCCTATTCTCAAAGACGACGATGTGATATCGGTCGCAGATTTCTCCCAAGAAGAGAATTTTTAACTACTCGGAAACCATTTCAACCAATATAAGTCAACAAAATTCAGTGTTCCTATTCTCAAAGACGACGATATGTTATCGGTCGCAGATCCCCAGACGGGATGTAAACAAACATTTTACTAAAATTTTGTTTTATTGTTTCATATAAACTGAGCAGAGCCATAGTATAGCTGGAGCCAAGCAGTCCGAGGACCACCTAAGCTGTTCCAGAAGGCAGTTCGACACCGAAGGTGATCGACGAGGTATAGACACGAGGAGGAGCAGACGCAAGCCCGCATTAGTGGAAGAACACTAAGAAAGATAAGTGCGTCGAAAGTGTTTGTGTTGTGTCATCGAAAATCCGAGGATTTTCGATTTTTTTCTTTTTTTATGCCTTTTTCATATACAATGTTCAATTATTCAATCGAATGCTATGCATCGATATATGTTCAAAAATTTATCACCATTTTAGATTTGCATCTATGTTTTGTTCAGATAGGCCGGTCTGAACGATAACCGAATACAACACATGGGAGACTACATCCAATGATCCATTTTATTTTCAAACAAACAATTTACCAAACGTTACACAAAAAGATTCACGGAAAGGAGGGGAGTGTTAAAGAACGCTATAACCCCGATATACTTTTCGACGTTGTAACGAAATCCGACTTAGGAAATATTTCGTAAGAAAAGCGTGCTTCACGTAAAAACGCCGTGGAGGAGGTTTTTAATTCTTGGAAATATATTTTTGCTCTTCGGAGCGTTTTTTATGCCAAATTTTCGCTAACTCTTCGAGGAGCGTTAATTTGGTAAGTGTAGTAAATGTCGCTGCACAGGGACGTAATGTCGCCCCGACCACCCAATTTTAGAAAGTATAATAAAATTGGACTTGAACTTCCAAATTTCCAAGATTAAAAACCCTTTTACGAATCCACGTTGTCGAGCACTGCAACTCTTACGAAGTGTTGAATATGAGGACAAGTTAGTCCAACGACTATTCAAAGTATATCGGAAGTTATAGCGAAAATAGCCCTTAGCGACATGGGACCCCCATCATTTCCTAGCAGTCGATTTTGACGGGGAAATGATGCGTTTTGACGGGGTTTGCCCTAAACCGGTTCCTCAGTGATTCGGAGTCAAAAAAGTATCTATACCATGTACTCACACGTGCATGGGATCTGCCTTGCCTGAACGTAAAATTTGTTATTGCATAATACAAACGAAGTAGATACGCTTCAAGCAATTTTAAGCTCCGAGGAGCGACCAAAATTTATGTGAATTAATAAATACGTTTATAAAGACAGGCAAGCATAAGCCCACCAAAATTTCAGTTACATGAACTGTTCCTTGAATCTTTTTGTGCATCGTTAGCTTTTCAAACTGCATATTGGATGGTAGTTGGTACCGTATGAATCGTCCCGTTCCTCACCATGTGTTGTACACGGGTCAGACCATTGTGTGTTAACATTTTCTCTGAAGAAGTTGTTGTAAAAAAAACATAAATTTTTTAAAGATTTAATATACATTTTTTGAACTTTATATTGTCTTTTACTTGTGTTTTTCTAACAAAATTTCCCTTTCAGATTTAAATTTTAAGAGAGTGTAAAACAGACAGTGTTAGATTTATAGTGTTACGACGTCTTCCAATTAGTACCATCAGAGCCGCAGTTAAGCATAAACGACAGTAAGTATGATTTATCCATTAATCTCCGTCTGAAACAGTCACTTGAACCCTAAAAATTTTGTGAACGTAATATTTTTATTTAGTATTTAGAAAAGGTTGAGGAAAAAGAAAATTAATTTTTTCTTTTTCCTATTTTTTTCAATTTTTCTAAGTTTTTCGAACAAAAAATACGTCCTTCAGACTTCCATCAAAAGCATGGATCGTTCACAGTAACACCGAATAGTATTCTACGGAACTAATAAAGCCTTCCACAAGCTCAAATGCAGTATATGGTTTATTCTTTTCTCTAATGGGTAGTTGAAGATAAGCACTTCGGAGATCAATTGAACTAAAAACTTCGTATTGACTTCTATTGACCACTTCTTCTATTCTTGGCAAAGACTAAGCATCTAATAATATAAATTTATTGATTGTTCGAGAGTAATAACACCTGCGCCCTCCATGGAGATTTGCTTGGCTCGACAATATGTTCAGATAAGAGCTTTATTATTTCGTGTTCAATAAATTGAGCATTTACATGAATGTAGCGGCGAGATATAATAGCAATAGGTTTAGCGTCACTGTATCAATCAATCTCTCTCTCTCTCTCTCTCTCTCTCTCTCTCTCTCTGCGTCTTTGTGTCAGTGAATCAGTGAATAGCTTTCTGGATCTCTGTCAATAAATGAACGAATCAACATATCTCCCGCTAATCATTTAATTAAACAATTTCTAGTTCCCTCATTTCTAATGAAATGTTCGAGAAACTATTAATTGGATTGTTTGCATTTACTTTTAGCGTGACCCGGATAATACAGCTAACACTGCTGCTGACAGCTGTCAACTTTCAAATGCCACCTTCGACATCGAATTTGAAATCAGCGACCCAAAAAACCCCTTGTATATATTCTGATAAATCTTTTCCTAAAAATAAGGCGAGTTGACAGTGTCACTGACAGATGTCAACTGTCAAATGCTACTTTTGACATCGAATTTGAAATCAGCGACCTGAAAAACCCCCATAGAACATTAAGCGAAGCCGCATTGAAAGGACCATGGCTGGTGGTCGAGAGGTGAGCACACTTGCCTCTCACCCAAAAGTTCCGGGTTCGATCCCCGGTCGTGGCAGTGGAAAATACTGTGAGAGGGATTTTTCCACTATACTCGGATATTGGGTGTGTGTCCCTTGTCTCTAAATGTAAAACCCCCTCCCACACAAGGCTCAGCTAGAGCCTTCCGGGATAAAGGGGTCGTAATTACCTGTGGTATTATTTATTATTTTATATTACTTGTGAAACAAATCCCGAAAAATTGACTTTCCCCCCCATATCTGAAAAACTCTCCATTTCCTGGCGTTTTCCAATTGGGTATAATATTTGTTATTGTAAAAAAGTTTTATTTTATGTATTTTATCTGTGCCACTCTCAGTATCATTTCAGTTTAAATTTAAAATGTCAGAATTATAGGGTGAGTATATGCTATTTAATCCAAATAATGAATAAATTTATCGAATCTTAAAGTCATCAATCGACAAAAAAGTCATTATATTTTCAGTCATTTCTACGTAAACAGAATGTTGTGGTAGATAGCAGATAGCATGTTATATTGAATCAGAGAGCGTATGAGGAAATCAATGTGACAGAAATCAATGATAACCTAATAATGTCCGGAACAATGACTGCTTGTTGTTCTGACAAGTTAAATTGTTCCCTCAGTGATTTACTCTGTAATAAAATAAGGTTTTTCTAACAAAATTGAAAACAAAATCTAAATTGGATTCCCTTTTGTTTAGTTAGATTTGATTGAATAAAAACATAAAACGCCCATTTTAGCAATTTAAATCATGTCGAAAGCTCCACCCCAGCTTTCTATCCTTTATTTCCTATCTCCGTGTTTACAGCATTACGGTCCCGAAACTGGAATTTTCGCTATTACACGAGTAAGCAAGTGACACTAAAATGCAGTCTATATTTTCTAAATTCACTTGTACTTTCGGGATAATGAAATTTTCTATGTAGTTAAGCCATAGTTCAATTATTTTACAAGTTCATTTATTTATTTCATTACAATATTCAGCAGTCAATTACAGAATAAATATAAATAAATTATAGAAATAGAAGAATAAAAACATGATAAAATATAAGCAGGAACACGGAGTAACTATAAACTTACAACAATATGTACAGCGTTATTCAATATATATTGACCCCCTTTATTTCTGTTATTATATGAAATAGAAAAAAAGTTTCTCATAAAAGTTGTAGGATCTTACATATGTTTCATTGAAACGTGATAAAGAAAACAATATCATGTATAGGTCAAGTTTTTCCACGACGGGAGTTTTTAATAGAAAAAGCAGACGTTCCTGGGAGAATAAAAACCAAAGACAGAGAAAGGTCAAGCAAATAAAAAAATCGGGTAGAAAATCAATCCAAGTTTGGTGCGGAATTTTTCAAGACAAAGTATTTGGGGCTATATTCTATGATTTTACTTTGACACGACAAACATATCTCGAAACAATTTTACCAGAGGTAGATCGTTTAATTCAAGAATTCCCTATGGGTGTTTTGTCTAGAATGATTTGGCATCAGGTCGGAGCGACTCCGCATAGTGTTTTAGAAGTTCGGTAATATTTAAATAAACAATTTCCCATTTGGGGCACTGCTGGGACCATCCGATGGACACCAAATAGCCCTGATTTGACGCCATTAGATAGCTTTTTATGCTTTTTATGCTTTTTATGCTTTTTTAAAAGACAGTAAATTTTAATCATAACCACAATCTTCAGGTCATTAAAGAAAAAATTCAAGAAGAAATTAACAACTTAAACAGAAACCATAATAACGCTATTTGCAATATTTTTGTAAACTTAAAAGACGCTATGAGCTTTGCATTGAAAATAATAATGCGCACATTGAACAATTTCTTCAATTAATTACTTATGTAGTATTATTGCGTTATAAAGTTTTTTCTCTTGCTTTGTTAAATCTGTTTTTTAATAAATTAAATATGAAGTTAATTCTAATATCATATTAATTTTTTACACGTGATTATACTTAGGTCACATATAATTTACACGTTGAAAATAGCACTTTTCATACGTGAAAGCGTTTTCACATACTCTTAGCGTGCGTTAAAGAATTGTATGCACGCTATGTGAAATCGATAATTGTCCAGCGTAATTAGTAGTGCGTAGTTAGTAGCACTTTTCAAAGCAGTCGTAGAAAAAAACTGTTTATTTTACTAGTGAATAAACAACTATTTAACTATTTACAATTGTTGCTATGGAGTTAATAATGGCGGTTTGAAATGTCAAAATTGAATAAACAATAAAATAATTATTTTCGTCTGGTCGATAGCCGCGTGGGTTAAGGCGCGAGGTAGCAATCGCGATTAATCACACGGGTGTCGCGCCACCAGGTTCGAATCCTGGCTATGACACTGTCAGTGGAAATGGTTGTATGTCCGCGTTTTTTCAATGTGTAATCCCCTTCGCACAAACCTCTGGCTTCTGGAATTGGGAGTTGTGTAATTTCTGTGGTGGTGGTGTTTATTATTATTTTCGTCGCCTACCTTGTTATTTTTGTTTCACTTGTGTTTTGACACGCATGGCTCACTCTTCTTGCAATAAAGCAGCTCATTTGCATTTTGAATATCAAATATGTCAAGAAGTATTTAAGATAGAGCTATAGAATATTATATATTTGAAATCAGGGGAAAAGAGGCTTCTCGAAAATACAATAATATATAGGGTGTTCCATTAAAAAAAACATATATTTATTTCATATCACGTGATCTATACATGATATTGTTTTTTTTCATTACGTTTTAATAAATAGTTAAGATCCGACAACTTTTATACGAAGCTCTTTTTCTATTTACAAAGGGGGGGTCAATATATAATGAATAACCCTGACATGGTGAAATAATCGGCCCGGGACAACTCGGACAAACTTTCCATTTAGGAATAAATAAATTCTGATGTTGAAGTTTTTATTTCAAATTATTGTAAATCTGCCGAATTAAGAAGCCCTATTCTCGCAGCAAGTAACACACAATTACTTCCACGTCCAGTGGAAGTATAGTAACGCAAAAAAAATAATAATAATTTTATTGAAATATGCTTAAAATGTCATGAAAGTCGAGATTTTAAATTTAAGCGAAAAAAGAAATTTCCTGTCTGTCTGTAACTTTTTTATGCGCACGTTTACTCTGGAACCGTTTATGATATTGACTTGAAATTTGGCAAACTTATGTATTGTAACGAGATCTGGAACTAAATTATATTTTGAGCTAATTTCGTTGAAGGGTTCGGGGTAAATGGGGTAAATAAGGGTAAATAGGCAAAACAAGCAAGTAAGAGTCCATAAAATTGCAATTTAGGGCATGTACGATAAGTTAAGGTCTCAAAAATTTTTTTGGCATCAGTGACCCCTGCCCACTATCACCCCCAATACCACCCCCACACTTATGAAAGGGAGTAAAAAAATTAAAATGTGATTTAGTGTATATACAAAAACGAAACGTCTAAAAAAATTTTTGACGTTAGCTACCCCCTCTATCACCCCATTGCCACCCCCACCCTATTATTAAAGGGGGTAATAAAAACTAAAATGTGATTTAGTGTGGATACAAGAACGAAACATCTAAAAAATTTTGTTGGCGTTAGCTAACCCCTCTACCACCCCATTGCCACCCCCACCCTATTATTATAGGGGGTAAAAAAATTAAAATGTGGTTTAGTGTGTATACAAGAACGAAACGTCTAAAACAATTTTTTTGGCGTTAGCTACCCCTCTACCACCCCCATTGCCACCCTCACCCTATTATTAAAGGTGGTAAAAAAAACTAAAATGTGATTTAGTGTGGATACAAGAACGAAACATCTAAAAAATTTTGTTGGCGTTAGCTAACCCCTCTACCACCCCATTGCCACCCCCACCCTATTATTATAGGGGGTAAAAAAATTAAAATGTGATTTAGTATGTGTACAAAAACGAAACGTCTAAAATAATTTTTTTGGCGTTAGCTACCCCCTCCACTACCCCCATTGCCATCCCCACCTTATTATTGAAGGGGGTAAAAAAAATTAAATGTGATTTAGTGTGTATACAAGAACGAAACGTCTAAAAAAATTTTTTGGCGTTAGATACCCCGTCTACCACTCCCACCCTATTTTTAAAGGGAGTAAAAATTAAATTGGAATTTGAACCAAGGGCCTCTAATATTTATTTTGGCATTAGTTACCCCCTTTACGACCCCCATTTCCACCCCCACCCTATTGTTTAAGGGAATAAAGAATTAAATTGGGATTTAGTGTGTATACGAGAACCAAGGACTTCTAATGGCTTCTTTTACATTAGCTACCCCCTCTACCACCCCACTCTATTATTAAAGGGAATAAAATATTGCATTGGGATTTAGTGTGCATAAGACTTGGATACAAAATCTGGATGTGGAAGTAGTGATTCCTTGGGCAGCGGTTTTTTAAAAGGTACCAATTTGCAACTTGAATTTCTGCACAGACTATAGTTTTATTTACTAATTTTCTGAACGTTCTAGAAGCAACTGATCATGTTATATTATACCGACACTAAGGAAGTATCTATGTGCCAAATTTGATTAAGATTCTTAGAACCGTTTCAGATACAAAATTATAATTTAATTCTTTTTAATTTTAATTACCATAATATTATCCCTCAATTTTTAGGGAGTAACGGGTTATGTCACCTCAAACTAGTTCTAAATGGGTATTTATGTGTGAAATTTGATAAGTTCCTGATCTGGAAATGTCTTAAGGGGGGCAAGATTGGATTTTGCGTCCCCCCTACCACAAGAAACAAAATGTTCCCGAAAAAGTTCAAAGTCCATATTCTTATGAAAACAATACTATATTCATCAAATTATCGTATGCTTCAGAAAGCAAAAAGCGGGGGGGGGGAAGTAACAATTAAGTTAATACCCTACAAGATTTTTTTAAGCTATTATAAAACTTATCCTACTCATGAAGAACTTAGCAAGTTATCTCTGTGAAAGTGTAGAGAGCTTGATAAAACCTATAATAAAAGCATTTGGTCTTAGACGAAAAGATTTATCGAGACTTTCATGGTCCCATGAAAAGCAAATTTACCTTGAATAATGATTTTTAAAACCGAAAGGTTTTATAGTCAAGCTTTAAGATATACTACAAGGCTTTTTCAATAAATTATTGTACTGTAAAAATACATTTGGTGTCAAATAAACCTAATTTAAAACTAATTAATCTGCAGACATCCTTCATAAAACCTTTGTAAAACGAGAGCCAGACTAAACAGTTACTTGGGGATATTCGCTTTTTTCTTTCTGTTAGGGAAGAGTGGGGGAGTCCGAAAAATGTCCGCAACATCTAAAAAAAATCCGCAAACTATTGACCACCGACTGGCAACACTATCGTCGATGGTCAATAGAAAGAATTGCCAAGTTTGACAATCTTTCTTAAATCCGACGTGCCGCCCGGGGTGCTTGCCCCCTTTTGCCCCTTCCTAGATCCTGATCTGAACTAGATTAAAATCGTTAGAGCCGTTTTTGAGAAAAATGTTATTTTACATGGTTTTATCTGTTTTTAGAGGTTAACTCCCCTCCGCACTTGAGCCAGAATCTGGGTACGACCACATACGACATACAACAGACTACAGACAGACATTTTTTAAAACCACTTTTTTGGCCTCAGAGGACCTGAAAAGGTGTGAATTCACCAAAAACTCAAAATCGATTTCCTTTTAATGGAACACCCTGTATATGTATATTATTGCATTTTTGAATTCTGCATTATTTTAATCCAATGGTACCACGTAAGTGACATCTCAAACATCGGTACAATCAAAATTACAGCTAAAAAAAAAAATAAGAAAATACAATCTGAAAGCGGTAGTGGAAAGAAAATTATTTATATGTCAAAAAGTGACGTTTTTTCAAGTAAACTAAAGGAAAAGAGAACGGTGGGTGTACCATTCTATTGTATGAGGTATATTACGTATATGGGGAAGTAAAAACCTAACAAAATAGAAGAAACGCGATATTCATCCATAAATATAATTAATAAGTAAAGATTATCAAATGAAAGTTTAGTGTAAACTGTTTTAAAAACATGTATTGGACTCTCTATGTTCGTTAAATGATGTGCTTGAAGATAGGAAAGTTTTGGTGGCTGGGCATGAAGGAGAGCAGCACAAAAAACTAAATAATAATACACTTTATTCATTTCTTTGGGCATAATAACAAAACAATAATAAAAAATAAATAAAAAGGCGAAGTTCAGCTAGAGGTTTCCCTAGAGCTATTTTTACACTTAACCTCATAGTGGTAGATAACACAAAAAAAATATATATCCATAACAGAAATACACAGAGCAAAAGTAAAATGTCAAATTAGTACAGAAAGGCAAAATAATTGCAATATATATGTCACATTTAAAGGAGATAAGTAATGACTGCCTAATTAAATGAAAAAATGCGTTTATACATTTGAGAAAAGGAAGAGACAACGCGAGATTTGTGAGAAGGGGGGAGAGAATTGTATATTCTACATATATTAAATGTGAGAAAGACCGTTCAAATAAAGTAGTTCTTTGTACTGATGGGGTTAAAGTGCCTTTAAATCTAATATTTAAATTAGGTACATCCGTATGAAATGTAATTTTATTATAAAGATATGAAGGCTTATTTGTTACTACAATTTTGGGATATAGAGAACTAGAGTGCAAATGACGTCTATTTTTCATATTAAACCATCTGATTTCCTGCAATTTGTGACTAACCGGTTCTCTCTTTCTAATTCCATAGATAAATTCCAAACAAAAGTTTAGTTTTTTTGTATACGTTGGCAATTTGCGGCTGTAAGACAGGGCCTATATACCGTGTCACTATAATTCAATATTGACAAGACCAGTGAATCACAAAGTATAATTTTTAAATTTGTATTTAAAATATGTCTAGAGCTACATAAAACTTTTAATCCGGCAATGGCAGGTTTAATACAGTTTGATATATGTTTATCAAATCATAGTGATGTATCTACAATGAGACCTAGATTTTTTGCTTCCTCAGTGACTGGTACAGGTATATTATTTATTTTTATGTTAATTTCTTCAGCTAATCCGGCTTTGTCTATTGGCCTACTAAACAGCATTGCTATATATTTATTAGGATTTAAAGTTAGCGAATGCTCTTGTCAAGCTTTGTATATGATTTCGAGGTCCTTATTTATAAGCTCACAACTATTCCGGATATTTTTAGGATTAAAGGAGAAATATGATTGTGTATCATCCGCATACATCTGAGTGCCACAATTTTGTATAAATATTGGTAAAGAACAAGTGTATATAGTATATAAAAGCGGGCCTAACACAGATCCTTGCGTTACAGTTTGAAAAGTATTTATAGAATCAGAGAAAGTCCCATTTAATACTACTTTTTGTTTTCTATCTGGTGAGTAACCAGCAATGAAATCCACTATCATTATAATATTACTAATAAAGTCTTAATTAATCCAAGGTCCTAAGCGGTTAATTGTGAAATGAAAACACGGTATCCTATTTGTATACATTGTTTGCTTGGATACGTTTCTAAATATATTTTACTTTTTTTGAATTAATCAGCCACAAAATTTAATTCGTGAAATTGAATTTTTAAAGCAATAAACATTTACTATATTTTATTCTATTTTCCTATCGATTGTATATGAATATACATCTGCTTTGATGATTACTTCTAAATCAGTGCAAAACGACGAATAATTTTAACTAATTACTTAAGCGTGTCATTAAAGTTCTATTGGCAGCAATCTCAGGAGACCAAATAAAAGCATTTCCACTTTATTTAGGTACAGTTGCTGGCTGGCATATTTTGTATCCTCATTAAAGTAATAGAATTAAATTAATCTAGGTCCATTTCGCTATAGCTTTATTACCCCAGGGAGGCAGCGCATTAAATTCGAGTGTTGTCTGCGTTAATTTCTCTCAGGGGAGGCTTTATCAACCCCTTCTACCTCAGCATCTCCTTTGCTCTTTACGACTGGATTCACACCTTCCACTAAATCTTTGAATCAACAATATACGTAATATTGATTAACAGGGCCTACCGACGAGGTCTTAACGAACATGATATACCTACAAAATGCTACGAATTATTATGTTGTTATTGTGTTCTTTTACTTTTATTGTCAAATTATAAGAAAGTTAAATCAGTTTAAGTTTCCGTTAATATATATATGTGATATTACTTGCACTTAAGCTTTAGAACACATTCGGATCAATTCGAGTTGTGTTGTGCGAATAAAATGCACTTTATTTTATCTGAATAAAGAGTTGCATGCATGTTTTATGTTTTCGTTCATTTGTTGTTTGATAAAATATCAAAGTATTTTATAAAAGACAGATATTTTTATTAATTATATGCAATTTTTTTATATCAGCCGTTAAAAATAGTTAGAGATGTTTATAACACAATTTAATGGTAATTAGAATCAGTTATGTTATTTTAATTCACTTAGTTATTGTTCAACTAATTATAAAAATGTTTATAACATTTCAAACTGTTTATGCATTTATTATGTTCATGTGGATATAAGATTTTTAATTTAATTTGTGCGGGAAAGTGATGAAACTGGAAAAAACTCAATATCACGTGATGAAAACTAATTATTTTTATCAAGTTGATGTCAAGGAAGATTCAAGTTGGTATCGGCGATTTTATTATTTGTGGAAAATATAAGGGAGAGTGGGGAAAAATTGGAAAATTGGAAGTTGGTAGGGGATGAAAAATAAATGACAACAAGAAAATTATAGAAAATCAAAGGGGTTGAAAATTTTTAGAGAAAGTAAATATTAATAGATACGAGAGAAAATAGACTGTTGTTGGTGAAAGTAAAGTATAGTAAGAAGAAGAAGACAACCAGTTTACAAATTTGAGACAAAGAAAAAGAAAATCAATTTTTTAAAAATTGTGACAAGTTGGAGAAAGAAGATAATTATAAATTATTTTAAGGTGCAGAAAACGATTCCTAGTGGAACCGACATATCACTTGTGTAGGAGTTTGGCAGATTACAGGTGAACATCGAATTAAGTGATACAGTGCGGTTGGAAGTTTTATTTGAGCTGCGCGGACTAAAAGGTTGTAATAAACTTCATATAAATTTCTTGTAAATCTTTTTATAGTTTGGAAAATAACTGAATATATTTTAAATTAGAAATTATGATCATTAATTCTATTTTTGTTAACAAATTTGATTTTAAAACAATAATTATCCAAATTATTTTAATTTTAGTATTGGATTTGTATTTTAGCTATATAGGGAATTTTAGATTATCTTTTATATGTATCGTGTTTTATTGTTCTCACAATACACTGTTCCATTTGATTTGAATTTGTTTTATTGCTGTGTGTTTTCTAGAATTGTGTTTAATTTCAATGGTCCGAACTTACGACTTTGAGATCTAAATTAGAAATTATTTACTGTGATATAATATATATATATATATATATATATATATATACAGTGTGTCCTCCGATTGAGTTCGCTATAGGTGAAATGAAGAAGTGAACAACAAATTTTCGAATTTTTTTTCATATTTGGAAGTTCACCCCTGCGTATCTAAAAAGAAATTTTTGGTGTACCTTTGTTTTTTTATATCATGTAGGCCATGACAGTTAAGCAAAAACGAGTTTCTTGTTAGGTAAAGTATCTTTTCTGTGGAAGATACAGCAAAATGTTATTGGAAATTTATTCAGATTAAGAAGTTATAGTCATTCATATATGCACAATTTCAAGAACATACACCTACTTTGTTGATTTTGATTTTTTTTATATAAAAATATGCCGGTTTACTAAAGTGTTTGATCTATCAAGTGTCTAGAGAAAAAAAGTATTTAGTTATGGAAAATACTTGGTTCTCGGGTTGAACCCCGTCTGAGGTTATTGATGTCTCGACGTTTCGGCTCTCCCCTTGGAGCCATTTTCAAGAGAAAAAACTGAGAAAAGAGATCAAGAAAAAATAGTTAACGGAATTAATGACAGGATAAGTTGGTTCGAATACGGGGCCTCAATCTGCCTACTCATCAGATCTCACTGTGGCCAAGAGAAAATGGATAAGAAAGAAATATGTCGAAAGAAAACCTGTCAGGATAGGTTTGAGCTCGTAGGACTAGTTAGATTCCAGGGCCAATCTGCCTATTCTCCAGATCTCACGACGGTCCATCCCGTTTAATCTAATTTCTCCATTTAGTCTTTGTTATTACATGACATTTTCCCTAAATTGCTTTTATTAATAGAAATTGCATATAGTAATATTCTTTCCTATTATTTGGGTTTTCTACCACATGTATTATTATCCTCTTCAAAACAAATCACCGAATCTACAAAATAATAGAATTATTGGAAAAAAGCCTCTGCGCCCGTGACGTTTACGCCAAAGGAAAAGTCAGAGGTTATGTTTTGCAAATAATATAAATCGAAATAAACACAGAAATAATGTATTTTGCTGACGTTTCGGAAAGTAATCTCTTTTCGTTTTTAAAGCTATTTTTTGGAAGAACTTTTATTTTGCTGTGTTTGCTTTAAGATTCTGTTTATGTTATTTAAACAAAACCGATAGACAGGGAGCAGAATTCAAAAAACTGTATTTACAATATCCCGTGCGAATGTGATAAATGTTATGTGGGTGAGTCATCCAGACCTTTCAGTGTGAGGTTGGATGAGCACAAGAATTACATTAGAAAGAATGAAATTCAGAAATCAAAGATTTGTGAACATGCTTGGGAAAACGGACATAGAATAAACTGGGACTCGGCAAAAATTTTAACAAAAGAAACAGATACCAAAAAAAGAAAAATTAAAGAATCAGCAATAATCTTATTAAATGAAGATAAGTGCGTATCAAATTGTTCTGTAGATATTTGTATAACCTGGCTACCAATGTTAAAAGAAGAACTTAACAAACTCAACATTATCTAAAAGAAAATATCATCAGTTCTATGTTCTGTGTAAGTAGTAAGTATCTATGGAAATAACATAAACAAAATCTTAAAGCTGTGTATTTGACATACACCGCAAAATAAGAGTTCTTTCAAAAAATAGCTTTGAAAACGGAAAGATTATTTTCCGAAACGTCAGCAAAATACATTATTTCTGTGTTTATTCCGATTTATATTATTTGCAAAACATAAGCTCTGACTTTTCCTTTGGCGTAAACGTCACGGGCGCAGAGGCTTTTTTCCAATAATTCTATTATTTTGTAGATTCGGTGATTTGTTTTGAAGAGGATAATACATGTGGTAGAAAACCCAAATAATAGGAAAGAATATTCGTAGAATGCCACAAATAACTTTCAGACAATATGCATATAGTAAATTGCATAAACACGTAAATTCTTCTTCTGTTTATTTTTTATTTGCCTATCTATAAAATGTTCGTTATATCCATTGTTTCCAGCAATTTATTTAATAATTCTAGTTTCATTGAATTTATTATTGAATGAATATGGAAAGTTTAAAAATTAATTCAGCTGCCTTTTTGTACCTTTGCAGATACAAAACACATCGTCCATATGTCTGGTCCAAAAAACACATTGTTAACTGAATTATATTTGTAATCAAACAATTTATTTTCAAAATCTGACATTCAGCTAGTAATGGTGATATAGGTGAACCCATAGGTGAACCGTCTAGTAATTTATAAATTTCACCATTATATTTGAAATAGTTTTGACTTGTGCAAGTTTTGGTAATGGCATTCAGCTGATTTTTTAATTCTGGGTCAATATCAGGTTAATTTATGTTTTTATATTTTTTATATAAAGGTTCTAGTGATTTAGAGGTCTAAAAGATATTTACATCAAAAGACACTGATTTTTCTTTATCCGGGATTTCTAGGTTTTCGCTTTTTCTATGATTCGAAAAAAAAAATTAGTGGCATATTTAGAATCAAAATTAGTCAATGAAGGTAATATGTAATTCCTGAATAATGTAGTTTTTTATGTTAAGGGATCATTGCTCAATAAATATTTAAAATCATTTTCTGTAGACGAAAATTAACATTTATATTTGTAAAATACAAGCGACCGACGTCTGGAAAAGTATTAAAATGATCTCCTAAATTTAATCAAAAATCCTAATCATAAGTAGGTATAGTTACAATTCACTTTGCCACCCTTCGTCTTGTTAATTTCTTAACAGCGCGTTTGCACCCAGATAATTAATTACATTTACTTAATTAAAGTACCTTGACGTTAAGATCTTTTCTATTACCATTAATTAAGCTGCGTAAAGTGTAAATAAAGAAATAATTAGTTAATTGCTGCCTACGGGGTAAATTTATTTTTGACTTTGTAATGACTGAAAATTTACACAGATAATATAATTACTTTTATACCCGTCTTAAACTCATTTATCTAACCTACTGCTAATCTACTTTTGTTGTGGGATAATCAACATAATTATAAACAAGGAACCGAATACTATTATTATTTAGAAGGTCATCATTTATCTAATTTTATTAATGTCTAAATAAATTGCACTATAAACAGTTCCCATTAAATACTAAGTCATCAAATCGAATAAGACATGAAATCCAATATAACGATAGGTGTATAATGAGACGGGTGAACTTATTTAAAAAAATGATTCCTTGATAACTATGGAAGTATGTCTGCGTATGTGGTGATTGTGAATATCATTATTTCTTGGCAACAAACCTCCTTACTTTTTTTTATATTTAATAGAATTAAAAATATATAAAGTGATGGTAGTGTTAAAATTGATAGGGTTATAAATGTCTCTTTACAGTGAGTTTGGAAGTTGTGATGAACTTCCCCAGAAAATTAATCCATAAGACGGGCCAGACTGGATTAAACCAAATTTAAAATATTAAGAGAGACAGAGGAAGTATTGAATGATAAAACATGATTTACTTAATTTTTTCAATAAATTTTAGGTGTGACTCTCCCATGTCATTTTATAATTCAAAGTTAATCCCAGAAATTTTCTCTTCTGCATGAGCAATTGACTAATGATTTGCCTTAATTAAAATACTTGAGTTATGACCAACGTTCTTTGGTAAGAATGACATAAAAGCTGTTTAACTAGCATTTAGAACTAGACCATTGCTTAAACACATCTACCAATGAATTGACTTGAATAACTATGATCTCCAAAGGGCTACTGGATATTATTAAGTTTGTATCATCACCATACGATTGATATATTAGGTGTTAGGCAAGAATGCGCCATATCATTCACAATAATTAAAAAGAGTAAAGGACCGAGGATAGAGCCCTGCGGTACACCTGTTGTCACTTGCCTGAAATCGGATTTATACGAATCAATTATTATTGCTTGCTTTCTATTATCCAGAAGAGTTGACCCACTGATGCACTAGCCTATTTACTCCCAATCTAAAAAGTTTTTCCAAGAACAAATTGTGGTAAACTGTGTCAAAAGCTCTACTGAGGTCAAAAATTAAATATCGGTTGTTCCTTACTATTTAGCACATTATTCATGTTGACTTGAGATTAGCAATTTACGGAATTCCAAATAGTTTATTGATCCACTGTTAAAACAGAGTTCAAAAATGTTTGCAACCTGATTGTGTACACTGATATTTCTGTAATCACATGCCCCTAGTCTTGATCCCTTGTTTTTGCATATAGGTATAATAAATTGGGGTATTGGCCGGTAGCAAAAGATTCATTAATTAATTAAGACAGAGGAATACAGATTTCATCAACCTGACCCCTTATCTCATCTATCTCTGCAGCTGGTTTTCTAGTTGTTTTAAGCAATAGTTCTCTAACCCTTCATGGTGCGGTACGAAATAGATAAAAATTATGTATAACACTGTCCTGTAATATTAATTTGGCAAAATCAGGTTTAGGGCAGTGAAAATTCAGGTCAAAACTATTAAAACCATTACAAGTATCATGAGTGTTAGTAATAATTTTCTTATTTATAGTAATTTCTGTCTGGATTATTTTTTGCCTGGTTTATAATTCACCAACTCTCCTTCGTTATATTTGCCCATCATTGTAATCTGTCTAAGAAGTCTGCAATTGTATCAATGTATGTAGCAGTCTGTTTCACATAATTTGAAACTAAATGTATATAAAATATTTTTCGTGGTGTTTGGTAATAGTAATAAACATAAAATCTGAGTATCATCTTTTGTATGCAGCGAAGGTTTGTGGATCGGTCAGTGATTTGATAGGTAAATCGTATTGTTCTCTATGATTGATATATGTCAAAAAATTATATTAATTTTTTAAATTAACTCTCTTACCTTTGTTCAATACCAAATCAAATTTATCTTACAGCTTGTTAAAGTTAGGACTATTCGAGATCTGAATATACCAAGATATTTTATATCTACTTTTCGTCAATTATTCTGCTATAATACTGTTCAAAAATATGGAATATTTTCTTGTGAAAATTACCAGTCATCAATTCTGGATTCACCGATAGTCCTTCCTCTGTGCACCATTTATCTGTCATGTCGGAAGCTGTTTGTATCGTATAGTCCAGGCATTAATATTGAAATACTTTTTATGAATTGGAAACTACACATTCGTAAAACAAAATGTGTTAATTCTCTATAAGTCCTCTTAAAATTTTGGCATACATGTCACCGTGAGCTTCTATATTTTCAAATATTTCTCTCCTAGTCAAGTTTGTGTGGGGATAGAGAAAGCATTCGATTTAATGCGAGCTGCCAGCATGGTATACGATCCTATTTAATGACTGACTGGCTTACACATATTTAGATAAACAAATGTTGACGTTAATTAATCCAGGACTATTATTGACAATACTGATTGCTGCATTTCAAGTAATTATTTATTTTTAAAATGATAATAAAACCACAAATAATGTGTTTAAGGATTGTATCGATGACTGGTTTGGAAGAACTAATTAATAGTGTAATGAGGAAAATGCTTCAATGAGTAAAGCCAAATCCCTATAACCGCGCATTGAACAATTAAAATAAGTAGATTTTAGAATATATCCCCTTCGACTAATCATGCTGGTCATCCTCGAAAGAGACTACTTGTATCTGCCTATATATGTTTTTTTCTCAAACATGATAAAGGATGGGGAAATTTTCTGGGTTCCATTCAATAGAGCATAAAGTTTTGCTTAACATTCTTATTTTATATTTTACTATGCTTTCTTATGTAAGGCCCCACAGCAAAAAATTGAGTGAAGCCCTTCAACGATAACACACAGACACACACACACACACACACACACACACACACACACACACACACACACACACACACACGGCTCCAAGAGTCACTATTGTCTAAACGACGTTTCGGCAGAATCTCATCTGCCATCTTCAGGTTCTCACTGAAAGCTGCCTACTGCTGGTCCTCGTTGCTCGGAGTTCAGTTCGAGGTCGATTTTCGAGAAGTTTTTTCTCCATCAGATTTTATTGGATAGAATGATAGATTTAGGTGTAAATAACAAGAAAATCATAATGCGTACGCACAGTTTTAGCTGGAACACATATTCAAATGCACTTTTATGCAAGGAAGTGCATTTTTTGCTATTTTTTCGGATTTTTCGATAGTTCTTCAAATATAATCGTTTAAAAATAATTAATATTGACTAAAAAGTTTTTATTTTATTATCACATAAACTTTGTTGTACATATATAGTCATTTTTGACCCTCCAGATGCAATTTTTAGGCCTTGATTGCATCCAAAAGTGCATTTTATGCATGCATATAAAATAATAATTTTACTAATGCTTTAGTATTAAATATATCTCGGAAAAAAATTTACTCGGGGGTTTTCATGGTTGCTGATTACGAATCTGACATGAAAATTGAAAAATTCAAAATGACTGGCCGGAAGTGCGCGAAATTTAAATAAAAAAATGCTTTTTTCGCGTTTTCTTCACTTAAAACGTAAAAAGACCATAAAAATTGCATCTGAGAATTTCATATTACAAATTTTTACTTCTTTGACCCTCCTCACCCCACTTTTCGCTCTCCCTCGTCTCCCTTTTACCATGTCTCTTTTAGCCCCGAAGAAGCAAATAAATGCATTATATTTATCCTTACCTTCTCTTGCAGTTGAAGTAATTTTATGAAAAAATAATTTTAAAAATATAGTTAATAAAAAAATATTAAATATAGTAACTAATATAAAAAAGTAAATATTGATAGGATATTCTTAACAAGAAATTAAACATTTCTTTTACTTTTTTAATCTACAAATACTTTCTATCTTATTTGATATCCTATAAATATTTACTTTTTTTTATATTACTATATTTTATACTTTTTTTATTAACTATATTTTTAAAATAATTTTTACTTTATTTTTTTATAAAATTACTTCAACTGCAAGAGAAGGTAAGCATAAATATAATGCAGATTTTCTTGTTATTTACACCTAAATCTATCATTTTATCCAATAAAATCTGATGGAGAAAAAACTTCTCGAAAACCGACCTCAAATCATTATTTCTGACGGAGTATTATTTATGTGCTCGAAATTACGCAAAATTAAAATGTTGGATAGAATCAATGAGGTAAACAACAACAACTTTTTAAACTCTTCTGATAGTCATTTTTTACCAATATTAATATTTTTAGTTTATTTACCTAGTTCATTAATTCTGTTGAACATTTTCATTAATTATTGTTAAATAAATTAAGAATACATATAACCGAGTAAATTGTATTTGTTTTCTCTAACCCTTTGTAATAAATGGCGGAGGGCCCGGTGATACGTTACAAAAGAATGCCAATATGCAACTTTCTTAAAGTCTACTGAGATGAAACGTTAGTAAAGACATTTTCGACAAAGCATTCTTCCTTCTCAAGCTCCAAAGTTTCCAAAAAATAAATTTGCTGCTTACAATATTTTAAAATCCGACTTCGAAGACGGTACAGTACATTATCTAACCAGGTTCCAAAGACATTTCCGTCAAATAGATTGCATTAATCTTGTTACAATTCAGCAATAATTTAAAATGTTAGGATGAAAGAATCTCTACTATTAAGACACAAAAAATTGGAAGTTTAAATATTTATGAGAACTACAAAGCATGCCACAAAAAAAAACATTGACTCTTTTTACATAAAATATGAAAGAGAAAATGGAAAACGACCTAAATAATAATCCCAAAAGTTTTTTGGTCTCATGTTACGTGAATCACTGGAGTAAAGGCAATGCCATTTTATCCGCATTAAGTTTTAAATGAGGATAAAACGGCGCTGGCAGTACATAAAAGTAATTTTCATGAATCATGAATTAAGCTTGGTGGTTAATCTATTGAACAGAACTTATTTAGAAACAATTAAATAAATTAATTGATCTAGTATTGAGTATTCACATTCTGAAAGAATATTACTGGAAATTTTAAATACAGCTTTTCTCAATATCGTATATTAAAATATAACACTCGGTATCTAAATTTTATTATATTAGATTCATCTGGTTTAGAACTTGTTTCCCCACGTATTCTGTTTTCTTCAGATACAGGTGGATCTGCAGACGGATGCCGGTTTTCTTTGGTACGTGTTGTTTCAATGTTATTTGCAGAGTTTGACATGTTTTCACTTAGTACTCTTGTACATACTCGGACAATTTTAGGGATCATTCCTTTTTACAGATGTTTGTGTCGTGGGTTACCGCTCTTTCGTATGTCATATTTTGAAAGGTTGAATTATTTGGCCCTCTGACTTTTCATCGAGCTTCTGCAAAAGATATTTTCTCTTCAATTTTGATTCTCTGTATTGCCATTTTTTCTTTGTAAACTGGACAGTTCTTGATCTATTAGAATGTGATCCTTCGCAGTTTACACATTTTAATGGTGATAATGATTTTGCTAGACTATACAGGGCGATTCACATAAAACTTCCCGGGCAGTTTCCGCATTAACGAAATGAGTTATTTAATGTCTGTAAAGACCAGTCGTTACATATTTTTGGTGGCTTTATTTTGTCCATCCAATGTTGTCAATGACAGTGGTGTCCGCGACGTCGCGATGCCGAAAGGAAATTTTCGATAGAACATTAAATGTATACTGTTATTAAAGTTTGTTTAATTAAAGTACTTTTGCAGTATACACTTTTCTATTAAAACCAGTGGTTTTCGAGATAAATCGAAAAAAATTATTCAGTCAAATATAACTGTAACTGGGGAAGAAATAATTAAACGGTTTAACATGTGTATCCATGAAGGAGGAAACAATTTTGAACATTTACTTTAAAAATAAATACATACATATTTACATATTTTATTTAAAAGTCAAAACAAATTATTAAAAAACTTATTTGACTTTATATTATTCGATTTATCTCGAGAACCACTGGTTCTAATAGAAAAGTTTATAGTAGAAAAAGTGCTTAGAATTAAACAAACTTTAATAGCATTATACTTTCAAAGTTCCAATCATCGAAAATTTTCTTACCGGCGTCGCGACGTCGCGGACGCCACTGTCATTGACAACATTTGAATTACAAAATAAAGCTACCAAAAATACGTAACAACTGGCCTTTACAGAAATTGAATACCTCTTTTTGTTATTACGGAAACTGCTTGGGGATGTTATGTGAATCGCCATGAATACTCTACCAAAAATAAATGAACTTATCGTTTATGCTTTATGGAGGGCCACTTAGTATTGGCGTGCGAAAACCACCACCCGCTCAGTGGCTCAACGCTTACGCATTAGACTTGATACCAAGGAGTCTTGGGTTCAAATCTTGGCTAGGGTATGAATGTTTAGTGGTGTTTTTCAAGTGTTGTTAAGTTGGTAGCAGTTAATTAGAAGGGATTATGTGAGTGACGCTGTACCATTCCTGAGTTCGAGTCTCAGCTGCGGCTGATGGCAATGTCGTAGAGAATGGTCGTTGTGCAATCATCTGTGTACATGTGTCTTGGTTGAACGGTGGAACAGCTAATACCAAACTCCGCCAGGATGGTAATCTAAATAAGACGATAAAATTAAAATAAAAGAAAAGAAACACTTAAATCAGATCCATCTCGACAGAGAGATCAGATGAGGTGCCATGGTCTCCTAGATCACCAGACCTAAATTCACCAAATTTGTTTATCTTTAGGGTTCGTGTACTCAAAACGGCCAAGCTTGTTGTGAAATAAGTTAGGATTGAACACAAAGTGAAAGACAATGAAGAACAATGGAAAATAATTTTTTTATTCTATTATCAGGTTTTATGTTGGTTTATTTTCTAGGTGAGAGATAAAATTGCCCTTGTAACGGTAGTCTCTGCACCTTTCTTCACTTTAATGAAAGGAGATAGATCCCACTAGCATAAAAAGTCCTATTTACTGATGAGCAATGATCGACTTTCCTGGCATTCACTATTCCCTAGTAATGACTTACGATTTGCCGTTGACAGTGAGAAATAATATAAATATGTGAACGCTTCTTCTCTACAGCGCTCTAATTTTTTTTACAAAATCGATTCTACATTGCTTATATTGACTTTTAACTTAATCCTAGGTAATGACTATCATTTTTCCGTTCCGTATGTCATACTGCATTATATGTAAATAGGTACTATAATAAAATGTATTTATTGTGATTTGATTCATTGATATGACGCAAATCACCTATTAATATAAAAAAATAAATATTTAAAAATAATGGAATATCCCCTCATATTTCTAACCAAGCTAATCTAGCATTTAGTTGGTTGATTTCAAAAACTGTATTTTATTCAGGATATACTATTTATTGTGTATAAATCTGACAATGTTTCTATTATAATTATCTAATTGTTTCATTTTATTTTTAGTATTATAATATGAACTGCCATTGCATATCTGGTAATAAGTACCTTCAAGTAAAAGCTTGTTTATAAAAATTACATATAATAAATAACAGTACAGAAATTAGATTAGATTATATATAAGGTTCTTGGCAGGGCCACACCGAGCTACCAACACGTGTCAATTTTTGCTCTCAAAAATTTATATTTTGCTTAACATGAAGCCTTTTAAAAAGAAAGTAGTTCATTCACGTAAACCATGTTTCAGTTGTTTAAACAAATATTCTATTCTATATATACTTTTTTGCATTAATAAATACTACTCGTTAAAATTAAGATATGTTCGAATACATTTTACTAAGCTAATTTGCATTATTTTATAAGGGGTGGCTATAGGGGGTTATTTCTTCCATCAGACGCACTTGCAAGAGACGGCCCATCCATTCTCGGAATCTGGGATATTCTGAAAATTTTAAGGTATCGCCCAATATTGTATCACAAATCTGCAAACGGAATACCAATTAAAACCGGACTAGTACGTTACTGCCAAGCTGTCATATCATTAATGAATGATATAAAGGAAAGCGGTTCTACGATTGATGCCTGTGGAACACCGTAAATGGCAGATGTTTACGCCATAATATACTACATGTTAGATCCTATTTGAAAAGTAGGATTCAAACGGTCTTGAGAGAAGCCGAAATAGTTAGATTCCGTAATAGTATATCGTGATCTATTCAGTATCCTGCAAGTCAGTGCATTGCGTCCCACCGACATCCTTTTGTTGCTAAAGGAACAAGGGTATTGTTTCCTTATCAGACCAGAAGAATCCAAGATAAGGTAACTCAGGTTGCGGTGAGAATACTTTATTTCTGTAATTATTTATGATATTAAGATTTTAACACTAACTTATAATAAACGACGACTATTATACTAAAGCCTCAACTGTCTTTAACTAAACTTGGCCATAATTAATTTTCAAGTTTTTATTATCGTACAATAAGATGGTGGAAACATCCACTACAATTACAGTTAAATCTAGCAGATATTTTTACAGATTTTAGATGTGTTTAAATAATGTACAGTTTGGACATTCTAATTTTAACAACAATCCTGAAGATGGTTGGAACACTCAGAGTGTTGTTCCTAAAAATTCTGCTTTTTTTCTAAATATTTTTTTCATTTTATGAATGTTTCTTCATTGACAAAAATGGTGCATGCGCTCGGTACAATGAAGTGATCGTTCTGTCTCTGATTATTTTATTTACACAAGCGCAATTATTGAAGTATAGTAATTTAGAGTGGGGTATATATTTTCTGTTTATTATATTTATGTAAAAAAAGCAATTCTGAGAAAAGTTGAAACACCTATCGATAAATAGCAGAGTCAATACTACTTGATGAATGGATAACCTTCTATATTTCTTTGGCCTGGATATCTGTGGTTATTTAGGTGTCATTTATGCAGATTTACAAATTCAAACACTCATACCTCCGTTAAGCTCTCGCTGTTCTTCTCTCACCAGTACTTCACGTGTTGCCCACCAGCAAAAGTTATACTTCAATTAATATAAGAAAGTTCTTTATGGAAAAAAACCCAATGGCCATCGACCGAGGTCCTTTAGCCTGTATCAATTATAAATACAAATGTGCATATTATATATAAATGTGGTTTGATAAAATTAAAAAAAAAAAATTGAAATGAATTGTTACACTTAGCAAAAAAAATGTGATGTATTGTAACTTTAAAAATAACTTGAATAGGTAAATGTAAGAACATATTCTATTTTTGTGATCCTTCATTGAGGTAGTGATGATCTCTGATATTCTTTCCTATTATTTGGGTTTCCTGCCACATGTATTATTATCCTCTTCAAAAACAAATCACCGGATCTACAAAATAATAGAATTATTGGAAAAAAGCCTCTGCGCCCGTGACGTTTACGTCAAAGGACCAGTCAGAAGTTATGTTTTACAAATAATATAAATCGGAATAAACACAGAAATAATATATTTTGCTAACGTTTCGGAAAGTAGCCTGTTTCCGTTTTCAAAGCTTTTTTTGGTAGAACTCTTATTTTGCTGTGTATGTCAAATACACAGCTTTAAGATTCTGTTTATGTTATTTCCATAGATACTAACTACTTACACAGAACTGATGATATTTTCTTTTAGATAATGTTGAGTTTGTTAAGTTCTTCTTTTAACATTGGTAGCCAGGTTGTACAAATATCTACAGGACAATTCGATACGCACTTATTTTCATTTAGTAAGATTATTGCTGATTCTTTAATTTTTCTTTTTTGTTATCTGTTTCTTTTGTTAAAATTTGACTGGTTCTTTGACGTAGACGTCACGGGCGCAGAGGATTTTTTCAATAATTCTATTATTTTGTAGATTCGGTGATTTGTTTTTGAAGAGGATAATAATACATGTGGTAGAAAACCCAAATAATAGGAATGAATATTCGTATAAATTGTGCCACTTAAGATCGTAATATTGCTATAGAGGATATTCTTGTATGATGGTTAAAAATGATTATTGAGATTTTGTTGGATTTGATTTCAGCCTCCAGATATTAAACCATGTTTCTGTCTTGTTTGTTATTTCTTCAAGGTTTTCCATTGATTTCATAATTTATTCTCTAATCTGTAATTGTAAATGTCATGACAGTAGATATTGTATAATATGGATGATAATATAAAGCCATGGGGAACTCGTTGTTTAGGTTCAAAATTATCTGACAGAATGACAGATGGTTATAATTTTTACTTGTGAACTACGCTTCTTCTTATTCTACTCTTAGAATTTCTAATGACATAGATTAGATATTCGGGACAATCTTTTTAACTTGTGCAACAGTCCTTTATTCCATACACATCGAATGCATTGCTAATGTATAAGGAAATTGCTGCTGATTAGATGTTTGCATATGTGATGTTAGTAGCGTGGGTGGGTTGTTTAAATCTTTTCCGTGAAATCAAACTGGTAGTCAGGAATGTTATGGCCAACCAATTCTTGTAAAAACAACAATTATAGTCTCAAAGTTTTTGTCTATATTTGATCTTTAGTTCATAGTTTTTTATGGTTGGAATTTGGTTTAGGGATTGTTATTATGATCTTTTTTTCCATTCAAATGAAAAATACATGTTTTTGGCAGTATTCATGTATTTTTATATGTTCGTGGATTTCATGTTAGTAATGTTGTCAATTCCGGGGCAGTAGTTTTTTCATATCTTATTACTTTGTAGTAAGTTTCTTCTTCAATTCTTCATTATAAAGAGGCTTGATTTCAAAATAATTTTGATGCCAGTCACTGTCGCTGGTCGTAGTTATATCTCCTTCATATAAGATTATTTAGTGCTTCGCAAAAAATGTTAGTTTTTTCAAGATCTCCTGTATATAGTTGCACGTCTTTCTCAATTGTGGGTGGTAGGTGCTAGTTTTCTTTTTATATCTTCTGAGTTTGTTGACTCCTTGAGAAAAATTCTAGATGGTCGATTTCTTCACAAGATTGAATATTGTTGTATAGATTTTTGTATATATTTGTTATAGTCATTAATTTCCTTTTCCTTTCTTGAAGCATGGTCCTCTCGATACATTTTTCTTTTGTTTTCTATTAGTTTTAGCATGAATGGTGATAATTGGGGACTGCAGTGTTTTGTAGTTACTGTTGGTGTATTATATTTCAATTATTGTTCTAGTAGATTGCCTTAAGTAATATTATAAAATATAACTACTAAATAATAATATTCTTATTTTGTTAATTATCCATTATAAGATTGATAATAATTTATACAGGGTGGACCATTAATAATAGGTCATAGTTCAGGGGCAGATTCATTGGGCCAAAATATGAGGATGTAACCAAATATGCTTTAGTAAAATATTGCTATGGAAAAAGATACAGGGTGTCAAAGTTCAAATTATTTTCTTGTTTTTTTTGCAATAACTCAACAACCTCTTGACTGATCTTCGCCAAATTTGCTAGATGAACTTTTTTTATTCTAAGAAACAATAATTTACGTATTACATCACGTTAGATCATAGAGGGCGCCGCAGGATCTGTATCTGATGATGGATTTTTTTCATTTTTTTTACGAAACGTTGTGGTACTTCTAACCAGAAAATCTGATTAGGGCGTCATTTCCACGTATAAAAGGTACACTTGGTAGAACTTGATAACTCCAACTGTTTTCGAGGAAAATGCAGTTAAACATTTCAATAATTTTTTGAAAGATAAATTTAAATTTAATGAAACAAAGTGTATTTATTGAAAAAATACAAAACACAAAGGAAAACAAAATCGTAATAACAGCCTAAACTCTTTCTCACTTTCGTATGAACTGATGGATTATTTTCATGGTATTGAGCTTATCTTTCGGCATATAGATAAAATTGCATTAACTTTTCAAAAACCACTTAGTTGGTTAATTTTCCTACAATTTTCACTCCATTTTATTAAGAGACGTAAATTGTCAAGGAAACTTTTGGACTCCATTCTTGCAAGACACAATTGTGGACCTGGATTGCTGTTTCAGAACTAGTCATCAATACTCAATCCCGGAATCTAGGATCCTGGTATAAATTTGTTATATATATATATATATATATATATATATATATATATATATATACTCAATCCCGGAATCTAGGATCCTGGTATAAATTTGTTATATATATATATATATATATATATATATATATATATATATATATATATATATATATATATATATATATATTGCGATGTATTTGCATATTGGACGATTACGAAGATTGCATGTTTGTGTTATTTGCTGAATCAAGGTTTGAATTTGTTTGTTTCCTTTAGATGGTTTTCAAAATTTATGTGTATATGTGTTTTAGAATGTTAATACTTGTTTAGAGTTGTTTTAATAGTTTTAAA
Organism: Leptura quadrifasciata; assembly: GCA_963675555.1. Classification (NCBI taxonomy): domain Eukaryota; kingdom Metazoa; phylum Arthropoda; class Insecta; order Coleoptera; family Cerambycidae; genus Leptura; species Leptura quadrifasciata. Next base: position 51,623,207 of record OY776682.1, on the reverse strand, counting down.
GTTTTTATTTGATGTCAATAGTAAGTTTGATACTGACATCTATGTTAGTAGTTATTAAGTTGTTGTTGAAATAATTTCTGACATTTAAGTCATTATGACATTTCTTTTAAGTAGGAAATTTTATTTTTATAGTTAGTAAATGTTTTCCTGGAGAAAGACAAGGAGGTTTAAGTTAGGTTATGTTTGGAATGAAATTAATCAAAATTCATATGGTGTTTTGTTTTGTTTATTTTGGATACTTTGATATTTAATGATATAGAACAACAAACAACAGATAAAAGAGAGGTGGTAAAATTGGAAAAACAAATTTAAGAAAAAAAAGAACAAGTGAAAATTAGGGAGTGAAGAAGAAAAATAATAAACAAGGATTAATAATTTGAAATTGAATTGAAAAGTCAGAAATTGTGGAGATCAGCGAAGAAGAGTAAAAAGAGACTGCAAGTAAGAAGGAAGAGGTGTTATTGTGAATAGGAGTTGCAGAGGAGATAAGGACGAGATAAGGAGAAGAATTAATGAAAGGAGAATTGTTGGATTTGGAAAGAGAAGAGTGTAGCTACGAAGAAGGAAGGTTTTTGTGTGTTTAATGTTGGACAAGGTTGTATATTAAAATTTAAATAGTGTACTTATTAGACTTTCGAACTTGTTATAAAGCTAAATTATCTAAATATCAAAGAAAATTGATTATTTATATCAGATTAAAAATTTTACTTTAATAAAATTTCATCTTAAAACAGGAACTGAATTTGAACCTGCTCCTGAAGGAAAAGATAAGCTAGCCGGCCCATTAAATATTTTAACATACTTTCGGATCAAAAGGTAAGAGATTTTAATTTGATCTTTTGGTTTTTAAAGTTTTTTTTTATCTATTGGAAATAAACAAGTTAAAGTTTGATTAGTACTGCAAATTATTAAGTTCAATAAAAATAGAACAGCACAATATATATATATATATATATATATATATATATATATATATATATTAATTTCAATTAGTCTTTGTTAACCAATTTATCTATTCATGTAATATATTTTAACATTCATTTTAAACAATCTTTTTATTTCTCTTTTCAACAATTTCAATCTGATCTATAGTAGACTGGTTATTCGAGAAAAAGAGACAATTTTCAATTTAGATGGTGCCCAATTTAACATCAATTTTTCTTTGTCTCCTTTTCTCGAAATAAACGGAAATCTGTCATTTATGCCGTACATTTCAAAAAGGGTAAGTTTCTCCACTCTTACGAATACTCTGGATCCACGGCTCTCTGCTCCGACTTAAGCCAGCTAGTCGTCCGCATCTGTTGCCTCAATTCTTTCCCAAAAATAAATAATAAGGGAAAGGAGGTAACAATTTGTCCATTTGTCCATTTATCCATTTATTCATTTATCCATTTATCCATTTGGTCGTTTATTCATTTATCCATTTGGTCATTTATCCATTTGGTCATTTGTTCATTTATCCATTTGTTCATTTATTCCTTCGTTCTTCCGTTCATTCATTCATTCATTTATTTAGCTACTTACTTATTCATTGATTCATTGATACATTGATTCGTTGATTCATTTATTCATTCATTTATTTATTTATACATTTATTTATCTATTTATTTGTTTATTTATTTGTTTGTTTGTTTCCTTCCTTGCTTCCTTGCTTCTTTGCTTCCTTCTTTCCTTCCTTCCTGCCTTCCTTCCTTGCTTACTTACTTACTTACTTACAGTTATTTATTTATTTATTCGCCCAACAGATTTTTACAATCTAATAACAGGACAACACAGAAAAATAACACGTAAGATTTACAAACACATTAATTTGAACTTACTAACTGGGTTCAAAATAACAAAAAACAAAAACATAATAAAAATACCATAAATGCAAGTTAACTATGGGAAACAAATAAAATACGAATATAATTTAGAATTAACTTGGTACTTAAATGATAAAAATATTCTACATAGTAATGGTGTCTATATTTAAGCCCGCCACATTTAAGATCGTCTAAAATAAGGATCTAATTGTATTAGAAGATAAAAAAATAACGTAAAAGTTGACTTAATGACATTATAAACTTTCCCCGCATGCAAAAACCCCATTGCTGCAACTTAGAGTAAATGTTCGATATAGTTTCCACCACATTTTTTCTTACATTGAAAAATACATTTTCCTGTCTCTAATAAAATTCGCTGCGTTTTGTATTTTGTCCACAGTTCTTCTCTTGAGTTTGATAGTATTTGCATACACTAAGGACTTCATATTTCCCCACACATAATAATTCAAAGGATTATAATCAGGACTCCATGGTGGCCAAGCAATGTTACTTCCTCGACCGATCCATCTGCGTGGGAAAATCTCATTAAGATAATTCCTGACTTCAATGGTGAAATGAGGGGGAGCTCCATCTTGCATGAACCACATCCTGTTCCGTATTTCTAGCATGAAATATATCAGCAAAAGTATTTTGAAGAAAAAACAGATAAGACAATTGATCGCCGATAATACTACACCAAACGTTAATCTTAAATTCTTGCTGAAAATGCATTTCTTTAACGGCATAAGGATTTTCTACTTCTCAGTAATGGGTATTTCTCCAGTTAAAAACGCCGCGGCGAGTCAAAGTTGCTTCGTCGGTAAATTTCGATCCCTGTTGTGTTTATTTAGAACAAATTGACAAAATTGTAGCCTTTGTGGAAGATCCCTTCGAAGTAAGTTTTGTACAGGAGTGAGATGATATGGGTAGAAGCGTTCTTTACGTAAGACTCTTAGGACAGATTGTTTACTCACCCCTGTTGCCGCTGCTAAACGGCTTGAGCTGACTTGAGGATCTTCATCCACACGAACTAAAATTTTTAGTTCTTGATCTGGAGTAATTCGTTTCGGTCGTCCTACGTCGTTTTTATGGCTAAATGAACCAGTTTCTCCCAAACGACGAAACAGATCTTTGAAAATCTTATGGTCTGGCTGTATTCTATTTGGATAATGCAATTAGTATCTCCTCGCTGCAGCTCGTCCGCTAAAATTGTTTTGTGCGTGAACACATATCATATCCCTCATTTCCCTATTTGAAAAATTATTATGTCTAGGCATTGTAAATAAAGAAGTTAAAGAAATTAGCTCGAGGAACACAAGAACAAAATAAAATGATTAGATGACGTAAATGATAGAACTAAAACGTAACCAAAGCACACTTTTCAATAAATACGCTTTGTTTCGTTAAATTTGAATTTGTCTTTCAAAAAATTATTGAAATGTTTACGGGACTTTCCTCGAAAACGGTTGGAGTTATCAAGTTCTACCAAGTGTACCTTATACGTGGAAATGACGCCCTCATCAGATTTTTTAGTTCCTCTAGCAAATTTGGGCGAAGATCAGTCAAGAGGCTGTTGAGTTATTGCAAGAGAACGAAAAAATAATTTGAAATTTGACACCCTGTATCTTTTTCTACAGCAACGTTTCACTAAAGCATATGACTGATGGTCGAGAGGTAAGCGCTCTTGCCTCTCACCCAAAAGCTCCGGGTTCGATTCCCGGTCGTGATAGTGGAAAATACTGTGAGAGAGATTTTGCCACTATATACGGATATTGGGTGTGTGTCCCTTGTCTCTAAATGTATTCGTGAAGGTGTTCGTAATTACCTGTGGTGGTGTTATATATTTGGTTATATCCTCATATTTTGGCCCAGAGGATCTACCCCTGAACTATTGCCTATTATTAATGGTCTACCCTGAATATTATTATTACTAATTGCTTATTTGAGACATAAATTGAATATATATATAAAAGTATCCTAATGTCAATTATTATTTCTTGTATCAAGAGAATTTTTGGCTGACACGGTTTGGAAATTCGGACTATTTTATATTGTACTATGGACATTTTAATATTATTATTTAATAGACAGTGGAATTACAATTGAAATACCCTTCAACTTGTGCGCCAGACGTGAAGCGACGGTGAGAGAGGATATCGAGATCCTAGCCGCGTACAAAAATAGAATAATTGGTGTCATTTTTTATCATTAATTGCCATATCTCTCTTGTTATTGAGCAAAAACAAATTAGACATCTTAGTTATCAGTAAGAATGGTTACAATAACATTGCAAACAAGGATTATTTTATTTTAGACTTGATTTTTGACAAAATCGGTGAGGGGCGAAAGAGACGAAGATATGAGCGTTTAAAGTTGGTAGTTTTCATAAGAGACAATGATTTTTATTACACCCAAACAGCCACAGAGGTTTCTAAAATTTGGTAGACATCCATCCATGTAGTATCTTGAATAGTGCGCTCCTACAGGGGAGAATATGGACAAGTTTGAATTTAAACTATTCACGGAATCATATTTAAAGCGACGAACACTCTACTATTTAGATGGATTTAGATTCCTACGGTGGCAATGGTGACCTATAGGTGCAACAAATTCAACATTCAATAACTCAGTCATAACCCCATTTATAATAACAAAAGCAAGTTGCCTCTGGCATAATATGTACTTATTGGGGAAGATCTACAGAAGAAGTTGCCTACAGTAAAGTCAACTTCCCCCTTGCTACTTGTGTAGAAGCAACGCCCAGTCCTACCTTTATTTTAATCGAATAAAAAAATTTTCTGTGCCGCAATGTTTGAAAGGGATCAAGTAGCTTCTAAAAATATTTCTATTCTTGTTCCTCCCATTGTTAGTGACGATTTTTTCAGAGCAAAATCCTTCACGTGCTGATGTAACAATCAAAACTAGTAAAAGTATAAATTCTCCATCTTACAACAAATGCTTCTTATATTATTTTATACCAAAGGGGTTGCGGCGGCGCTGGGTAACAATTATCTTATAACGGTGATCGACCATGAGTTTTAATAACTCATTTACGACATTGTTGGTAAGGAAATCATCTCAATACATTCTACTCACAGAAATAAATTATACTAAACCTGTAACTAATAATAACTAAATGTTTAAGTTCATTTCACCTTCCATGAGTTTCGGGCACTTACATATTTTATTTTCGTTTTCCTCATTATTATCCTGATTGCAGTCTTCTTTTTTCTCGTAATTTTTTTCACAGTGAGTAGTTTCCGAACATGATTTAGGGTCCTCAATATCGGTAGTTGGTAAAGAGTAATAATTAGGTGAGGTTTTCACTTCAACGTTATTTTTATACCACTTAGTTTGTGTTTCGGGTTCACAATTTTTAATTTCAGTTACGTCTGAATGTCCATTGCACTTCACGTTGTTTAAAATTCGCGTCGAGTTTAGTCTTAAGTCGATACCCACGGACGATGAGTTATCGGTAGTTTTTTCGATATCAGATATAAGCCAGTTTTTTGGCTTTTTTGCATCATCCAGATGAGTGCAGGAAAACTCTTTTTCGGTTTTAATCGGAGGCGATGAGGACGGACTTTTAACATCGAATGATAAATTTAAACAGTGCTCACTCACAGTCGTGTTATTGTTATTTTCAAAAGATTTTGACACGAATTGTGTTAATTTCTCCATGATTATAAACGATAATCTGAAGTATGTTTTGGAACAGTCATATGAAACTGAAATCACCATTTGAATTTTAGGGGTGGTTGTTGCTATAGAAACATTACACTCTATAGCGGGGTTGCGGTTTGCTGTAACTCCACCCTTAATTATCCTTCTCCAGCGCCTTATTGGAGCACCCTTAGTTGGGGGTTGGCCATAATATATTACTTCCGTCTCTACAGAATTTTCTCTTTATTTATTATTAGTCAATAGCTTACGTTCTAAGTGGCTGACATTTTTTACTACTTGTTTTTCGTACCGCTATAATTATGTAAATTTACGATAATGAATGTCGGTCCCATAAAGAGAAAATATCACTGCTACCAAATTATCATCCATAAATTTATAGTTATCTAAATGAGATATAGCCCATTTAAATGGAAAAATATACTTCAACAGTCACACTTTGTTTCAAATTTATTCACATAAAATTGTCTTAAAACTGAGCGGAAATAAAATCCAAAAAAGATGTATTTCAACTACAGAAAAAAATTGAAAGCCTTAAAAAATTTTTTTATAGATCTGTTTCTATCCTTTAATTTGTTTGTTCATTGTTTATACTTCAATGTGTATTTTAATGTTTAAAATTAAATTAGATTAAAACTTTTCTATAATCCCGGACTTTGAAATGATAAATCTTGTTTTATGCAATGAGAAGTTTGTACTATAATATTATTGGAGCGGACTACAACATAATCAAATATTAAGAATATTGAAAACTGTTTTAGTTCAGTTCCTAAATTTTTTAATTTATTTTATATTTTAAATGGCATTGAGTATCTCTATTAATTGGTGTATGTAGTGTATAGCAGAGGCAAGAAATATAGTGACTGCGGTGGCCAGAGTAATATGCAGAGGATGAGAGTCTGGATAAGTTTCTACGTTTTTTCTTTAACTTTAACTCTTTAACATGGATTGTTGTGCATGTTCTTGGGTTTCGGTTATTAAATTAAGGGTTATTATATTTTCTTACATTTCGGTTTTATTGACCATCGTCAGAGAACTACAATTTAGATAAATAAATACAAAAAAAATCTTCTTGTGCAACATTGATTTTATGTGCTTACAATTTCTAATTTAAATAAATCTATTGAATACTGGTTTTCATATTTTGTCTGTCTAGGTCTGGTGTTTGGATGCAACTAAACTGCAGTACTTAAACTGCCTGCTTTCATTGCTGTTAGATTTTATTAGATAAAATTTTAACAAAATTTATTTTTTTCAAATGGAACCATAATGGTAGAGTAATACCATAAAATAGCGGATATTCTAAAGAATCCGTGGATGTGCCTAAAAGCAATTTTTTCTGGTCATGTCACTCTAGATGCATCAATGAAGTCTAAACGTCTTCCTGGTCATATAATAGATCTACCAAGTTTCATTCTGCCATTCTAAAAACTTCTGCCCAAGGAATCACTACTTCCACATCCAGATTTTGTATCAAAGTCTTATACACATTAAATCCCAATGTAATATTTTACTCCCTTTAACAATATGTTGGGGGTGGCTGATGCCAAAAAAATTTTAGCGTCCCTTGGTTGTCATATACACACTAAATACCAATTTAATTTTTTACTTCCTTCCAAAAAAAAATTTGAGACGTTTCGTTCTTATATACACATTAAATCACATTTTAACATTTTTTTACTCCCTTTCATAATATTATGCGGGTGATAGTGGATTTGTGTGAGTTGAAATTTCAGTATCATCGAGACCAAACTTCTTTTGTGCGCCAGTTTGTATCAATAATGCCCGATTCGTTATATTTGATTGCAATATCTAGAAAAGATATGCAATTTTCTTTTTCTACTTCTGTGGTGAATTGCAGTTTGCAGTTGTGGATGAAAATTATTGAAAATATTAACTGTGCAATCTATTTTATTTCTTGGTAAGCAAATAATGCAGTCGTCTACGTATCTCTTTTAAAATGTTGGTTTATAGTTTGGTGATTTTATTACATTATTTTGTAACTCTTGAATTACTAAGTTTGCAATGGTAGAGGGTATAGGTGACCCCATGGCGGTTCCAATTTTTGATAAGATTACAAAATTGCCATGGCTTTTTTACGTGATATTCAGTTTTATTGAAAACATCACTTAATATATTTGATAAAAATTGTGAAAGATTATGTAGGACTCTCTATATTGCTAACTATTGGTCTCAAATGGATATTTTAGTCGGCTTGGTGTTGTGATGGACAGTGGCGCATCCTCCCACGCAGACGGTCCGGGTTCAAAATCGGGTCACAGCAAGTTGGTGAGATATATTGGATGAGCGGATCTGCTCGCGTCACCATCTTTCGAAAGAGATGTAAAACTGTGGGTTCCATGTATCTACGATGTGAGCACGTTAAAGATCCCTACACCACGATAAACTGTGGTGGTTCGGCAAAATTTCCAGATTTGGAGTCTCGGTGTCTACACTGATGAGTTTATTCCCTGGCGTCGGTGATTAGCCTTGGTAGCTGACGTTAAATAAATGATTAAAAAAAAGGGATTTTTTTTGTGGAGTTTTGGTAGGCCATATATGAATGGGACATGGTCGTTGTGGCAGATTAATTTGTTTTTTTTTGTAATTAGATTTTTTCTGAGCCATAATTTAATCAGGTTATTGACATTATTTTGCACACTCTTTGTTGGATCTTGGTTTTATTCTTTTGTATGTGGCATTGTTACTAAGTATATTATGCATTTTTACTTCATAGTCTGTTTTGTACATAATTATGATTTTATTATACTTACCAGCTTTTAGAACATAAATATTTGAGTTTTCTAATATTTTCTGTTTTAGTTTCCTTAATGTAATGATTTAATTTATATGTATTTTGTATTTTTTTATATGTATTTTTATTTATTTATACACTGTTCTACATTTTATATATTTCTATATTCCATACTTTTTACACATGCTGTATGTTTGTCGTTTTAAAATTATTCTCAAGTACATAACACTACTACAACTAATAATATTCACTACAAAATAATATTATAGGAAATAGGAAATATACAGTATACAGTATAATATAATATACAGTTTAGTATGAAAACAAGAGCACTTTAAATTAAAAACTTGTGTTGTGCTCCATTTTCAACGTTCAATAATCACAATTATATTAAAAGATAGAGACAGAAAAAAGAAACCAATCTAATAACAAATTATCTAAAAAAAAATAAAAAACATAATAAAATAATTTACATAATAACTTATAAAGACTGATATGTAGACTCCAAGAGTACAGATTGATCAATGCAAATTATTTTACAGTAAATTCAAATTTTTAAAAATGTACTTTTATTTATAGATAAGTACTATTTAACTTTTTTGATGAACGGCTTTACACCAGTAATAGATCTAATATTTAAAGGCAAAATATTATAATATTTCGGACCCAGATACGCTATAAATCTTTGACAAGATGTTTTTTTGTAGAAATTTTGCTTTATTTTATTATTTGTTAATGTTCTTGTAGTGTACTTGTGGGATATATGTTGTTTTTCAAATTTTGTATGAATAAAGACTACTGATTGCAATATGTATAACAGTTTGATATTAAATAATTTTGTGTCATCGTATAGTTGTTCTGTAGAGTACCTTTTTTCTTTTTTATAAATAACTTTAATTAAATAATTTTGTGTTGTCTGTAGCATTTTTAAATTAGTGACGCTCAGCCCACCCCAGATTATAATACCGTATTTAAATATAGATTCAGCTAAAGAATTATAGACCATGAGCAATTGTTTACGGTTTAGTATATTTCTTATTTGGTAAAATATTGGTAATAATGATCTTATTTTTGAAATTATGTAATCTACATGTTCTTTCCACTTTAGATGCTGGTCGACTATTAATCCTAGATATTTTATTTTGTACACAGAATGAATAGTATCCGTGCAAGAACAATTTGCATAGTTATTATGAAAGCAAGTATTTGTGTGCAGTTTTATTTCACTTATAGGATTGTGACCAATATCTGTGGTAGAGAATGAAATAAATTTGGTCTTCTCATAATTTAATGTTAATAAACTCTTGTCAAGCCACATACGGACTTTACTGAGACCAATTGATGCATTTTCTATTACCGTTTCCCATGTTTTCTCATTAAATATTAGAACTGTGTCATCAGCATATGATAGTATTTTTGCATTGAAGTTTTGTGAGTAAAGATTGTTTATATATATCAAAAATAATATTGGTCCCAATACAGTGCCCTGTGGAACACCAACTTTTGTTCTTTGTGCTGAGCTTAATTTATTATTAATTTTTACATACTGTTCTCTATTATCTAAGTAATTCTTAATTATTTGCAAAGGTATTCCTCGTATTCCAATATTTTGCATTCTTTCAAATAATATATTATGTGATACAGTATCGAATGCCTTAGCAAGGTCTAGAAATATGGCTACACATTTATTTTTTGAATCCAAATTGTTGTTAATAAAATTTATAAGTTCATATATGGTTAATTCGGTATTTTTATTTTCTCTAAACCCAAACTGGGAATGAGACAGCAATTCAAAACGCTCCAAAAAAGCTACAATTCTTTTTTTTTAGGCATTTTTCAAATATCTTAGTTATATTGTTAATTAATGTGATTGGTCTATAATTTTTCATATTAAATTTGTCGCCAGCTTTATGAATTGGAACTATGACAGATTGCTTAAAGTGTGTAGGTGCAATTCCGGTCGTAAATATTAGATTAATTATACTTTTCAATGGGATTAATATATATAGATGTATTTTTTTTAAAAGTATGGTTGATATTTCATCTAATCCTGAGCTACATCTATTTTTTAGTGAGTTTATTTGCATAATTAATTCGTTCTCCTCTACAGGCATAAGATATAAAGATTGTGGCACAATTTCTTCTCCGATATTAATATTATTATTTACGTTATCTATTACATTAGCCATTTGCACTCCTACGTTGATAAAATACTCGTTAAATAAATTTGCCATTTTTATATCATCGGTAACAATATTTCCCTTATTATCCCTAATGTTTATATTATTCTGTCTATTTTTAGGTGTATTAGTAGCTTCTTTTATTATACTCCACAATTTTTTACAGTCACTACCTGAATTTTGCAACCTATCATTATAATAACTATCTTTTGCATTTCTAATTATTATGTTCAACTTGTTTCTATACAATTTATATTTATCAGCCAGCCTTCTATTGTTTAAATTTTTGTTCATATCTTTTGGTTTCTGCTTCGAAATATTTTTTTTCTTGTAAACCATTTAATATTCCCTTTAAAAAATATGATGAAAGCAAACAATTGGGATTAAAATTTGACGAAAACAACTTGAATTGTTTTTTCAAATTTATGAAAAATCGCCAGGCTTTTAGGGCCGCTATCATTTTTTTAAATAGTACCATTAGGTAATAATCTATAGCATATATTTTTGTAAATTGATTAAACAGGTAGGCAACACTTAAAAAAAATAAAGTAAATTTTAATATTTTTCTCATAAATAATTGTATGAATAATTTTAGATAGACCATTAAAGCTACCACTAAAAAACATTTCAATTTTTCAATGCTGTAAACTCTATGAACACCCATAATTTTTGTTCATATTTTTGGGTAGCCCTAGATTATATATTTTTTGTGGATCGATCAAATGCGTAGATGATAGTTAAAAAATTATATAAAAAAATATTTTTAAAAAAGGTTTTATTTAAATGCTCTAAAAAGTAGAAAATAAACTTTGAAGTAAATCAAACCCATCATTTAGTTACATTATATATATTTTTTTATGATATAAAAACTTGTCGCGAGATTCTCCTGTGTAAAGGAGATTGTTCGCGACAAGCTTTTGTATCATAAAAAAAATTATATAATGTAATAAAATGATGGGTTTGATTTACTTCAAAGTTTATTTTGTACTTTTCAGAACATTTCAATAAAAGCGTTTTTAAAAATATTTTTTTATATAATTTTATTTTTTACATTTTAGTCTTTTGATATGCTATAATCCCCAGATATCGATTTTGAGTTGAATCGGATCTTAAACGGTAAAGTCATCCGCCATATTTGCGCTGCCATTTTGAATTTCTAAATTTTGACCAAGAGTTCATAATTGGTGATATCGAAAACCCCCAGATATCGATTTTGAGTCGAATCGGATCATAAACCGTAAAATCGTCCGCCATCTTGTTTTTTCTTATATGAAAATATTAAAGTGTATTGTCACCGGACTTATACACATGTGCAAAATTTCAAAGCTCTAGCTTAATTAGAACTAATCGAAATTTTGATTGCAAGATTTGACCTGAACAAACTAACTAACAAACATTGCAAGTTTAATAAAAGCTGTTAAAAAAATAATGTGATTTTTATTATGTCTCTTGTAAACAATTTTATAGATTTCTTTGAATACTCATTTGATCAAAGATATACACATAAAAAAGTTCAAATTATATTATTAATAAGCTAAAAATTATATTTTAATGTTTTACAATTGCTTTATAATGCTATATCTCCATATTAGTTGAACTATTTTTTTTTTTTTTTTTGGAGCATATTTCAAGGTATCTTCAGAATATATATATTTTTAACTTGATAAAATTAATAATATTGTTTAAAGAATTAAATTATTCTGAAACACTTTTTTAGTTCTAAAATCTTATTTGTATATTTTGTGAATAATATCGTATATAGTTTAGTTAACCACATTATAAACACAGGTATATTTGTAGCAAGTCGTGGAAACAAAATGAAACATATAAACATATAGAATATCAATTATTTACTGCATGCATAGTGGTAACTATAAATATAAAATTTCAAAAAACATGTAAGCATCAAGACAAGACAATCAACATGTTTTGTCAAGACACAAGCATAGTAAACAACATAGAATGATAATTAAAAGCCACATTAAAAACAAAAATAGTTAAAAGAATAATATCTGCCCCTTATAAACATTCATTTATTCTCGATTATTAATTAATTTAATTGAACTGGATTTGTTATAAAGTCATCCATAGAATAATGACGTTGTTTGTTGTTTAATTAAAATTGTCTTAATGGCATTTCAGGTAGTGAATAATGGATATATAAAGGTGGCAAAGTCATTATACCAAGCTTTATAAAAAAATGTTTACAATGTTCCCTATTATCATTGACTCTAACAAGTTCTCTGACAGCCCTCTTTTGAGGCCGAACATTTCTTTGGGCGCGCCACCGGGTTCGAATCCGGCACTGGCACTATCGGAAGAAATGGTTGTATGTCCGCGTTTTTTCAATGTCTAACCCCCTTCCGCACAAGTCTCTGGCTTCTGGAATTGGGGGTTGTCTAATTTCTGTAGTGTTATTTATTTATTATTATTTATTATAATTAGCGTCAATTGACGCAATAAATAAATAAATTGTACTCGCAAGTCATTTCATCAAGTAATTGACGTGACCAAACCGATACAATTTGTCATTCAATACGACTCCCAGCAGCTTTACATGTCTTTCTGATACTGTGGTTGGATGATATAATGAGTTCTGTGACATCACTGTTAAGTTTCAATGTATTAGTGATGAACCTATTAGCATCCCTTTCAATTTGATCTTACTCTTATATTCTTCAATTACTCTTATTCATGTACTTGTTCATTCTAGTTCGATCGGTAGTAGATAGAAACTAAATACTATTAAATCTAGTACCTAACCCATTTTTTGGAAAAGTTCGCTTCTACACATGTACAGATCTTTTTTAGGCTGAAGAAAAACTAATCTGCATTCTTATCTTCATCAATAATCGTTGGGTTGTCGTCTGCTTGAAACAGTCGATTGAAATAATTATTTACCATCTGTCATGCGGACGATATATGTATCCAAGACCAGCAGAAAATTTGAATAAATTATTTCAAGCAGGCGACATTGCAGCTATTATCAACGGAGATAGGAATAAAAATTAGTTTTTTTCTTAGACCACGCAATGTGACGTGACATTTACGCAGGCGGCACATTGAATTGAATATTTTTCTTATGTTAAAAAAAATCTAAATATCAGTATATGTGTGGATGTCTATAGATCTTCTAAAAATTAAAAGATAAGCTCTAATAATAGAGACAAAATGCATATGTTTCTCAGTTAATGTGAATAAAATTAAATTAAGAATGTAAATTCTGAAAATAATACCTAATCAAGTACTATTATCTAAATTATAACGAAGACCCGCTGCCCAAGGAATCACTACTTCCACATCCAGATTTTGTATCCAAGTCCTATACACATTAAATCCCAATTTAATATTTTATTCCATTTAATAATAGTACACAAAAATAGTTAAATACATTGGTGACGACTTAGTAGTACCTCTAACTGACTTGTTCAACATGTGTCTAAAAAGTAATACGATTCCTGATGTACTAAAGAACTCAAAAGTTATACCAGTGCATAAAAAAGACTTTCAAAACGATACTTCCAACTTTCGACCAATATCCATAATCCCTCTTATAGGTAAAATCTTTGAAAAAGCCCTTAAATCTGGGATAAACAACTATTTTGAAAACAATAACTTGTTTAACAAATCACAGTTTGGATTCCGTACAAACCACTCAACCACAATGGCAATAAATAAAATAACAGAAATAATTACTGACTTATAACAAAGGAGAATATGTTGGAGCATTGTTTTGTGATATAACTAAGGCCTTCGACTGCATATCCTTTGATATGCTCAAAGAAAAGTTGTTTTACTATGGGTTTCATAACAATTCGATCGAGCTAATAAGCAGTTATCTTACAAATAGGAAGCAGCAAGTAGTTATTAGCAACAAGAAATCTAGTGAGAAAAAGATATTGCATGGCGTTCCACAGGGATCTGTTTTGGGACCTATCTTGTTCCTAATATATGTCAACGATTTGCAACTTGTGTACCCAGCACTGACCTCACATTATTTGCGGATGACACCACTGCAGTAAATAGAAGCGAAATGCTTTCCATAATATTTGAGAATATAAAGGCTACTCAGTCGAAGCTCAATAACTGGTTTGCCGTAAATAAGTTAAGTCTAAATAACAATAAAACCGAGTCGGCAATCTTTACATTGCGGGATACCTATGGTTGGACTAGTCTTGGGCGTGTACTTGGACCCTAACTTACTTGGGAGATACATGTTGATCACCTAGCAAAAAATATCTCGACAAACATCTTTGTTATAAGAAACTTGTTAGGAGTTGTCTCTAAATCAGTAATCAAATCTGTTTATTATGCACTGATTCAATCAAAACTAAACTATGCCATATTAGTGGGCATGCACCTGCAGTGGAAAGAATATTCAGACTGCAGCGTAGAGTGATACGGGTAATTGATGGTCTAGGATACAAGGAAGATTGTAAGAGGAGCTTCATTGAGTTAAATATTCCGACTTTTCCATGTTTATTCATATTGGAATGCCTAATGTATGTAAAAATGGATATGAAACGCACAACAGTATTCATAACTATATTCATAACTACAATACGAGAAATAACAACAATATTTATCTCGAATACCATAGAGTATATAAATCGCGAACAGGTATATCGTATTTTGGACCAAAGTTTTTTAATCTCCTCCCAAGTCATATAAAAAACCTACAACCAAAAACTTTTAAATATAGAGTAAAAAACTACTTGATCAAAAAATGTTTTTACTCTCTTGAGGAATTCTGTGACAACAACTTTTTACACTTCTTGTAATTATACTAGTCACTTTTATAATTTTATATTTACAAATGTTTTTATATTGTCTTTTATGTGCATTTTTATTTAGACTTCCTTTAATTATACTAATAATGTTTATGATTTTATATCCACGACTGTTTTTATTATTTACTATATTTTACTAATAACCTTTGACATATGTAAATATTTTAATAATATAGTAGCATGAATAAAGAATTGAATTGAATAGCGTGGGGGTGGTAGAGGGGGTGGCTAACAGCAAAATAAATTTTAGAGGCCCTTGGTTCTCGTACACATACTAAATCCCTATTTTATCTTTTACTCCCTTTAATAATAGGGTGGCAGAGGGGGTGACCAACGCAAAAAAAATCTTTTGAGACGTTTCGTTCTTGTATACACACTAAATCACTTTTTTTTTTACTCACTTTCATAATAGTCTGGGGGGGGGGGGGGGGGTGATGCCAAAAAAAGTTTTGAGACCTTGACTTTTCGTACATGCCATAAATTGCAATTTTATGGACTCTTACCTGCTTGCTTTGGCTATTTACCCTTATTTACCCCGTTTACCCCCGAATCCTTCAACGGAATTAGATCAAAATATAATCTAGTTCCAAATCTCGTTATAACATATAAGTGTACCAAATTCCAAGTCAATATCATAAACGGTTGCAGAGTAAATGTGCGCATAGAAAAGTTACAGACCGACAGACAGAAATTATTTTTTTCAATTTTAAAATCTCGTCGTTTGATGACAATTTAAACCTATTTCAACAAAAATATATATATTACATCCACGTCCAGTGGAAGTATAGTAAGGCAAAACATTTTTGTTGATATAGAAACGTTATGAACCGTCGTGATTTTAAATTTGGGCGAAAAAATTTTCTGTCTGCCGGTCTATCGATAAATTTTTTTGTGCGCACGTTTACTCTATAACCGTTTATGATATTGACATGAGATTTGGTACACTTATGTATTATAACGAGATCTGGAACTAGATTATTTTGATCTAATTCCGTGTCGAAGGGTTCGGGAGTAAATGGGGTAAATAGGCAAAGTATGAGGTAAGGGTCCATAAAATTCAATTTAGGGCATGTACGAAAAGTCAAGGTCTCAATTTTTTTTTGCATCGGCCACCCCCCTCTCCACTAACACCCCCACACTATTATGAAAGAGAATAAAAAAACTTAAAATATGATTTAGTGAGTATACAAGAACGAAACGTCTCAAAATATTTTTTTTTGGTGTTACCTACCCCCTCTGCCACCCACGCTCTGATATTAAAGGGAGCAAAAATTAAATTCGAATTTAGTGTGTATACTAGAACCAAGGGACTATAAAAAAATTTTGGCCCTAGTCACCCCCTCTACCACCCTCATTGCCACCCCCGCCCTATTATTAAAGGGAGCAAAAAATTAAATTGGGATTTAGTGAGTGTACGAGAACCAAGGGCCTTTAAAATTTATTTTGACATTAGCCATCTCCTCTACCACCCCCACCCTATTATTAAAGGAAGTTAAAATATTACATTGGGATTTAGTGTGTATAAGTGTGTATAGTGTGGCTTGGATACAAAATCTGGATGCGGAAGTAGTGATTCCTTGGGCAGAGTTTTTTTATTGAATTACTATACTTCCACTGGACGTGGAAGTAAAAATTATTACTATTTTTTAAAAACTTGCTTTTCTGTAAAAAGTCGTTCTAAAAAGTAAAAAATAATGTACGCGTGATTGAAGGCAATATGTCTACAACGATTTCACCCCTTTCATGCAGTCATGCGTACACTCAAACACTGATCTGTTTTAATTTCCCGCTCCTTCGTTTTTCAGATTTTTCAATTTTCACCTCCGCGCCCCCTACGTGCGGATAGTTGCAAAAATAACGGTGGAATATTGTACTGTTATCAGATCTTAGTAACTGCAAAATTTCATTAATTGATTATGTCAGAAAATGTGTTAAATAAAGGATGGAAGATTTGAAGACAAGATTGTGAAAACTGAATAAAAATACTATATTGTAAGTTAAACAAAAGCAAGTAAAAATAACGACACTCCGCAACAACTTCGCTGCCGTAACATAATGGTAATCCGAATGTTTTTTTGAGAAGAATATTTCATCAAAATCTGAGCAAGTTGAATTCCCCGTTTTCATAACACTAGAGATAGTTTCCTTAAATTTCACAACGCAATTTTTATCAGTGTTCCATAATTAAAAAAATTAACCCTCCCCCCCCCGAATTAAGGATTTTAAATTTTTTAAAAAGCATTACCTATGTGCTTGGTTTTGCACATGAAAGAAATATTTTTCAACCCTTGTATATCACCCCCGCATCACATAGATATGTGCCAAATTTTTTCCCTAGCACCTATAGGACGATTAATACAGTATGGGTGTTGACATAGTTACGATAGATACGGAGACGCCACCATGTTTTATTAAATCTAAAGCTCAATACAATAAATTTTTGAATATCTTCTTTAATGCGTTTTGTGAATGCCCGTTTACTTTGTTCACCTATCTCATGTATGTTTGCAGTAAAACTGCACAATCAAACTTTGAGTCATTGACTCTCATATTTATATGAACCGACACATAGGCCATCGTCAGCGATGATCGGCTATCAAACGCTATCCTAGCCCATTGCATCCGCTACACAATTGCCCATGGCCATGGTCAGTCTTTACCGATCCGTCTAATATATTCGCTTACTCTCCTAGTAAGGCACTTATGCATTTAGACCTTTAATTCATTAACTTCATTAAATATACGTCAACTTTGAGACCTCTATTTGATATGAAATGAAATAAAAACTGGAGTTCTAACAGAGAATCGAACCAGGAACCTCAAAACGTAATCAGTGCCTCAACCTACTATGCTATCAAGACACATCTGAAATAAAATGCTATTCAAGAATGCCTTTGAAGTGGCAAAATAGCCCTTGCTCTTGAAACATTATATTATAACTTTGTTTCAATAAAGCCCTTTATTATTATTATCATTATTGTAATAGATAATGATAAAATTTCCGGTTTAATGCATTTTTAAATTTCACTATCATTTATCATTTATAGTTGGTTAAATAATTTGCTGTCAAGGCGGATAAATATTCTAATATGGACGGAAAAAACTCAATTTTGGACATCAGGACACAGTCTCCGTTCAGAGAAATTATAGAGGAATCTACTATAGCCCTCTGTACGCAATTATTAAAGTTATACTAATGTAAGCCTTATTTCTTGCCCCCTTATTTCGCTACTGAGGCCTAACACCGACGCCTGTAGACGAGCTACCTGCAACCAGGAATTTTGCCGAACCTCTTCCCTTAAGAAGAGTAGGGATTTTTTACTTGCCTAACATTTAATAGACAAGGGACCGACGGCTTTATATCCCCTCCGAAGGATGGTATATCCCCTATACAAACCTCGCCCAAGGTTGTATAGCTTCCGCGCATACACTGATCTACAAGCCACTGGAAGTGGAAGATGTGTGAGGCGAGGATGCGGTCTTCGTTGAAACCGTCACCCATCGAACTACTTACCGCGCCTGACGTATCGAAGTATGTACATAATAAAGACACACCTACGATCGCCCCGTAATACGTAAAGAAAAGGTATAGTTGATGAAGTAATCAGTTCCCGGCAAATAAAGAACGCAACAAAAACTTTACGACCTCATTAAGATACCGGTACTCTTTGTACTGCTGTTCGCAAATTGACTCGCTTACCTTTATAGGTTGATGACATGCATGGCGCCATGGCCCGCGGCGATATAATTATGTCGTAAAGTTTTAGTTGCGTTTTTTGAGTGTAGAGAAGTCCTTACTTGGACTATACTATTGTATTTCTTTCTTCTTTGTCTCATTTCATTTGATTCAGAGACGAAGTTTTTGATGAATAAAATTCTGTAATGCTGGATGTTTGTGAAAATTTGTTTGCGTGAGGAACGCAAAAAATGGACAATCTCGCATAATGCGAGAAAATATCAACCTTGTCAACGCTTTTCTTTACAATTTCTATAACTGATCCTAAGGTGCAGGTATGTCTGATAATACAATTTTCTTGGGTATAAATATATTATGGTTCAAAGACACCAATAGGAGACTATTATATACTTTTTTCGCTCATGGTGGGCTATTTATCCAGAGCCCTGCTTATATTAGATAAATTGCATAAACACCGCCTACTTTTGTTCAAAGTCCTGCTCCAAAAAGTTAAGCAGCTTCCTAATGCCACTCACTACAGAGCCCCGAGTTCAAATGTCAATTTTTACTCCTAGTGATTTTGTTAAAGAACACGATAAAACCCTCAGTGTACTTTTCGAAACTGTAACAAAATCCGACTTCCAACTTCGGAAATTTCAAAATTAAAAACCCTTTTACGAATCCACGTTGTTAAGCACTGCAACTCATGCGTAGTATTAAATATGAGGACAAGTTAATCCAGCTTCTATTCTAGAGTTATAACGGGATTTGCCCTAAACCGGTTCCTTAGTGATACGGTGTCAGAAAAGTATCTTTACCATGTACACATATGTGCATGGGACCGCCTTGCCTGAACGTATGAAATTGTAATTGCAGAATATAATTCAAAGTCGTTGCGATTCAAGCATTTTCAAGCTCCGAGGAACGACCAAAATTGATATTGAAATAAAAATACGTGAATAGACAGGCAAGCAAAAGCCCACCAAAATTTCATAAACATTGAACTTTTCTTGAATCTTTTTGTGTAATCGTTAGCTCAAAAACTGCACATTGGATGGTAGTTGGTACATTATAAGTCGTCCGTTTCTCACCATGTGTTGTACACGGGACAGACTATAGTTTGTGAAAACATATTTCTTGAAGTTGTAAAACATAAATTTTTGAAGAGATTTAATTTAATATATATTTTTGAACTTTATATTGTCTTTTACTTGTGTTTTCAAAATTTCCTTTCAGGTATAATTTTAAGAAAGTGTTAGTACCTACTGTGTTAGATTTATAGTGTTACGACTTCCAATAGATACCATCAGAGCAGCAGTTAAGCAAACACGAACAGTAAGTATAAATTTTATATTATTCTCCGTCTGAAACAGTCGTTTTGAACCCTTATTTTGTGAACGTTAACATTCATTTTTGATAAATATAGTAAAAGTCCTTCAGACGCAAAAGATGGATCGTTGACAATTTTAATGAACTCTTCCTTCAAAAACTGACTTCTCTATAAACATTTGATTTGATGATTCAAATATCTAATCCTAACACTATCACTCTATTTATTTTTTTATTATCTGTACTAAGCAGCAGTATAGACCTTTGACCTCATAGACTGCAATTTAGTTTGGTTAAAGTCCAATAGTTTTTAATTTTTTAAAGTTGAGTAGTTCAAATGTCAAGTAGTTCACTTTTAGTAGAATAGTTAAAATCTTCAGTTGTGTTCAATTTTTTAGGCTTCTTTCAGACAGATGCGAAAATGAGGATTTTTTTGTGCGGAATTCCAACTTTATTTATGATTCCAGAACTCCTTCGTGTAATAATAAATCTGAAGATGTATCAAAATATCAAGTATAACCCCAAAACTCTTTTTGTATGCGTTTTCAGATTGATAGATAAAATTAAAATATCCCACCTCGAATATTTTTAAATCAAATTCACCGAAATTCTGCACTAAACATTCGCATTTCACAACCATGTGAACTATGCCTTGGAGTTGAGTAGTTCAAATAGTTCTTTATTTTTAGCTGAGTAGATTTAAAGGTCCAGTAGATTTCCATTTTTACTTTCCCATACTCACATATGTAGGCATAGTGATCATACAAGAAATCGATTTTGAGTTTTTGGTGAATTTACCGATAGAAAAGCGTAAAATAATTTATTTCTCAAAAACGTTTCTAACGATTTGATCTAATTTAGCACTAGCAGCACTAACCCATTACTTCCTAAAAATGCAGGAACGGAGGCTGTGGAACCTAATTAAAATAATTAAATTATTTTCTTTTTCTAAAACCGTTTTAATGATTTTGATTGAATTTGAGTATTTTAGTATTAGTATAAGATGGCGAGGCTAGTTGCTTCTTGAAAATTCAGGGAGTGATGTTACAGGGGGTGTAGTTTAAATAATTTATCATTAAAAGATGTAGTAAGATTTTCAAGAAATAATGAGTTTCTTTGGAATAATTAAAAATATTAATACTAATATTTGATTATCCAAATAATAAGATTAATTGGTAAAGGAAAGAAAAATTTTTCAAAAAAAAAAAGTAAACCCTGTTGTATTTGAATTCGAATTCTCTATGGCAGAGTCAGATGCTCTATATAGTAGATGTGATATATACCGATTTATCGAAAGCCTTTGATCGTATCGATCACAAAATCCTATTAATCAAACTAAAAGAACACGGCTACTTACTATCTTTTGTCAGATGGTCTCCAGTATGTTACATCTGATATATTTAACTGTTCACCTAACAGTCTGTATGCATTATTCAGGAATAAATAAATAAATAACACCACAGGTAATTACGACCCCCTTTATCCCGGAAGGCTCTAGAAGAACCTTGTGTGGGAGGGGGCAAGGAGACACACACCCAATATCCGTGTATAGTGGAAAATCCCTTTCACAGTATTTTCCACTGCCACGACCGGGGATCGAATCTGGAACTTCTGGGTGAGAGGCAAGTGCACTCACCTCTCGACCACCAGTCATACTACTAACTTCTAATCATCCATTGATAGGTAATTTCTTATTTTATATTCTATTAACTGAATATTCATATAATAGCTCAATGGCTTCTTGTGCTCTGTTAGATAACAATATATAATTTATAGATTTAATTATAAGCCTGTAATCGGCTATGTACAGTTGGACAAATAAACTAACACAACAGCCTTCTTAATACTTAAAGACTATACTTATATTTCCAAAACATAATACTTCAAAAATAAAGGTCCATTCTAATAAATAGAGCAAGAGTATTTATGCTCTTAAAAAAAAAAAATGATTGAAATCGCCTTTTTTATGTCAGTGATTTTGACGACTTAAGCTTTTTTTCCTCAAAAACATGTTGAGTAGTTCAACATTTAGTTATTTTCTAAAAACTGCAGTGCTACAATCCAAGATAAACTAAAAAAGAATAGAGAACATAGTGACGTCACAAAAAAAAGGGGTATAGGGAGGCTGGCTAGCTGCAAACTCTCATGGCTGCTATGCTACTAATAGCATTCATTCATCTACAGTTTTGGCAGACGCTGGGATTAAGAATCAAACACTTAGTTTAATTGACTTAGGTTTTATTTGGCAAAAAGTTACTTTGTAGAAAATTATTAGTACAATTGTAACAAATAGGTACACATTTTTGTTAAATGCTAACACAGGTTTGGATTACAACTAAAATTACAAGTGCACCTAGAATACATTATGGCCCCTTTAAAATATCAAAAAATATAAAAAATATTTTGATTTCTTGTAATATTGTGCAGCAATGAAATTATGATTGATGTTAAATTAAAATGGTAACAAGCATTGTGTTATCGACATTATTAGTTAAGTAGTCGTATGGAAAATATTTCTCAGCTGAAATAAAAAATAGATTAGATTTTGATTGCACTTTTTTAGTGGATTTTATTTTGTACACTTATTTTAACTATCCCTAAAGCAGCAGATTGAAAAAAGATCACAGATTTCTTAAAGTACATAACAGGAAATAAATAACGAGGATATCTTAGTAATTATTTGTTTACACAATAGTAATTTCTGCCCACTGATTTATTTCTTTTAAAGAACAAAATCCAAAGTCGACCAGTTGTGCTTTCAAAACTTATAACAAAAACAATCATAGATAACAATAATTAACAATTCAAAACATTATAAGTACCATTGGTTTATTTTTTTAAATGATTACAAATCAAAATTTAAAGTACGATAAAGCTAAAAATAAAATGGAGGCATTTAGCAGCGTTACGTGTACATATTCTTGATCTTTAACCATCTTGTGGTATTGTTTTGATTGAAAACAGATAAAAATCAAAACATGGGGTGAAGATGGCTGCGAAAGCCTCAAATCAAAAGTATAACACCATACGAACAGACTACTGTCACGTCACCATTAAGAGGTTCCCGACAATTTTATCATTAATAGATAAGTACTTCATTGTCTTAAATTGGATTGATAGCAGACGAGGCTCACTGCAAAGAGCTTGTCAACTTTTTCAGAAGGAATCCAAAGAGTTTGGATTTTGTTAGTATGGGTTGGTTTTTTATAAACACTTGTTTCAATCGTACTATTTAGAAATGTAAATTTGAACTCACATTAGTTAAAAAAGGTTAAAAGGAGCGTTATAAAATGTTTATAAGGTAGAGCTAAAATAATTTCATCTATTAACGAAATAATCAATATCCTGAAGTCTCTGTTAATAGAACTTTCATAAGTGTTGAAAAAGTCAGTAACGACAAAAACCTGAACGTTATTACACAACATTAATCTCCTGTGACAAGATTGGATTAATATAAAAATTAGATCAGAAAGAATGAGATTCAGAAATTGAAGATTTGCAAGCACATTTGGGAAACGGACAGAATAGAATGTAGCTCGGCAAAAATTTTAACAAGAGACAGATTAAAAAATCAGTAATAATATTACTAAATGCAGATAAATATGTACAAATTGTTCTGTAGATTTCTGTACCAGCGGATTACCACTGTCAAAAGAGGAACAGAATAGAGCATGTTAGTGTAATTAGTAAATGGTGTTATGTGCTGCCCTCTAACGGGGAGAGATGTGATTAAGTCCCTGGTCAAAGTGAAGGGAAACCTGTTATTCTGTTGATGGCTGGTAGGTGGGGTGGCGCCATCTCTGGGCCGATTGACGAACATGCATCTAGCACATAGTAGAAAACTCTGGAGGATTCAAAACTGTTCTAGAATGTTATAGAATAGGATTCTGGAACATTCTAAGGATGTATATAAAGAAGTGAAGTTGAGCAGACAAGACAGTTTTTAGGTTAGATAAGAGTTGTGATTTAAAAGTAGTGAATTTATATTAGATTGTTATTATTAGTTGTGTAATTTAAGTGATTAATAAAATAGTAGTTTGTGAAGATTCTTGTTGCAAGTTATTTGAACCTACAGAGTGTTTACTGAAGACTATAAACACGTAACAATAGTTACAGATAAAACATAAACAGAATTTCAACGCTGTGTACTTAACATATACAGCAAACGAGAGTTCTTTATGATAAAGGGAATTAGATTTAGTTTCCGAATTCAGAGCAATCTTGTTTTTGCTTTGAATTGTATTGGGTGACAGTGACCTCGGTCCGTATCTTATTCACGCGTTACCAAAGTTTATAAGAAATGTAACTGATAAACAACTGTGTAAACGGTAGCTACTGTAGCATACTGAAGGTTAGATATAATAGGGTACACGCGAATATCAATTTTACAGCCAAAAGTGTTTTTATCAGATAGTTTATGTTTGAAAATTTCAAGTATATTATAATATAAATTGTTTAGACATCCAATAATTAATAAATAATAATAATTGAAATTCAAATTATTTGAATTTTTACGAGCAACTGCCAAGCTCACCCGACCCACGCGTTACATATGATCCCTCGTTCATTTCATTTTGGCTGTCCATATTTACTAGTTGTTTTAAGCAAATGTGACCTTTTGTGATTATTGAGGTGTTTTAAGTGGACAAATGTACTTTGTTGCGATGCGGCAGGGGAAAATACACGTCAACCTTTACTTTACCGGTAATAGCTTCTTAATTTGCATACTCCTGATAAACTAAGCTTTTTGTCAGCTGTGTGGCATTTAAGGGACTATCAATTGCTAATATGTGTGAATTCATGTTAAAAACTTAAAAAGTTTAAATAATATTGATGCCAAATTTTAATCGTAAGTTGGTGGATATAAAATACACATTTTGAGAGTTCAAAAATGAAAAATTAGTTAAATGTTCAACTTCAATTATTTATAACTGTTGTGTGGTAGTACGAAAAATTTCAAACAGTTAAATTGGCGTATCCAGCTCATATAAAACAAGTATTTGTCACTCATGTTAGCTTGCTTACGTGATATCACAGAGTGATGCGACAGTAGTCTATACACAAACAAATTCTAACACTTAAAACTATCAAATTTTATCATACTTAATTAAAGAACTCTAAAATAATTGGGTTTTACACTGGAATGTTTTTTGGAACCAAAATAATTCCTCCTGAAGACAAGGTGCATCAGGTATTGCAAAAGCTATACTGGAATTAACCAAATCAATTTTAAACTATTCTAAGACTCGGTATTCTGCAGGAACTATTTATTATTTAATGAATTTTATATTCTAATCAAAAACTAAACTAGAGAGCAAATTTAGCTGAAAATTTATTTTAAAAAGTTTGCTACAATTTTGTGGATTCGATAAATTACATGTTGTATCAGCAAAAAAAACATTAAGAAGTTAATGTTCAATAACGAATTCACTAAACATGATCTTGCTCTTACGTTTTTAACTTTAAAAAAGTATATATACAATGTACAACCTTACTTTATTCGAATTTGCAAGTTTGCACAGCACATAGGGCATCTTAATTACGTATTACAAATTAATTTTACTTATTGGGAATTGGATGATTTTTTGGGCTATCAGCTCGCTCATATCCCAAAATTATGTATAAAATATAAAATAATGTCAAAAATAATTTTGGACAATAGTTACTGAAAGCTTATAAACATTATAAGAACAGTCTTTATTATACAGTATGGTGGAAATGTATCAAATGAATCCATTATTTCATAGGCATAGGGTTTTAAAAACAAATCCAGAGACAGATCGATTTTTATAATGAAATGCTCATCTCTTGATATATATACAGAATTTGCTACGTCACCCGCATATCGTTGTAGTGCCCTCATCAATGTTTTCTTAAAATAGCAACACAGCTCATTCAATTTTTTTTTTTTTCCGGAAGGTGTATTAATTGTCCATCTAACTGTCATAAATGTACTCTCATCTCTGCCAATGTCGCACATGCGCATTTAGGTACTTCCTCTCCGCTGCAAGCCAGTCACTTCAGTCGAGTTGATGTCTGCATACGTTAAGCGTCAGCACAAGTGTCTTATTGAGAAGCATTGGCCTTTTATTCCCCCGACCATCATTCATCACACTAACCATACACTAATATTAATTAAATAAAATATACAGGGTGACCAAAATGTATTTTATGTTTTAACTTGTGTTTTAATTGGTGACCTTCAGCGATAATACATTGAGACTTTGGGGCAGATGGGAAACAAATGCTTCTTGATCTTTTACTATCGTTTCTGGAGTTATTTGTGAACTCTCCACTTTTATTCGTTCTTTTAAATCTTTTAAAATGTCCGGCCTATTTGCACAAACTTTGCTTTCTTAAAAATCGAGCTGTCTGGACTTTTATTTAAAACCATATGCCTATGAAATAATGACTTTACTCCAAACATTTCCACCATACTGTATAAAACATATAGATCATAGTTTTATTTCAAACGAAATTAGAGATTCAGTTTCCAAAGAAATATATGGCAGAGCACAAATTAAAATGCATATAATATCAATAGCAACAATAGTTTTTTAACGTAGTAACGCATACATTTTTCAATTCCTTTTTTTTTCCCTTATTTTGTTCAAATTAAACTGACACCCTATGTTTACAGCTTTCGATGTATTATTCAAGATTTCACACAGAGAGAGCACATTTAGCAAAAAACATAACATAATACATCTATTTTTTTAAAACAAAACTGGCATTTTATTACGAAAATATTGTTTTATTGGTTCATAAATCTGATACCTTAAGTTGACCATTTCAGGTCTATTTCTAATAGTAGTAAATAATTCGCAATCTGTTTCTAACATGATTACTATTGCAATGAGAACAAATATCGTTACAATAATAAGAGCGGGTACAAAAGCACCGATTACGTTGAATTTTTTACACTTTTTTGTGTTACTCTGTATATTATGTGTCGTGTTTGGCAGGCAAATTCGCCCATCTACCTGAGAATGAGACAATGGTGTCTGGCTGCGACTTGAACGATGAGATGGATTCGTAGTTTCGTATCCACGATAATTGTTATCGATCAATTGAGATTCAGATGATGAATGTTCAAACGAGTCACGGAAATAGTAATCACTAAAACGATCCATAGAATCATCTTTTAACACTGAAAAAGAAAACAGAATCATTAACTCTGGAATTTTTTTGTAAATTGGAAATTGTTTCTTTGAACAAAATTTTACATAATTTTAAGTGGGAGACAAAGGGTAAATCACAAAAGATCTTCGAAGTGAACTAAGGCTGTTCAAAGCCAAACGACCCCATAAAACAATCTACAAATGGGAGACAAACAATTTTTTTAATATTAGTTAAGTTAAAAAAAAATTTAAATAGAATTTTATGGAAAGGTGAATTTTATTAGTGAAATATCCAGTAGGGAAGTTGCACATTGCACTATTTCTAGGTCGAGAAGTACACTGTTTGACCACGAAACTCGGCTTAGGCTTAGCTTCTGTGTTTATGAACAATTGTTTTTAAATTTGGAGCAAACATATATGTAAGACCCAAATAAATGATAAATGCTTTTAAGTTTAGGAGATCTAGATTTGTCTGAGTAATGGAGACGGAGCCCTACAGTTTATAGTGGGATCCGAACCACGCCTTGGGGATAATTTATATCTGTAAATTAATATGCAATAAGTGGGGCTCGAACCCACTTCTCTCGCTATGCTCAAACAGAAAGCTAGACTAGCTAACCCACTGAGCTACCAACGTCCCTCCCTCCCTATATTGACATTTAGAATCAAAATGGTCGACTTCTATCAATTAAGATCAAATTTGATTTTTTAAATGGAACACCCTGTATATTTTGTTATTTTTGGAATCTATAAACCAAATTATACCTGATTGCTTTACATTTTCATGTGTCTCAAAAATAATTCTAGAATTTTTTATTTTATTTTTCAAAAATATTGATATACAAAGTGGGGCAATAGTGAGTTGGACCTCGATATCTCGAGTTCTACAGTAGCTAGAAATTTTTTAAAAAATTGCAAGTAAACTAAACAAAAAAGTCTATAATTGGAAATTATTTTCGAACATACAGGGCGAGCCAATACGAAATTACAGGACCAAGTGCCTTTTTTTAAAATGGAATGCTATATATATCAGTACATTTTTTGAAGCCTCTTTCTGGGCTCTATTCATTCCTATATTAGCATTGAATATCTCCCAACCACTTGAACGTAATAATTTTTTTTGCAATGCAATCTGCAGATGGATATTTAAAAAATCACCACAGTCACAATTATGGGTTTTAAGAAAAACTTATGTGAATACCAGTTACGAGACATCTAATTAATGTTTTTGAATCATTTTCATTTCCTAAAAATGTACAGGGTGGCCAAAAATTATTTTTCAATTAAGAACATTTTAAATTAATTTTCCCAATTTTTTTCAAATGGAACAACACCCTGTATATTTTTCGACGATGTGATGTAGAAATGAAAAACGAACATTTTTTGTAAGTATTTCCCTAGGGCTAATTGCAACCAATTTCGTCTTATTGAGTAATAATTACAAAATTCAAAAGTAAACTTTAAAAAGAGGTTTCTTCAAATAACTCAGTAGAAAAAATTATAATAAATGTTTCACATGTTGCTCATTTTGATTAACACACATCTCTATGCACTTTTGAAATGAGGTTCCCACTGTTCCTAAAACGGCCGGCGTGATAGATGTAAAGGCAGTTATTATTCTTTCCTTCATATTTTGTACTGTTGTTGGTGTGTCTCTATAAACAATTTCTTCAAAAAGAAATCCATTTTTGCAAGATCTGGGGATTTAGCAGACCATTTAGTGGGTCCATTTCTTCCAATCCATTGATTAGAGTAGGTATTATTTAAGTGGTCTCTAACTGCATTTAAATAATGTGGTGGAGCACCATCTTGCTGAAACTACATCCTATTTCGAATTCTTTCAGGGAGATTTACCAATAATTGTGGCAGATAGTTTTCCAAAAACTAAAGATAAATAGCTCCAGTCAATGTACCATCAAAGAAATGTGACCCTATTACATGTTCTCCAATAATTCCTCCTCCAATAATTCCTCCTCAAACGTTTATAGACCATATCTGTGTTGGTTATCAACTTGCATACAATTCTTTAGTTTTTGGGATTGTTTTAGATTTCTTGACCTTTCTGGCATTGTCCAGAATATTTTTCCACAATTTCTATCCACCCAAACTAATTGTTTAACAAATAAAATCCACCTTTACATACAATTCTATATACGACAGAAAATTCGGATAGATTGCTTTAGCTATACAAGAAACATATATTCATACCTGTAGTACGAAGCTTCATACCACCTATTGCTTCTTGATCTTCAGACACGGTTTCTAAGGCAGCAACATCACTGTAGGCTTGTGAGGGATTACCATCTAAACCCGACAGCAACCCTGTACTACTACTTGACTCCATACGCGATCCACCTACATCTGAGTGACTAGATCTAGGTAAACTACTATAACCTAAAATTAACGAATTTTATTTTCAAACTCACATGTTCAACAGAGTTGTCTGTCAGAATAAAATGGGTTAAGTCAGCATTTGTGACCATAAGCATGTAACCTATAGTAGCGGAAAGAAATAAATGAAAACAATCACAGACGTGGTGGGGAATAGGGATGGTAGTGAAGATGCATAACGCATAGCTGTTTCTATCACATCACGTCTTATGTCTTTTATGTCGCCTGTATTAAAATGAGAGAGAAGGTCATGCTCGTATTGTTTGCCAACTGGAGCGAACGACAGGCAGGATATGGTACGTAGTGAATTTATTTTCATATATGGCGAAGTAAGGTGTACGGGTAAATATAATTAATATATTAATTCATAATACTTTATATGTCTTTTTGCTGGTATGTAACGTATTTATTGTAAAAATGATTTAATCGAGAGGGATTATGAATGTGAAAATGACAGTTATAGTGATTCCAGTGACAAAGAAAATAAATTGATATACACAATATAGTTAAGTCCGGGTCTGCCTTCTTAGCGTCTTACCTCGCACCTCCCTTCTCGATTAAAGCTTTCCGCTACTATATTTGAAAAGTGATGTGCTTTTTCAAGAGTACCTGAATATTATTTTAAGTACAATTACCTAAATGTGGCTGAAGTGGAGTAGAAGGAGTTGCAGGTACACTAGATGCTTTTCGTCTACCACTAGACGAACGTTGAATACTGGGTTCTTCTCGACTGGGAGAACCGGTGTCTTCTAATATTTCTCGTTCTGTGCGACCGGTATACTTGAATTTGGTACCCCATGAGAAAAATCCTCCTCCCGTTACCACCGATGGAGCATCTGAGCTAGTTGGTAAACTAATGTAATAATATTTTTGTTTAGCAAGTTCTGCTACTACGTACA
Organism: Leptura quadrifasciata; assembly: GCA_963675555.1. Taxonomy (NCBI): domain Eukaryota; kingdom Metazoa; phylum Arthropoda; class Insecta; order Coleoptera; family Cerambycidae; genus Leptura; species Leptura quadrifasciata. The sequence goes on along the minus strand of OY776682.1, from coordinate 51,592,580 downwards.
TTCGTGCTGTAAGCAGGTAACATGTCTGCTACCGATATAAATTAATATAGTATGTTTACGAATATATGGTATGAAATAATAATAAATTATACTAGGTGATTAAAAAAAAAATGCACTATAAATAATTGAAATATAATGAATTACGTGTTAGCGACCATTGTTCTGTTATTCCTGTTATTAAAAAAACTGGAAGTAGAGAATGACCAGACAGATAAAAACATTATGTCATTATGGAGTGCATACCTCTTTTTGTTGGGGGGGGGGGGGTTAATAAAAACGTTTAAGAATTTCTGTAATGCTGGGATAGGCTTTATTGTATTTAATATTCAGTTTTAAGATTTAAGTCGCTACATGACTAAAGACTAAAGGTCTAAGGCACAGTCCGCATGGACTCTTCTTAGTAGAATAGATAAAACTGCGTGCTGCTGTGAGACATCTCTATGCTGATTTCCTAACCGGAGTCAGCCAGCCTTATCCGCAAACATTTGTTAGCATTACCCAGAGTCTTTAGGAAACAGTTGATCTGGATGGACATGAGGGAGAATGAGATCCAAAATACGAAGGCAGGGTAATTGAAGCAGAGGCCCAAATTTTGGAATTTGTAGAAGAGGATCCAAATTAATATAAATTGTGTGGGAGTGTGTCATTGTGATAAGGAAAACATCAAGAGAAATTAACTTACATCTCATTATCAACGTATCTAACCTAGAACTTCAAAAACCACAAAATTATGCAAAGCAAATTGAGTTTCGTACATGGATTTTGCGTAATTGAAGATTTCTTCAATGTCCTTTCTCTCATGAATCATGTTTTACCAGAGTGCTTAACTTTAAAAACGTGCATTATTGGTCAGTCGAAAACGTACGTATAATAAAAAGGCCGCACTTTCAGCGGCAATATGTGGGTAGGTATTTATGGTAATGAAATAATTGGACCTACCCGCTAGATTAATTGATGAAATTTACACAAGAAACATTGCCAAATTTGTTGGAAGACGTACCATTGTGGGTACGCAGACAAATGTGACATATGCACGATAGCAAACTGGCAGAGCTGGGTCGAATCCTCTGAAAATGGATTCGAATCACGAATCCGAATCATCGAAAAGGATTCGAATCACGGATACTAGGTTCGGATACTTTTTGTAGAAAAAAATTATTCGAAAACAAAGCGTCGAAGCATTAGTGTATTTAGAACTGATAAAACCTCTAACACTTTCGGCATATACTTGTATTCTCTACGGGCATTACTATGGACACAGAAGAATAATAACCAAACAATTTTTATTCAGTCTACACAGAACATAGTACTCATACTTATCAGACCATACATACCAGGTTTGTAAATTTGCCATAGCTCTCGATAGGCAAAACAATTTTAGTTATGTCTATAGAAGAAATTTTAATGACAGCAATTTACAAATTTTCAAAGATTTTATTGCCAAAGAAAATTGGCAAGAAATATGATGCAAACGGTTTTGACACCTATTATTTCAATTATGCATTTCCAATAACAAAGATAAAAATAAAAAACACAAATTAAAATGGTATACACCTCATAATAAATTTACACGATCCATTATGTGAGATGAATAAACTTGAAAAACAACTCCAAAATTCGATATACACAGCTAGATGCAAAGAGTTTAAATTATTATACAAATTCACGATAGATAGTTATAAAACAAAAAACTGCTGCCCAAGGAATCACACCACATCCAGATTTTGTATCCAAGTCTTTTACACATTAAATCCCAATGTAATATTTTACTAATAGGGTGGCGGTGGCGGGTAGTTAATGCCAAAATAAATTTTAAAGACCCTTGGTTCTCGTACACACACTAAATCCCAATTTAATTTTTTACTCCCTTTAATAATAGGGTGGAGGTGGCAATGGGGTGGTAGAGGGGGTAGCTAACACAGAAAACATTTTTTGAGACGTTTCGTTCTTGTATACATACTAAATCACATTTTATTTTTTTTTACTCCCTTTTATAATCCCAAAAAAAAATTTTGAGATATTGACTTCTCGTACATGCCCTAAATTGCAATTTTATGGACTCTTACTTGCTTGCTTTGCCTATTTACCCCATTTACCCCCGAACTCTTCAACGGAAGTAGATCAAAATATAATCTAGTTCCAGATCACATTATAATACATAAATGTAACAAATTTCAAGTCAATATCATAACCGGTTCCAGAGTAAACATGCCCACAAAAAAGTTACGGACCGACAAACAGACATTTTTTTATGCTCAAATTCAAAATCTTGACGTTTCATGACATTTTAAGCCTATTTCAACAAAAAAATATTTTTTTTGCGTTACTATACTTCCACTGGATGTGGAAGTAATTAATGATGACCAAATAGCCCGTGCTGACAATGTTATGAAGGAAAGTTGGAAAATATAATAAGTGAATATAGAAAATGTCAAGGTGTGACGAGAAGCTTCTGTTTATTTGACAATAACCAACAAATTACAAACCCAAATGATGTTGCTAACATGTTTAGCAACTTCTTTACTAATATGACCAAATATTGCCCCAAACCGAATCAAATATTGATAATATTCTTTCCTATTATTTGGGTTTTCTACCACATGTATTATTATCCTCTTCAAAAACAAATCACCGAATCTACAAAATAATAGAATTATTGGAAAAAAGCCTCTGCGCCTGTGACGTTTACGCCAAAGGAATAGTCAGAGGTTATGTTTTGCAAATAATATAAATTGGAATAAACACAGAAATAATGTATTTTGCTGACGTTTCGGAAAGTAATCTCTTTCCGTTTTCAAAGCTTTTTTTGGAAGAACTCTTATTTTGCTGTGTATGTCAAATACACAGGTTTAAGATACTGTTTATGTTATTTCCATAGATACTTACTACTTACACAGAACATAGAACTGATGATATTTTCTTTTAGATAATGTTGAGTTTGTTAAGTTCTTCTTTTAACATTGGTAGCCAGGTTGTACAAATATCTACAGAACAATTCGATACGCACTTATCTTCATTTAATAAGATTATTGCTGATTCTTTAATTTTTCTTTTTTTGGTATCTGCTTCTTTTGTTAAAATTTTTGCCGAATCCCAGTTTGTTCTATGTCCGTTTTCCCAAGCATGTTCACAAATCTTTGATTTCTGAATTTCATTCTTTCTAATGTAATTCTTGTGCTCATCCAACCTCACACTGAAAAGTCTGGATGACTCGCCCACATAACATTTATCACATTTGCACGGGATATTGTAAATACAGTTTTTTGAATTCTGCTCCCTGTTTATCGGTTTTGTTTTTGTTAAATTAGATCTTAAAGTGTTCCCCGTTTGAAATATCATTCTAACATCAAATTCGTCACCTATACGGCGTAGCTTTTCCGATAGTCCGTATACATAAGGAATTATTGCTGTATAATGACATTCAGGGTTTTGTCGTACCTGATTGTTCCTATTTTCAACATTTATGAAAACTCTATCAACAAAGGCTTCAGGATATTGATTTTGTACTAGAACCTCTTTGATAAATTTTTTCTCGTTATTTAATATTTCATTATTAGATGAAATTATTTTGGCCCTATCGCATAAATATTTTACAACACCCCTTTTAACATTTATTGACTGATTTGAGTTAAAATTTAATTAATTCAAAAGTTTTCTATTAATTCACCATGTCATAATTTGGCAAAATTTTTACTTAAAATTATTGACCCATTATCTGGAAATACCGATTCATATATTAAAAATAGTAAATATTTTATAGAAAAAATTTATGAAAACGATATTCATGAATCACACCTGATGGTTAGTATTGATGTAGTTAGTCTTTTTACCAATGTTCCGGTAGATGATACCTTAAAAATAGTTAAAGACAGGTTGTTAAATGATAATAATTTGGAAACTATAAGTAAATTAAGTGTAAATAGCATAATGGAACTCTTAACACTGTGTATAAAAACAACCTATTTACAATTGGACAATGAGTTCTATCGGCAGGATTTTGATATGGCTATGGGGTTTGCTTATCACCAATTTTAAGCAACATATTTATGGAGAACTTTGAGAACACACATGTTCAAAATTGTATAAACAAACTGGTTGTCTGGTGGAGATATGTTGACGACATCTTTGCAATTTGGCCTCATGGTGTCGATTTACTAGATAGTTCTTTGGAAAATATAAATAGTAAGGAACCACATTAGAAGTAGAAAGTAGAAATGAACTACCGTTTTTAGATGTTTTAATTAGAAGGGTACATAATACAATTGAAACAAGCGTTTATAGAAAACCAACACATGCTAATAGATATCTAAATTTTAACTCAAATCAGTCAATAAATGTTAAAAGAGGTGTTGTAAAATGTTTATACGACAGGGCCAAAATAATTTCATCTAATAATGAAATATTAAATAACGAGAAAAAATTTATCAAAGAGGTTCTAGTACAAAATCAATATCCTGAAACCTTTGTTGATAGAGTTTTCATAAATGTTGAAAATAGGGACAATCAGGTACGACAAAAACCTGAACGTCATTATACAGCAATAATTCAAAAAACTGTATTTACAATATCCCCTGCGAATGTGATAAATGTGGGTGAGTCATCCAGACCTGGGACTCGGCAAAAATTTTAACAAAAGAGGCAGATAACAAAAAAAAGAAAAATTAAAGAATCAGCAATAATATTGTTAAATGAAGATAAGTGCGTATCGAATTGTTCTGTAGATATTTGTACAACAACCTGGCTACCAATGTTAAAAGAAAAACTTAATAAACTCAACATTATCTAAAAAAAAATATCATCAGTTCTATGTTCTGTGTAAGTAGCAAGTATCTATGGAAATAACATAAACAGAATCTTAAAGCTATATATTTGACATACACAGCAAAATAAGAGTTCTTCCAAAAGAAGCTTTGAAAACGGAAAGGGATTACTTTCCGAAACGTCAGCAAAATACATTATTTCTGTGTTTATTCCGATTTATATTATTTGCAAAACATAACCTCTGACTATTCCTTTGGCGTAAACGTCACGGGGGCAGAGGCTTTTTTCCAATAATTCTATTATTTTGTAGATTCGGTAATGTAGGTCCATTAATATCGACAATTTTATCTTATTTAATAAATGAATCATTTAGTACAGGGTCATTTCCAAATTTACTAAAAACATCTAAGTGCATACCGGTATGTAAAAATAAAGGGCCAAAACATATGATGTGGCCAATTATAGACTAATACAGCTACAAAGCCAGTTATCTAAAATCTTTGAACTGGCATACTCTAATAGATTGATGAATTTTGTAGAAACTCTTCACCTACTTAATAATGCTCAAAATGGTTTTAGAAAAAGAAATCCACAAATACAGCTGTTTCTGAACTCACTCATATGCAAGGTAGTTCGACGATCGGCTGCTGCCATGTAAATAGATCCATGGATTTATCTTACGATCAAAAACTGTAACAGTTATACCGTTGTAAGTGGAAAATTCTAGTCGACGACAATATTGTAAGAGAGGTATTTTCCAATTTAAGAGCTTGTTTTCGAAATATCAGTTGGTAAACGCTAAAATACAACAAAAAATTACAATTTGCCAAGGTTCTGGAAATGAGAACGCATGTTCAAAGTTTTAAATTCCCATAAGTGTCAATGCTTTTTCTTGTATTAAATATTTTTTTTTTAGCAACAGCTACAGAATTTTCGATAATTTTTGCGCCAAAATATTTACTTTACCTGTAACAATTGTTCAGTATCTCGAAAATATTGAATAATAGCCCTTCTTCCCAGGCTAATTTTTGTCCAACTTTACATATAAACACAATTAATTATAAGAATGAAACCGGTCGCAGATTTTGCTATCAAAACCAACACAGACTTCAATTTTCAGAATAATTTTGTGGTGCGAGCTCTCTACTAATGGAGATTTTGCAATTAAAGGATAAGAAGAATTATACTTTATGTGCGTGCTGTATAAAAACTTCAATAAATCAGTGTGGATTATGCCTTCACCTCGTGGCATGTTTTTAATAGTGATGGCTTTTAGCTACCTTCTTTGACTAATAGGCACATTCTTATAGACGTTGTTTTTTAGGTTTTCGCGGGTGTTAAATGAAGTGTTATTGTACTTCCAGGTGCTCTCCCGCATCGATGGTCGACTCCTCCAGGAGTCACGACTGCTGCTCCTCGTTGCTTGAACTGAGTTCAGTTCGAGCAACGAGGAGCAGCAGTAGGCAGCTTTCACTGAGAACCTGAAGATGGCAGATGAGATTCTACCGAAACGTCGTTCAGACAACCGTGACTCCTGGAGGAGTTGACCATCGACACGGGAGAGCACCCGGAAGTACAATAACACTGCATTCTTATAGATACATCTCAAAAGTTGTCAGGAATTTATGCAAGGTTTGCTTATTTCTACAACAATGATGAAGTTTGGTGTAAACACATAACCTGTCAGTGCAGTGCCAAAGTGAATGTGAACAGAAATACACTTGTGCAAGAATATAAAAAGTTAAAAACTTACGTGAAAAACAACATTTGCTCTATTGCGCAACGCCATACATGTCTACAAGCAGCTCCTGAAGGGCATTTGAATCCCACTGTATGCTTTTTCTGAAACAATAAATCATCCTTTTAAACATGCCTTTATTTTTAAAGGTATCAGTAATACTAATAAATCATTCAGTGATACCATAAATATCATTACTCACATCATTATAATTTAGATGTATTATAAACATTTTGCCTTCATAATTAATTTTTTGTATATCAGGCCACCGAAAATGATGAGTCTTTCTACTTCCTTGGAATGTCAAAATTCCACTATAATTTATACCTAAATAAAGCTGCGTTCCTTTATGATCCTGCAACAAACCCTTTTTAAAAAAATTAAATTGGTTTACTTTAGTAAAATTTAATATTACTTTTACTGGATGAGGATCTACACCGTAAGTGTCAAGCTGGCAAGCTAATTTCAAAAATGTGTTTTCCACTTGACTCTGACTTTGGCCTTTTAGTTGCTTTTGATGAATTTCCATAGCCTTTTCTTCTATTGCTTCCGTTTGCTTTAAAAGAATCTTAAAATCAGATACATAATTCCCGGTATGAATTTCTGCATCGTGATCTCCGAGTTCCCCTGAAAATTTAATTTGACTGTTGATGTATCTAATAAAACTACACTACATACTACATTTAAGCACTAATAAAAAAAAATACAAAAAATTTTGTTGGGAGCATCATAAGCTTTTAAATATGTGCTCTTTGTATTGGACAAATAATTTGAAGCAGGATTTTTATGTTCCTTCCGATCTATACTTTTGAACATTTATGAAGAATGTCACACCGAGTTTTGTTTATATTTGCCGATATTTGTTTGTTAAATTCTTTAGCAAACTGTGCTGCCATTTTTTTACTCACACTTTATTACAAATTTCGCAAAAAAGGGTGGAATAGTGAATAGTCTAACTTTAGTACCATTTACCCAGATATTCCATTTTTTTGCAGCCAAAATGTCTAAATTATTATAGGTAAAAAAATCATATTTTTTCTTTTACATAAAACGAAAATAGAAAAGAAACGAGATATTTTCCACAATTTTATGAGAAAATTTAACAATATAAATATTTACTTTTCTTGGTAATTAAAGAACCTCATGTAATTCAAACATTGTTGATTAAAATGTTGTCTAGGAGGTATTTGCAAATTTAAATATTAGTAACATGAGTGGTTAAATAATCATTTATTTCCTAATTTTGATCATCATATAATCTCTATGATGAAGTAATTATTTAAACAATTTTTTATTATCCCATTACAATGCTTAAATATTTAATAACCGTCACAAGACTATTCTCTACCTTGTAGGATCAAAGCAGCCAACATAGATGCTTCATTTGTACCACAATACAGGCGTCCATGTAACAAATCCCTTTTTAATTGTAAAAAAATTTGGTAGCGAGTTATTTCTTCTTTAAGACGAAATGGGTCTGGGGGGTAGAATTTTACACGGAAACTAAACAAAACTGGGTCAAGATCTTTTACTTGTTTACAAATTGACTTTCCTAGATCCAACCAGTGCTAAAATTAGTATACATTATAATTTCAACATGGTCTATACTAAAAAACTTATTTACTCTCTGATCTTGGGTATCCACATATCGTAAACCTAAATAATCCTGTTCTACAAGATTCAGTTGCTGACAGACATACTCTAGTAAGTATTTTCCTTTATGATGAAGCTAAAATCAACGTTTTTATTGAAACATAATTAATTATTTACGTTGGGTTATATACCTTGTACTCGCATTCTAATATTTCTGTATCCTCAAGAAGTCTCACAGTACACTTATAAACAATATTGCTGTCATGTTTTGAACCAAACTTTAACATTTTTCACTTTTAACATAAGTTTAAATAATATAAATAATTTCAAAAAGTTTTATACGGAATTTGGCATTAAACTATAAACATCGAAAATAAATAACACACAACCAATTTGACACATATTTTTGACATTATATTATGTTGGTATGCTGGTATTGATATTTTCCAAGAATAAAAATTACTTTTATGGGAGCGGGAACTTTAAACTTTCATACAATGAGACCTTAGAAATAGTTATTTAAACGGATCGATATTTTTACAATCATAATAAAAAGCAGTCATTATATATTCAAATATATCATCCTGTCATGTTGTCAAGCCGTGTGAAAAGCATCGCATGATAAATGTTGCCTACTAATAAAAGCTATATTTACTTTATGAGCAATTTTTTAACAAAATCAATAGCTAATTTGGATTGCCTCTCGACTCAATTTCAGTGACTGAAAATGTTGAAAACTAATTTTCTAAAGAAGATAATTTACAACACAGATGCTCACATTATTTACAAACATTATCTGGAAAGTTTCCATTTCTGTTTGTGTTTGTACTTTATTTATATAACATTTGAAAAGTATGTATAAAATTACACTACAAATCAGGGGCGTATTTACGGGGTGTCTAGGAGTTCGGAACGGATCGAATAATATTGGCAATACAGCCCATCGCCATTTGGGCAAACGAAATTAATAAGATAGTGTTGCATGTTTACATCCTCCAGTAAACACTCCCAAACGCAGGTCCAATAATTGCAACAGGAATTTTCACTAACCACTGATTTATTAATCACTAAATTACAATAAATAGTCCTTATAATTACACACTAATTTTAGCCCTTATAACTACTATAAATTCACTACCTGTTACTGTAGTTTGTTCGCTGTTCTTTATCTTATCTGATCACTTCCTCATCTAATATATAACTGAACTCCGTGCGTTGGATCCGCTTCTTATATATCCGTGGCGTTTATTCTCGATTACAAGATATAAAATGGTTAACCCGAAAGGAACAACCAAAATCATTCAACACCGCTATCAAGATGAGTATTAAATAGATGTAGGAAGGCCGAGAATTCGAGTAGAAAATTAATTCTAAATTATGGGGGGCGTGCGTAGATGCGTCTTTCCTATGTACATATTTCGATAGGCGATGTAAAGCCACGACAGATGCGGTTAGATGAAATGACCATTTCAAGGATGACCATGCCATCGGCTCTGATCTTCCAGCGGCGTGTGTAGGCGCGGAAGCTATGCAATCTTAGGCGAAGATTGTGTAGTAAATATACCATATCCTTCGGATAGGATATAAAGCCGTCGGTCCCTTGTCTATTAAATATTAGGCAAGTAAAAGATCCCTATTCTTTGAAAGAAAGAAGTTCGACAAAATTGGTTGGAGGTAGCTCGTCTACAGGCGTCGGTGTTAGGAGAAATAGGTCGACGTTAAATAAATGTTTAAAAAAATCTAAATTATAGGGTGTTATTTATTATAGTGTAGATCTATTATAGTCCAAAAGTGCTACATTTGGCATGAAATTCTTATTTGATGAAAAAATTATCGATTTGGATACAAATATATTATTTTTCAATTCTCAAAAATGAATAGAACTGCAGGATCTAATATGGACGTACTAAACACGTACATTCGGTGCTTTCCCAGAATATCTCGCTTTAGAAATCTTGAAAATATTCCAGGCGTGCGCTGAGATGATTTCAGTATCCAGGAAAATAATAATTTATAATATATAATAATAAAATAAATAATTTATTGTTTAATATATTTTATAAATTTTATTTTTATTGAAGTTAATTTTTAAGACTCTTTGATAATGGTCGCAAGGCCGAAACATATGCCAGAGAAATCTGAACAAAACTAATGAAACAATAAACCAAGTGCGTATTGTAACTATTCTTTTGAATATTTATAATTATTTTAATTCAACTAGACTCAAGAGCTCTTTTGGACCACTTTATGGGGCTCACCCATTAGGTCTTAGGTGAATTAACCAGCAAGCAAAAATAGCTAGCGCTTTGGGCGCCAGAATTTGAGGGGAGCAAAATTTTCTGCGATTTTTGTTTAATTCTTTGGTTTTAAATCATTTGATCATATTTCATGAAATAGTAAATATCTCAAAAAAGGTTGCATTTTAATATATCCGCAAATCTGAAAAGTTGAAATATAGGTAGCAGGTATAAGTATCGAGCCGAGGTCGCCTTTATCAGGATGTAAATAAAAACAAACATTCGCCTATCGAGAAACAATAAGGCGAATTTTTTGTTCGTCATGTCATGTTGACTGCTTGTTTTCTTTAAATTTCGTCTTTTTAGTTATGTGTTTATTTATTTTTAAGGAAAGATAACCTTTTTATTTTATTTTTGACCCGGTTCAGTTTTGACTGATTATTTTATTTCGTATTTCGAGTGGTGTTTATTTTATATTACAAAATAGTTAATTTATTTTTTTAGACCAAGGTCTTTTGATTGTTTAAATTTCATATTCCGTTTTTTTGTCATATGAAATGGAATTAAAATCTATTTGAAAACATTTTATGTTTCGTTTAATTGTTTTATTTTTCATTTCATGTTTACGTTAAAAAAAGACAAATAAGGTAAGGGGGGGTGAATTTTGGTTCAGCTTGGGGTGCAATATACCCTCGATCCGCCTCTGGTCTTTGGACATTCGGATCAAATAAGAACTAAACTGGACGTAGGTACATGCAATGTTGCGTGCTATCTGAGAAACAAATGAGAATCAACTGATCTAAATAAAATATTAATGCCTAAGAAATACGGCCTACGTCAATAACAAATTTATTTTTATTATCGCTGTTTTTGATAAGCTTCTTTGCCTATTCATAACAAAATTCATATTTTTTTCGTCTGAGCTCCGATAAATGTAAGTTAAAAATAAATATAAAGATTGAATATTATTCCTTAATTCAATTTTTTCTACCTGTTGCTTGTAGGTTTTTTGCTTTAAATATCATTTTTTGATTTTATTTTTATGTTAATATATTTCAGATTTTTTAAAGCTAATTTGCTTTATAAATTTCCCTAGAAAGAAAAATTGGCCCGCCACTGGTGGAAATAGTTCTTAATACCAATTTGTTGGTGAATTATTTTTATAATGTTGGTAAGACACAGCTGTTCTTGGTTGACATAATCTTGGATGCTTTCTTGTGATTTTATTATATTTAATTTTAATTTTATATATATTGTGATAGTCGTAGTTTAAATTATTTACAAGCAATGACTATTTTACCACCAATTAGAAAGTCAACGGGGAATGCAGAGGAGAACAAGGAAAGTAATCAACAAAACGTATGTATTTAGAATGTACAGGTCTGCTATAATTTATTATGTACTTTTATAGATAAGTTATTATACAGATTTTCCCTTCGAGTTAGATACATTTCATTGTGTTAACGTTTAAAAGCTCAAGTTTTGCTATATTATAACAGTGATTGTTTTAGAGTTCTGCTGAACGAGTGAATCGAAGAAATGAGATTAACTCTATCCAAATAGCAAGTCTTTCCGAAAATAATGCAAATGCAAGACGTTCACCATTTCCTTTGTGAGTATAAATATATTTGTGACTATGTGTTATGTTAAGAATGTATGGTTGCTTTCCGCATTGGTTTCAATAACAAAGACCATTGAGTACCTGTCAACTTACACATGCTTTTTAAGATTGTGCTGACATCTTTTAATTTTACTGTGTATTTCTAAATTAGTTGTAATGTTGGTAGATATCATGTTTCATATTTATAATTATAAATATATATGCTATATTATTGAATAATCAAGTACATGAGCGCAATCATGAAAATATATATGTACTGTGTGTGGGGAACGACCATGCGTAAATACATTATAAATCTGTTTTTATTAATCAAATAATATTTGAGTTCTTTACAAGCATTTTATATTTATAGAGATAATAGTTTATTACTATTATCAAGAAATTTTAATATTTTCTGTCAGGTTATTTATTTTTTTAGCAAAAATGATCGAAAGGAACGTCTGCGAAAGCGTTATAAAGAAGCAGATCGGCCTAGAGACAGAGAAAGTGTTCGTGAACAGAAACGTGAAGTGCGTAGAGAGCAGAAAAGAGATAGGATAGTAATTAATAAACGGGAGATTATTTCTGAACCTCTCCATGAAAATAACACCATTACGTCTCCTGCAGATAATGCAGCTACCGAAGCACCAGGCAATAATAATGAAGAAGCTAATAAAGAAGATTGCACTGGGTTTAATAGTGAAGATGAATATGATGAAAGCGTTATTAAGGATAGACATCTTACTGATGAAGAATGGCAGAAGGTAAGTATTGTTACTTTTCATTTTATGACAATATTATAAGCAACGGTGTTTAAAAACTAATGATTTTTAATTTATTTTAGAGGGACGCTTTGTTTGCCCGCTGTATGTCCAATTTAGGATTTGAAATTAAAAATATGAATGAAGATGGCGCGTGCCTCTTCCGCTCCATAGCAGACCAAGTTTATGGCGATCAAGAATTCCATTTTCAAGTACGGCAAGACTGCATGAATTACATTGTAAGTTTTAAATTTCTTATGAAACAGAAAAAGTTGATTGTGAAATTAAACAGAAATAACATGACAGTGAAAATGTCCATAGACACCAAAGCAAATACTTAAATAGTAGTACATTTCACCAACCATGCAGACATCATCTGGAGATGATTAAAATGATCAGTTTTTAATCGTCTAAAGGGTATTCTGGTGTTTGTGGAATTTCATTTTGCACCAAAAGTTGTGACACTAACTCCAGAAGTAATAAAATAAATAAATGTTTTCTTTATTAGGTCCAAAACAGAGATTATTTCGAACCTTATGTTACCGAAGATTTTGATAAGTATGTAGCAAGAAAACGTACTTGGCATGTGCATGGAAACCATTTGGAAATTCAGGCAATGAGCGAATTGTATAATAGAACCATTGAAGTTTATTGTTACCAAATTGGTAGGTAAAAGTGATGGGCTGTATAAACTATGTCATACTATTTTTCTATTTTCAACCCCCTTATTCTTGTCGGTATAAACAATTGGTCATGAATCATAAAACACCCTGTATCTCGAGAACCATTCAATTTCAAGGGTAAGTGGGGGTGTTTTGAACTCAGCAAAACGTGCTGTACATTTCGCTATGTCCTTTTAGATTTAGGACACCCTGTAGATGACCTAAAAAGAGCAGAAGCAGTTGCAGATGATTTCATCCTTGTCTGCATTAAAAAAATATTTCTTCGGTTTTTGCTATGGCTTTGTCGAGCAAGCCCTAAAAGAGCGGGCAGATGCTGACATATAGTGCTGCACTTTTATTTTTGCTGTTTGATATTATGGCGAAAAAAATACATGGGGAGTTTCCTAGATCTTTATCGAAAATCAATATAAAAAATGGTAGTGCAGGGTAAAATTAACAACAAACATATCTTAAACAGTAGGGAGGTCGTCTTGCTGCTTCTTCACTAATACTGTCAACCGCACAATCTGTATAAACATGTTTTAAGAAAAAGGGGATTGAATTTAATTTCAAACTGATTAATTAAAAACTGTAATACATATTTATTTTTAGAACCAATCAATATCTTTAACTGTTCGAGATTGATAAATTCCTACGAACCTATTAGGCTCTCATATCACAGGATGTGCCACTATAACTCTATTAGCAATCCAAATAAGCCATCTGTTGGAGTTGGTTTGGGTTTACCCAACTATAAACCTATTGACATCGATAGAAGGAGGTTTAATGATGCAGTTAGAGCCAGTGAAGAGCTACTCATCGAGCAGGTATTTGGACTTTTTCTCTTACAAATTACAAATAACAAATATACCGGGTGATTCTTTTAACTTGAAACTTTCAAATAATAGGCACTCTACGAAAAAAATGTTTAATCGAAATTTACTCATTCCGTAGAAGAAATACATTAGTGCTAAAATTAGTCGCCCTCCCTTCCGCTTTGTAGGTGGGGCGGGGGGAGGGGTAACTTTGAAATCTTAAATAAGAACCCCTATTTTTTTTTTATTGCAGATTCGGATTCTGCGCCTAAAAATATGTCTGAAACATTTTTTTTTCAGTTTATGATAGATGGCGTTGTAATCGACGAAATTCAAAAATACCATTTCTTGTTCAAAATACTTTTTATAAAAATGTTTTATTGTTTGCATTTAAGGTTACATGTCACAATGTACATTAATGTCAGCCTACTATGCTCTATTCCATACTGTCATGACCTATGGTTTGATAGTCTGGGGTGGTGCGTCACAGGCTGGAAGAATTTTCGGAATGCAACGAAAGGCAGTGAGGATTTTGGCAGGTATGCACTATAGGGCAGAGTGCAGAATTCCGTTCGCAAATTTAAAAATTCTAACACTTTCTAATTGCATATTAGAAAATTTAATATTTATAAAAAATAATGATGGGAAATATAAAACAAACGCCGACTTTCATGAATACATACTAGGAACAGAGAAAACTTAGTAAAGTCGAGGCAAGAATTCAAGCGATGCACGTCACGAGTGATCTCATTAAAGAACTTTTAATACTAACATAATTTTTAACCATTAATTACGTTAAAAAGAATAATTCTTGACACCCAGTTATTAAGCTTTCTTCAGAAGTAAGTACAGTTTAATTGGGCTTCTTGATTCTTAGCAGTATTGTCTTATTTATAGAATTGATCTGTGACGTGCATCGCTTGAATTCTTGCCTCGACCATAACAATGGATTGTCGGTTGAAAAGGTGTCAAAGCAGACCGGACATTGTGGCGGTGCAACTTGCGACCAGAAATAAAACAATTACCACAAAAAATATTTAAAGTGAAAGTGAAAAGCTTTCCTGAAAGATACTATCTATTAATGGGCGGAATTGGTAATATTGAGAATCGGAATCTCTAGAATCAGATACTCTTAAGAATTGGAATAATAATCGGTTGCTGGGAATCGGTATCCTACTCAGTTCAATGTTCACAATATACATATATCTTTTGAAGGGCAAGTATAAAAAATAATATACAAAAAATTTTGGTCAAAAAATCACCGTCACACCACCTACAAAGATTTTTTTAAAAAGCGCAAATGCTTCCTACACAACAGCGTAGAACACATCTATGAAAAAAAAAAAACTCGCGCAGAAGACTGCCCCCTTTTTTTTTTGACGAGGAGGGGAAGCCCTCGTGGGCTCCCAACCTGAAGCTGGGTCACTGTCAGACTCTTACTGATTAAAACCCCTCCTCATAGGGTCGTCTGTAAACACGCCCCTTCTTAGTTCTGTACTCAAGTTTCGAAGCGAAATTAAGTAGTTGTTATTGTACTTAAAATTATTTTAATATAAATTTATTTATTTATTCATTTATTTACGGGTAATACCCATTAATACTCTTAATTACAAGATGAGCATTTTACAAAAAAGAAAAACAAAGCTAAATAATAACATAATTAGAACAAATAATAATTAAATAAAGAAAAAAGTTATTGCCTTATGCCTCAAGAGAAACAACAATGCAGCTACGGACACGTGTTTTGGAGTTATTGCTGCTCATCAGCGTAGCATAGCTTAGCGAATATATCTTATAATCGAGCAAAACCAACAAAGGTCGGAAAGTACAGTGCACACAGTACTCGATTTGTACTTTCATACTTCATGTGCCACATTTAGGGCCTCCAATGAGAGCAATCAGTACGACGAGCTCTATGTATATAATAATAATAATAATACTATAAGCAGGAGGGGCTGACTTCCATCTATCAAGCCTTTGTTTGGTGAGTAGCGCCACCACTTACTCCAGCTAGGGTGCAAAACCGAACCGGCAGCCCTAGTGCACCCGGGACGGGAAAGCGTCTTCCCCTTTGGTGTCGGTCGTGGGCCTGCTGGGCTAACCACCCACAGGCTCTAAACTTTGGTTCCAGCTGGCTGAAGACAGGGCCCCCACGACCGACCCCGTGCGGATAGGGGTCAAGGGCAATTTGGTGGGGCCCAACCAGACGGACCGCCCGTTGACGAAATTGGCAATGCCCAAGGACGCTTTGAGTGGACATATGAACTGAGGGATGAACTTCTGCATTGCTATGAAAGCAGTAAGTCCACGTGGAGGATACATGGCGCAGATGCATGCTCTGTGGTGTGAGAGGCTACCAGAGCATAGCGCCTTCACGCCACAAAATGTGTGTGACTATGTATCCCACCTTCGTAGTAGGGATTACGTGAGGGCTGCTTCTGGACCGGTGAATGAGGTGTCCTAAGGGCCGCCGCATTCACCAGTTGAGGACGTGGTTTTCCTCGTTCCGCCAACACCAGAGGGCTTCAGTACCAGACGGGGGTTACACTACATAAAAACCCCTGGGCCACAAGACCTGACCAGAGTGGATGAAGAACTTCGTGCAGTGCTACCAGAACGGGCTGACCTCTGGCACATAAATTGTGCCGTGTATGCTGCTGCTCAACGCTTTTCTCGGGTGGAGGGGCGAAACACCGCTTCCCCACAGGAGAGAGCGGAGTGGCACATACAAAAGATGGAAGCTAAGATCCGGTCGACGAGGCAACACGCATCCCGTATCTATTGTGTGATGGACTATATGGCACTTAAGACGCGCCCATCACACACTTAATGAGGCAGTGCTGCGAACCACCAAACAGCACTGTCTCGATAGGATACGGATGCTAGTGACTTGCAAAAAGTCACTAGTGAGGCGGGCGAGAGGACTGGCGGAAAATAAACTGTTCCGCCAAAAGCCGTCGCGCCTTTTCCAACCGCCTCCGCGTGTTGTAGACAATCCGCCGACTGCAGATCAGGTGGAGAACTTCTGGAAAATGCTGTACGAGGAGAGGCTTCCACTCAACCGAGATTCTCCTGCCCTTGCACACTTTGAAGCCTTTTGTCAAAGGCTTCAGCAACCACAGGAAGTGTGCGAACCAATAACCCCAGAAGAGGGTCGTAGGGCTCTTGAGGGCTCAAAGAACTTTGCTGCTCCAGGTCCCGATGGGATAAATAACTTTTGGTGGCAAAAGTTATCGAGCACCCACCACCATTTGGCCAGAATTTTTAATTCCTGGTTGAATGGGGAGCAGCAAATTCCTTCTTGGGTTGTTGGGGGGTGGACAGTGCTGGTCCCCAAGAACGGAGATTTGTCCAACCCAAAGAACTACAGACCGATGACCTGTCTAAACACATGTTACAAGGTTTTGTACATGCAGGTGCTCCACGCAGTTGAACCGATTTACGAACGGATATATGAGTGACGAGGGTCGAAGAGAGGTGTCACTGGCTGTAAGGAGAACCTGCTGATCGACAGATGTATTACGCAGGACTCTATGCAGTATAAGCGGAACCTCTACGGCCTGGATCGACTATCGCAAGGCATTTGACATGACATCGCATGAGCTCATTGTTCACTTGCTCCGATGTTTTGTGGTACCCCGTCTCGTAGTGAGATGTATTGAAGAACTGATGCCGCTCTGGAGGACTCACTTTACCATAACATCGGGTAACGATAGAGTCCAAACAGAGTCGGTAACAATCAGAAGAGGAGTATTTCAGGGAGATTCCCTCAACTCTCTTCTGTTTTGCATCTCATTACTGCCATTATCCGTCTCGCTCCAGAAAACCCGTGGCGATAGGAGGCATAAGGTCACCCATCTATTTTATATGGATGACCTTAAACTTTACATTTCTGGAGAAAGGGATCTGCAACAGTCCCTTAGGGTGGTACAGGAGTACACGCAGGCTGTCGGAATGCAGTTCGGGTTGGACAAATGTGCACTGATCCATCTGAAGAGAGGATGATGCGGTGACTACGGAGAGGACGCGCAGCTCGTGGACGGAAGCATCTTACACCATCTAGATGCAGGAGAGTCGTACACTTACTTGGGTGCCGAGCAACTCTCCACCCAAGAAGTGAGTGTAGTGAAAAACGCTCTCCACGGCAAGTATCAGCACCTACTCCGACAGATCTGGTTTTCAGAACTGTTGGAGAAGAACAAGGTGTCTGCTACAAATATGCTTGCCGTTCCGATCCTTCTCTACTCCTTCTCGGAGTAGTGAAATGGACTAGAGAAGAGCTGCGCCAACTCGATGTAGTAACCCGCAAGAAGATGCATCTCAATAGGAGCTTGCATCCTAAATCGTCTGTTCCAACAACATCGGGGAGGCCGTGGACTCTTGAGCTTGGAGAGTCTCCATAGCAGGATGGTTCTAGATGGAGCATGTAAGGTCATCAGGAGTTCAGATCCCCTCCTCTGCATGGTCCGAGACCATGAAAATGCAGAAGTAGGAGCTTTTCTCTTTAAGGCAGCACGGAGAGCAGCCGATGAACTTGGTCTCATCTTCGACGTCGAACAAGTTAACCCCGACTCTGTCACCGAGTTGGAACCCGTTTGACTAAAAGCCCACATTAGAGCTGCAGAACACAACGTCTTTCTGCAGCTCCATAAGAATAAACCATTGCACGGAGTCTTCTATAAAAATATAGAAGACCTTGGTTTATCCGAAAGGCTGACCTTCGCCTTTTTAAGGTCAGCCGGGCTGAAGTCCAAGACCGAGGGATTAATAATGGCTTGCCAGGATGGTGTATTTAACACCCTCGTCTATCGACGTCGTGTCATGGGTATGGAGGTCCCTGCTGTCAGCTGTAGGGCGCCGGGCACTGTAATGCACTTACTGTCGGCTTGCCCAACATACGCAGACTCGGCCTATATTCACAGACACGATGCAGCATTACAAGTGCTTTACTATCATCTAAGGCACTCGTATGGGATGGACGAAACACCAGTGCTGTCTTACGTTCTGGGGGATATTGAGTCCGTTGTGGGGAATGAGAAGTGTCTAATTTATTGGAACTACTCGTTTCCCACCGTCAGGCAAATATAAGCCAACAAGCCTGACATAGTACTCCTCGATCACCAACTCAAGATAATGTATGTCGTGGAATTCTTAGCTCCCGCTGAGAACAACATTGTTTTGAAAGAGGAGGAAAAACGGACAAAATATCGAGATTTGCTCTTCGAATTCCGTAGGCTTTATCCAGGCCATTCTGTTAAAATAGTGGTACTGATTATAGGAGCCCTCGGTGGAATGAGACAGACGCTGCTTTCGAAACTAAAGATGATACTGGCATGCCAAGATTCGGCAGAGATCTTAGCCGGCAGAATGCAGAAGGCTGTTATCATGGGTTCAGTGGCTTAATTAATTTAAAATCATAAGCAATCAACTGATCGAGCTCAAGTGTTTCAAACTGTGTTCTAGGCTATACAGGGAGATGTTAAAAAAGTCAATATCAGTATTGTTACCTGTATGAACAATTCTAGAAATAGGTGAATGCATACCATAGCTACATCTATGATAAAGTAAGGTTTGTAAATTTCGAGATTCTCTAGGAGGAACATGGAAAAGCAAGCTCGGAGAGTCAATATGAAAGTTGAAAATTTTATATAACAACTACATCTGCAATATTTCGCCGAGTTTGAAGTTCCGGTAATCCAGTCATAGATCCAATTTCCTTAAGTGATAAGTTTTCAGGTGGCAAATTGAGTTTGTATGTAATAAAGTGTAAAAATTTATTTTGGACCTTTTCTAAATTATAAACATATGACGAATATGTGGGGGACTAGATAGTTGAAGCATATTCAAGATTAGACCGCACAAGTGATAAGCAAATTAGTGATGAAATACTAGAAAAGTCTTTAGGTATTCGACAAATAAACCCTAACATTTTCAAAGCCTTATTATTCGTATGAGATCTGTAAAAAGATATTGATTGACATTTCTTTATGTTAAGGTCTAAGAGATTAAGAGTGCACCTCCGAGAGAGAGCATCCAGGTCTGCTTGAATATTGTCACAATCTTTCTTGGACATTGAATAATTTAAAATCGTCTGCAAATAAGAGAAAATAACTATTTTTGAATTATATAGAAAAGGTCCAAGATGACTCCCCTATGGTACACCTGACGTCACAGTTATTTCCTCAGAAATAAAGCCTTTTACTCCCGCTGATTAAGTTCTACCATACAAATAACTGGTGATCCAGTTTAATAGAGTGAACCCAAAATCAAAAGCTTTTAATTTTTCACAAAGAATAGAGTCATTCACTGTGTCAAATGCTTTGTGAAATCTGTATAAACTACATCAACTTGGCTTCGATTCTCCAAGGCATTCAAAACAAACTGAGCAAACAATAACATGTTCGTGGAAGTTGATCTTCCATTATAGCCATAGTTAATCTCTCCTGAATCTGATCGGTTATGATGTTTCAAATATTTTTGGAATTGCACTAAGAATGCATATCGGTCTATAATTCATAATGTTTCCTTTTTCACCATTCTTATAAATTGGGGTTTTTCCAGAGTTTAATGAATACTCCCGAATTAATCGATTAGAGATTTTGTATCACTTCCACGTCCAGTGGAAGTATAGTAACGCAAAAAAAATTATTATTTTTTTTTTGTTGAAATAGGCTTAAAATGTCATGAAACGTCGAGATTTTAAATTTGAGCGAAAAGAAATGTCCTGTCGGTCTGTCTGTCTGTAATTTTTTTGTGCGCACATTTAATCTGGAACCGTTTGTGATATTGACTTGAAATTTGGTACACTTATGTATTGTAACGAGATCTGGAACTAGATTATATTTTGATCTAATTCCGTTGAAGGGTTCGGGGGTAAATAAGGGTAAATGGGCAAAGCAAGCAGGTAAGAGTCCATAAAATTGCAATTTAGGGCATGTACGAAAAGTCAGTCTTAAAAATTTTTTTGGCAACTGCCAATCGTCCCCCCCCCCCCCTATCACCCCCAATACCACCTCCACACTATTATGAAAAGTAGTAAATAAATTAAAATGTGATTTAGTGTATACAAGAACGAAACGTCTCAAAAAATTTTTTTGGTGTTAGCTACCCCCTCTACCACCGCCATTGCCACCCCCACCCTATCATTAAAGGGATTAAAAAATTAAATTGGGATTTAGTGTGTATATGGAAGGAAGCCATGGCGGCCCATCTAAGAATGCGAGACTCAGGTAGCTGGCAATGTAGTGGAAGGACAGAGGGTCATGTAGCCATCGCCAGATTGGCGGAGGAGGAAATTCCAATCTCCGCCCTTAAGGTGAGGGAGGCAACTGACCGCTTGAGATTAGAAAGAAAGTACACTCTAACCCTACCTAGTAGAGAAGAGTGAGCAGGAGGAAAGATTAATTTTCCCCCGAACTCCCTGGTGTGCTACACAGATGGTTCCCTTCTAGTAGATGGACAGAGGCAGTTATCGGGAGCAGGAATATTCCTGGAAGGCAGGGAAGTACAGGAGAGCTTTGCTCTAGAATCGTACACTACAGTCTTTCAGGCAGAGGTATATGCCATCCTAAAAGTGGCATATAAAATATTTGTATCTGTTCCCACAGCCAGGCAGCACTTCGGGCGGTCTGCTCTCCCAGGACGAGGTCCCCCCGCGGAAAGTGCGGAAATGCCCTAGAGGAACAAGGAAGTGAGCCTGATATGGGTTCCGGGACATACCGGGATCCCAGGAAACGAGAGAGCCGATGAATTGGCTAGGCTCAGAGCCAGGGAGCCCTGTCTTGGCCCGGAGCCCATGTTGGGAATTACAAGGAAACGTGCCGCTACGTTCCTTAATGAATGGGCATATGCAACATTGAGGGAACATTGAAGGCTGAGCAGTAGCTGCAGACAGGCTCGAAACTTCGTAACGGGGCTGAACAAGTCAAGGGCGGCTTGGTTGCTAGACAGAAGCCAGCGGACTCTGAACCAATTGGTCGGAGTCCTAACTGGTCACTGCAGGCTCAGAAGACACCTATCACTGTTAAGGGTTGAGGAAGATCCCACCTGCCCAAGATGCGGAAGTGATGAAGAAACATCTTTTCACTTCTTGGAACAATGTGAAGCGTTTGGGCGCCTGAGGTATGAACTCTTTGGCACCACAACGCTCCCAAAAGTGGAAATGGACTCTATCGAATGAAAACATGTCCTGACATTCATTGGAAGATCAGCAAGGTTTCAAGAGGGAGTAGGAGTGAACGGTTGAGGGGACGTCAGGGGGTAGGTAAAAAAAGCCCATTTGTGGCCTACTTGCCAGGCACCAGGCCTCCCCCAACAATTACTACTACTACTACTAGTGTGTATACGAGAACCAAGGGACTCTAAAATTATTTTGGCATTAACCACCTCCTCTACCGCCCCATTGCCACCCCCACCCTATTATTAAAGGGAGTAAAAAATTAAATTGGGTTTTAGTGTGTATACGAGAACCAAGGGACTCTAAAATTTATTTTGGCATTAGTTACCCCTCTACCACCCCCATTACCACCCCCACCCTAATATTTAAGGGAATAACCAATTAAATTGGGATTTAGTATGTATACGAGAACCAAGGGCTTCTAAATTTTGTTTACATTAGCCATCCCTCTACCACCCCCACTCTATTATTAAAGGGAATAAAATATTACATTGGGATTTAGTGTGTATAAGACTTGGATACAAAATCTGGATGTGGAAGTAGTGATTCCTTGGGCAGCGGTTTTTTTTATAGTCATGGAAAAAATATTTTTGGTCATGGAAGGCTAGAAGAAGTCAAATGTACAGAGGACATTTTGGAAAATAAACTGTCAACATTACTTGAAAACTTGATCTTATAAGTGCATTGAAGTCAAGGGCCTCCATATTAAGCACTTTAGTTGATAGATGATGAGGCAAAGAGACTCTTGTAAATCAAGCACTCTGATAAGTGAGAGGTGAAGGGACTCACATAAATCAAGCACCCCGAAGGGAACAGAAAACTACTATATCCACGTCGTTGTTCTTGGGTTACGCTAAAAGTAGTAGTATATTCGCCAGTCATGTACTTTTCTACAGGTAAGAATTTCCCAGAAAATGAATAAACTTTTTTGACAATGAATTTTGATTATTTACAATGAAAACATGGAATCTTTTATTGCGGAATCGTATATAGGTTCTCAGTAGGAGAAATTAAAAAAAAATTAATTTCGTCTATTACAGCGCCATCTATCATGAATCAAAAAAAATGTTTTAGACAAGTCCTGCTTTTTTTTGTCATAGAGTGCCTATTATTTGAGATATTTTAAAGTTTCAGGTTAAAAAAAAATCGCCCGAAACAACATACTCTTATAAAAATACTTGTGCAAATCTTTTTATATATAAAAACAATCATTTCTAAAACAAAAATTAATCAAATATGGTTGTTTTAGCTATTAAATTATTTTAAAATATAGCTGAATCACATACATCGCATCAAATATAAGAAAAATAACAAACAGACTAAAAAGAAATAATATTGAAATCTTTTAGAGAATAAGGAAGCATATTAAATTTGGCAAAATATCAATTCATTTCTAGATTTAGTAAACCGAAGGAAATTAATTTTATCACGACGTGACTATAATACTATATACTTACTCAAAGTAGTTATTGCTAAAAACTGCATATTTATAAATTATTTAATAATATACGCATTATAACATTTTGAAGCTTATAAAAAAAATGTTGCGCAACACCGCAATGTGTAATCAAAGTAAGCTTTAGAAAGTTATAAAAAAGCCTTGTCAAATTTTCTATTAGTTTATAACAAAGATTATGCCATTCAGACCATGTTGGAAGATAAACTTAAAGCAACCGACTGGGAGGCAACTAACGAGGCCATCGAAGAACAAGTTGCTCGTGAGTCTTACATACAGTACTTCCGGGATACAGAAAAACGTTTAAAAGCTGAAGGGCATCCATTAGCTAGTGGAAGCAGTTCGACAATTACATCAAGTATGATATCTAGTCCAAGATGTTCCAAACGTGGATCTGTATCGCCAAAAGGATGCCAATCCCCTAAAGGGTCTGCATCACCAAAAAATAGTTTCTCTCCTCTTGGTAAGTAAAGTGAAAAATGTGACTTAAGAGGCATTTTAACTTATTTTGTGCAGCGAGTCCTAGGAACTCTGTTGGATCAAATTCAACTTCTAATACTGTAACTTTCACACCAGACTGTAGCAACCTTGAAAATGTGCCTCCACCCTATGTTCCCACTAAAGAAGAGGAAGCTTTTGCCAAACGTGTGTATAATTCGCCTAGAAGAATTGCTGAACAACCAGAAACCCTTAATTTTAATGGTGAAAATTTTGCTGATGAATTCAGTCAACAAGCAGGACCATCGCATATGGAAAATAACAATATAGGTAATAAAACTGTGTCAAGATATAGTAACCTGCAAACTTACAGTGCAGATAAAAAGACAATAAAAACTTTACGAGCTCATTATTAACGTTGGTGAACCATTCGGCATGGGCTCATCAAATAAGCCGACGTACATTAAAAATCTATAGATAGATAGATAGATAATACTTTATTCATCACGTAAAGTTTACAAAAAAGTATAAGCTTATCGGACTAGTCAGAGATAATTCAAAGAAGAAAATGAAACAAAATTTAAATACAATTAACAACATGATATTTATATATATGCTAAAATACATATAAAGGTAAGTTATTCAATTTGCGGGCGAAATAGTACAGAGGGTGGTAACAGTATTTTAATGAGGTTATAAAGTTTTTATTGTACTTTTTATCTACCCAGTAAGTTTGGAGAGAATTATACATATTATTTACTGAAATTTCGAAAATATTTCTAAAGTTGTTAAATTCTTAATCACTAGATCGATGCGAGATCATTTTATTATGGTAGTTGATAACTAGTATCTGTGAATTTGACGAAAAAATGATAAGTATATTTTGCAGTCAATAGGCAGTTTCGAAATAAATAGCAGATTTGTTTAAAAAAAGAAGACAGGATCCATAATGGTAAACAATAATTTTATGATCTTTAAAAAACGTTAGGTGTAGGGTGTAATTATTATTTTGTTGCCTGTTTATGTAGAGTGATATATTGTGACAGAGAGCTGATCTCAGATCATGACGTCGAAGACAAAATCGGCGTTGGATGCTACGGCTGTTTTTATGTACAATAGGGTGGGCCGAAAAAGTTTTGTTTCTTTTTTTGATTCGCTATGCCGCGGCAAACTTGCCCCTCAGTCAGATAGGTAAAATAAAACAAAGAAACGAAAAATCGGTTAATATTTTCCAGTCGCATATCGTCTTCAAAACTCGTAAAAAACAGTGAAATTCAACTAATCCGTGTTTTTTTTTTTTTTAATGTATCAAACTGGTTAAGGTCGAACTACTATACCACGGAAAACTTGCCCCTCGGACAGAGAAGTAAAATAAAATAAAGAAATGAAAAATCGGTTAAGATCTTCCGATCACGCGTCATCCAATCATAAATATTTCAAACATTTATTAATAATAATAATCTTTATTTACAAGTTTTAAGACTTTTACAAGTATTGGAATTGTCATGTATATAACATAGATAACACACAGAATATATAATACACAAATAGGAAACGGTACATACAAAATATATATACATAAATATTTAAAAGGAATAAAAAACATACATATACATACATGGTCTCACGTTGTGTCTGAAAAACACTTTTTTCAGACACAACACAACTCCGATTTGTGCCAAAAACTTGGCATTGTAGATTGTGATAGAAGCGTCACTCTGATGAACTCATCCCTGAACTTGACGCCAACCACTTTTTGTAACGCTTCTGTCACTAACTTCACACACCTCTCTACCAATTGCGTATGACATGGAAACTTGTCGAAATTCCGT
Source organism: Leptura quadrifasciata (assembly GCA_963675555.1). Classification (NCBI taxonomy): domain Eukaryota; kingdom Metazoa; phylum Arthropoda; class Insecta; order Coleoptera; family Cerambycidae; genus Leptura; species Leptura quadrifasciata. The sequence continues at coordinate 51,566,511 of OY776682.1, read as the reverse complement.
TCAACTGCTGTTCCTGATTAATTTTTTAGTGGGCGTAATGACGATTTCAGAGAAAAATAAAGAAATTAAAATAACTTTTGAACCATCAACAATTGGATAACCACATATATATGGTTATTTTGATTGGAAATGAGCTCCCCCCATCACCCTACTTCATTTGATCGTCTACTTATGAGACACCCTGTATATTTGAAATCAGAGAAAAAAAATCTAAAAAAACTTGTAAAAATATACATTTTCCATTTAAGAAACAATGTTCATTGTTATATCACGTGGTCTATGCAAACAATTATTGTTTTCTTTAATTGTATTTAAATAAATATGTATATAGCCCTACAACTTTTATACGAAACTTTTTTTATCTCCAATATTAACAGAAATAAAGGGGGTTGGTCAAGATATAGTGAATAACATAATAAGTTATTTTATCTTAATTGTATTTAGCGAATTCCATAATGTTCGTATAATTACTATTTATATTCTTTCCTGTTATTTGGGTTTTCTACCACATGTATTATCCTCTTCAAAAACAAATCACCAAATCTACAAAATAATAGAATTATTGGGAAAAAATCCTCTTCGCCTGTAACATTTACGTCAAAGGAACAGTCAGAGGTTATGTTTTACAAATAATATAAATCGGAATAAACACAGAAATAATGTATTTTGCTGACGTTTCAGAAAGTAGTCTCTTTCCGTTTTAAAGCTTTTTTTCTAAGAACACTTATTTGCCGTGTATATCAAATACACAGCTTTAAGATTCTATTTATGTTATTTCCATAGATACTTACTACTTACACAAAACTGATGTTATTTTCTTTTAGATAATGTTGAGTTTGTTAAGTTCTTCTTTTAACATTGGTAGCCTGGTTGTACAAATATCTACAGAACTATTCGATACACACTTATCTTTATTTAATAAGATTATTGCTGATCTTTCATTTTTCTTTTTTTGTTATCTGCCTCTTTTGTTAAAATATTTGCCGAGTCCCAGTTTATTCTATGTCCGTGTTTTCCCAAGAATGTTCACAAATCTTTGATTTATGAATTTCATTCTTTCTAATGTAATTCTTGTGCTCATCCAACCTCACACTGAAAGTTCTGGATGACTCACACACATAACATTTATCATGTTTGCACGGGATATTGTAAATAGAGTTTTTTGAATTCTGCTCCCTATTTATCGGTTTTGATTTTGTTAAAATAGATCTTTAAGTGTTCCCTATTTGAAATACCATCCTAACATCAAATTTGTCATCTATACGGCGTAGCTTCTCCGATAGTCCATACAAATAAACACCACAGAAATTAGACAACCCCCAATTCCAGAAGCCAGGGCTTGTGCGGAAGGGGGTTACACATTGAAATAACGCGGACATACAACCATTTCCTTCGACAGTGCCAGTGCTGGAGCCAGGATTCGAACCCGGTGGTGTGATGTACGTGTGATTAATCGCGATTGCCACCTCGCGCCTTAACCCACTCGGCTATCAACCAGACATAAGGAATTATTGCTGTATAATGACGTTCATGTTTTTGTCATACCTGATTGTCCCTATTTTCAACATTTATGAAAACTCTTGTCAACAAAGGCTTCAGGGTATTGATTTTGTACTAGAATCTCTTTGATAAATTTTTTCTCTCTATTTAATATTTCATTATTAGATGAAATTATTTTGGCCCTATCGTATAAATATTTTACAACACCCCTTTTAACATTTATTGACTGATTTAGGTTAAAATTTAAATATCTATTAGTATGTCTGATCGATGGCCGCGTGGGTTAAGGCGCAAGGTGGCAATCGCGATTAATCACACGGGCATCGCACCAACGGGTTCGAATCCTGGCTCCGGCACTGTCAGAGGAAATGGTTATATGTCCGTGTTTTTTCAATGTGTAATCCCCTTCCGCACAAGCCCCTGGCTTCTGGAATTGAGGGTTGTCTAATTTCTGTGGTGTTTATTTATTTATTATTTATTATTATGTGTTGGTTTTCTATAAACACTTGTTTCAATTGTATTATTTACTCTTTTAATTAAAACATCTGAAAACTGTAGTTCATTCCTACTTTCTACTTCTAATGTGAATTTAATAGACGATTCCTTACTATTTATATTTTCTAAAAAACTATCTAGTAAATCGACATCATGAGGCCAATTTGCAAAGATATCGTCAACATATCTCCACCAGACAACTGGTTTGTTTATACAATTTTGAACATGTGTGTTCTCAAAGTTCTCCATAAATATGTTGCTTAAAATTGGTGATAATGGAGACCCCATAGCCATACCACAATCCTGCTGATAGAACTCATTTTCCAATTGAAAATAGGTTGTTGAAAGCTCCATTATGCTATTTACACTTAATTTAGTTCTAAACAAATCTTAAAGCTGTGTATTTGACATACACAGCAAATAAATGTTCTTCTAAAAAAAAGCTTTGAAAACAGAAAGAGACTACTTTCCGAAATGTCAGCAAAATACATTATTTCTGTGTTTATTCCGATTTATATTATTTGTAAAATATAACCTCTTACTGTTCCTTGTGATGCTATTTTTTCAATTTTGAGGCTAAATACAGATTCTTTGGAACTTTCAGTATGTCATTCTGAATATCAAAAACTACACATTCTAAAAAATTCATCCTGATGGTAGTCAAAATGTCTAGGTTAGGCCTGTTTATTACAAATCGTGCATTGCGCCACTAACTTATACAAATCGGCCTTGATGGTGTTATCAATCGATATTTTCATCATTTACTCTAGTAATTTTTAGGTACGGAATTCTTTAGATTTCATTTTAATTTATTAGGTATAGTTGAAGTAATAAGTTCCCGGCAAATAAAAAATGCAACAAAAACTTTACGACCTCATTAAAATACCGGTACTCTTTGTACTGCTGTTCGCAAATTGACTCGCTTACCTTTATAGGTTTTTAATGTGCGTCGGATCGTTTGAGAACAGGCATGGCACAATGTCCTTACTTGGACTATAACTGCTTTTTGTCAGGAGATAATGATATATTTGCTGTATTATTTAATATACAATTTATTACTTATATTTTTGAGTGGTGTTTAGTTAATGGTTTCGCATAACTTGTACTGCATTCTGCTCTGTCGTCAGAAGGGCAATCATGATGATCCTTAACTAAGGACTTTTCTGGAAAAATGCTTTATCATTTACAGAAAAACCACATAGAAATTGCTCGACTCGTCTTTGAGTTACAAAGCCGCCGACGTATATATCTTCTTAGGTTAAAAAATGTCACAATTGTGTGGATGTAACAAACTAAATTGCTTTCTTTTCTGTCTCCGTTTTTTTCTGTAAGTGCTAAAAAGACAGAAACAAACCCCAGAGATTTATTATTTTTCTAGAAATAATTATTGTCCTTGAGAAATAACATGGAAAAAACAACGGCCCTATTCTGCACTTCAAGTGTATCTGTATAACCACCTCAATTCTACAGCCACATTTTCTACATTCTGGTCGATAGCCGCGTGGGTTAAGGTGCGAGGTGGCAATCGCAATTAATCGCACGGGTTTCGCACCACCGGATTCGAGTCCTGGCTCCGGCACTGGCACTGTCGGAGGAAATGGTTGTATGTCAACGTTTTTTCAATGTGTAACCCCCTTCCGTACAAACGTCTGGCTTCTGGAATTGGGGATTGTCTAATTTCTGTGGTGTTTATTATTATTATTATTATTTATTATTCCAGTCAGACATTAATCTACACTGAGTCCACAATATGCTAAATATGTTAGCTGGGGAAATATTTTTTCGTTAATGATGTGACAAATTAATCAGATAATTTTTCCCAGAGTTGATTCTATTGCCATTTCAATATTAACGAAACTGTCTAAAAAGAGAGGACTGTGTAGTTTTTCTATAATATTTTACATACCCTACGATTACATTTGAGAAATCTGAGTTGAGATTTCATTGAAAAATACAATTATTTTTTCACATACCCACTTTTTTATGATTTTACTTTTACTTTTTTTTTTAATAAATATGTCTCAATAGCCATGGAATATACGGGTTGGATGTGTACATTAACCACATGTGCCAGTGGATACCTTGGAAATGTTAGTGAAAACGAATTTATGTTAAATGTATGGAAAACGAAGTGTTTATTCGCCATTTTAAATACTGCTAGTCTATCACTGGAATGACGTCCTGAGATCTGCTTTCTAATTATGTTAAGGTGTAATAATAATAATAAAATTATTTTATTGGATATACCAAATGGCCATCGACCGAAATCATTCAACCAGTGTTACAAAAGATTTTTATGAGTTAAACAAATTATGTAATTAAAATGGTAGTTTGCATGTGCGTGAAAATAAAAACTCCCAGGTGAAAAATTTCGGAAACTACTAGTGATATTTGCGTTGTGTAAAAGTCCACTGCTAGAACATATTAATAGGTTTAGTTTTGAATACAAATAGTTTTTTAATATGTTAAGAGGTTGGCTTTGACTTGGCTCTTGTACAAAAATGAAAAGAACAAATCTCAAAGTAGGCCATGACACCATTAATTCCGCTTATTTCTTCTCTTTCCAATGATATAAAACATGTCATAAAAATTTCAGTGAGTGTCAATATTTAATATTTTACAAAAACCACGATTCATATCATTGAACCGTAAAAGTCAGCTATGCCATAGTTAGTGAAAAACAACGTATACAGTTATTAATAAATTTATTGTTGTATGTTGCATTGTCGAGTTCTAAGACGAGTTTTATAACAGTAATTATGGTGTACACCAATAATAACAAACGATATAATTAGCATTTATTGTTAGTGCAATTTTGATGCTGAGATGGCAGTCACGGTTTACGGAGATAGATTTCTAGATGCTCCGTAGCCAAATTGAACTATGTTTAGGAAGTTAGTTCAAAATCTAAAAACGCATGATTTATTTTCAAAAAAAGTAGTAAGAGGCAGATATGTTGCGGATAATGTAAGAAAAGTGAATAGAGTATTGAATTATGTTCACCAAAATGAAGAAACCTCCTTGAGACAAATTCAGAGAAGCTGTCACATAAAAAAGGACAGTGCGAGAAGAATATTTAAAAAAAGAACAGATTTCGATGTTACAAAATGAGGAAAGTTCAACATTTAGATGAGGCAGATCCGATGAGAGTAAGATTTTGTAGATGACCGTTAAATAAAAAAGGGAATGACTCGCTGATATGTAGCAAAATTCTTTGGTCAGACGAATTGAATTTTTCTAATAATAGATTTTTCAATATAAATATGCATTATAAGTGGACACGAGAAAGTGCAGAGAGACTGCTTTCCAAGAAAGATTTTCTACGAATGTTGGGCGGGTCTTTTAGGGACTAAAATAATTGGACCTTATTTTTATGAAGGCAAATTAAACGCTTGTAGTTACCTTAATTTCCTGCAAATCGAACTTCAAGATTTTCTTTATGAATTAAGAGTGGCAGAAAGATTAAATTATTCATATTTTCAACAAGATTGGGCTCCACCTCACAAATTATCTAAATCAAGTTGTGCAAGATAGTTGGATAGGCACCTATGGACTTATTCTATTTCCAGCTCGATCACCAGATATTACTGCCTTGAATTTTTTCGTCTGGGGTTACATGAAAGACAAGGTATTTCAAACTGCCCCTGAAAATATTGAGGAGATCAAAATCAGAATTAGGAACGCATGTTTTTTAAAAATTATTTTATCGCCATATATAGATTAACGTCCTGGCGGAGTTTAGCATTAGCTACTTCACCACTCAACCAGGACACACACACACACATAGACAATTACACAACGACCATTCCCTATGACTTTGCCATCTGCCGCAGCTGAGACTCGAACTCAGGAGTGATACAGTAACTAGCCTTGTTGTCTCTCACGCAACCTCGTCTACTCCACTGCTACCAACTCGGTAACACATGAAAAACACCATTAAACATCCATACCCTATCCAGGATTCGAACCCGGGACTCGTTGGTTGTAAGCGTTGAACCACTAAGCCAGTTGAACCACTTAGCCGCTGAGCATGTGAGGCAATTACTCCAGAAATGTAATGCGTGAGGTGTCTCGTATTAGAATGCATGGTACACAATTTGAGCATTTGTAGTCAGAAAAATAAATATATACATTTTTTTTTCAGTGTGGTAGTAGTTAGTACTGTTATACATAGTTTTTTGTTTTTTTGGATGTTCATTTTGCACTTTATCTTTATTTATCCAACTCCCACCATTTATATTAAAACTAATCAAAATAAAGAGACAACTATACAGAGAAATAAAGGAAAATGATGAACCTACACTGAAAACTAAGTATAACGAATTAGGTCGAGATATCCACAAGTTAGTTCTACAATACAAAACTTCTAAATGGCTAGAAGCATGTAAAGAAATTAACGATCTCAAATGCAGGAAATATTGACAATCAATAAAAAAACTCTCAAAATACAGAAAAGCTCAGCAATCACATGACATTAGGGAAAATGGCCAAGTATATAAAACAGATCAAGAAAAGACAGGTGCATTCGCCAGATTTTACAAGAAAATATTTACCGAAACCGAAAATGACGATTTCCATGAGGAGCATAGGCAACACATAAACAATTGGTACGAAGACTACACACAAAACATTAATGATGACGAAGAAATACCACTCATAGAAAATAACAAATATTTTAGAATCTTGAAAACCGGAAAGAATACTTCCCCAGGTCACGATAATATCCCTAGAATGGTGCTTAAAAAAATGGATATGGTAGTTCACAAGTACATCATAAATATACTTAACTTCTGCTTACAAAATAAATACTTTCCAATCGAATGGAAACAAGCAATAATAATTACAATACCAATATCAAACCAAGATCATAGCAGAATGAAAAACTATAGACCAATCATGCTACTACCAGTGTTAGGAAAATTACTAGAAAAAATTATTAAAAATCGAATAGAAACAAGCCTTATAAATGTCATACCTATCTACCAATTTGAATTTAAACATAAAAACTCTACCATTCTTCCTTAACCTATAATAACATCAAATATACAAATGCACAATAAAATGGGGCACAGATCGGCAGCAGTGTTCTTGGACGTGTTAAAAGCATTTGACTCTGTGTGGCATAACGGAATAATATACAAACTATACAATAACAATTGTCCAAACTATCTAATTAGAATAGTCATAGAATTCCTAACAAACCGAAAAATGAAAGTTAAAATATCAAATTATATGTCGGAAGAATTTACCCAAACCCAAGGAGTGCCGCAAGGGTCGCCTTTATCACCCTTATTATATAACATATTTTGCCATGACATATACAATCACAACAATGCCCAGCATTACTTCGATAACAAATCTTACATCCTACAATTTGCCGACGACACAGCAATTATCTCACTTGGTAAAACACTTCCCTCAACAATGAAACAACTGCAAACTAGACTAAGCAATACGACAGCTTGAATGAACAAATGGAGAAGAAGTATAAATCCACAGAAGTCTTCTCTCATAATATTCAACCACAAGATCAACAACCACTCACCAAAAGTAAAAATAATGAATACGAGACTATCCACACAAAAACATACTAAATACCTAGGAGTCGAACTTGACAATAAACTTAGTTTCAAAATGCACACCTTAAATATGAAGAAAAAAGTAATTGCACGAAGTAGACATTTTCGATCTTTAACTTATAAAAAGGAGGGAGTGAGCCTGGAAACTTCCACAAACATATATAAAATGATATGTAGACCAATGCTAGAGTACGGACATGTGATTTTCTCGAATTTAAACAATCAGGTAAGACACAACATAGAAGTTTCCGAACGAGCTAGTCTAAGAGTCATAACAAAAATTAGACACCCCCATAACCAATTGCACAACCCCTCCAACGAATATCTCTATAACATAACACAAATAATACCTATTTCTCTACGCCTACAATCTCTCACGACTAAATTCGCAGAAAAAGAGGAAAACCAAAGAATACACCAGAATTTACTTTATAAAAAACCACAAGGAGCACAAACCAGAAGAAAATACCCGGAACATGATATTATAGATATTTTAAATGTCAATATTTGATTTTTTTTTTTGCTTCATCACACATATTGTATGAAATTCAAATATATCAATTTTGTATTGGCTTTGCCATAAAATTCAAAAAAGGGGGGAAAAAAAATGTCTCTATGGCTGAAAGACTTCGGTCGATGGCCCTTTGAAATGTATTTATATTTCAATAAATATTTTCTCTCTCTCTTTATTTATGAGATATTTGTTTGTTTGTATTAAATTGTAATAAATAATTACTGAATTATAATTATTATAAAGTGAATTTTTACTATTATGGCATAGCTGATTTTTACGATTCAATGATGAATTGTGGTTTTCGTAAAATATTAAATATTGACAATATCAGTTAAAATTTTTGTGACATGTTTTATATCATTAGAAAGAGAAAAAATAAACGGAATTAATGGTATCATGGTCTACTTTGAGATTTGTTCTTTTCATTTTTGCACAAGAGCGTATGTCAAAGCGAACTGCATTTTTTGATACACGTTATTATTCTTATTGTCTTTGCCGTCAATTTTCATCCCTTTAACTTTTTTCGTATCTCCTCAAATAAGGAAGCTATAACCGTTTGTGGTTTTCCTATTTTTCGTGTTTTTGTAATATATTTCACAAAGTAGGTTATGGATTTCAGATTTCTTTTTACTGAAATATAGCTCACAAAAAATGGGGTAACTGTTTCTAAAACTTTATTCTTCTACAATAGATATTAAGCGAGACATTTGGCGTAGCCCTCGTAAAATAGACAGACGGTTTGTTCTAGCAATGGGCTTTTATAGAACTCAAATATCTCTAGTAGTTTCCGAAATATTTCAGATGGCAATTTTTATTGGCACGCCCTGTATATGAAAAAAAAGTTATATATGTAATACAAAATATAAAACACATGTAAATTCATTGCGCATGTATGATGTTTGTGGGTAAGGTTTAATAAGTGAGTCATTTTGAAAATATGTTAAATTTTAGTAAGGTTTCTTAAAGCGACGGAAAATAATAGAAAATTTAATAATAATAATAATAGATAAATATAGCCAACCTCAGGTTTACGGTGCACTCAAAAAGGGCCACAAAAACTTCGCAACCTCATTATTATCGCCGTTAGACCATGCGGCATGGTATATCATCAAACAAGCCAACGCACATAAAAAACCTAGGTAACCGAGTCAATTTGCGAACGAAATAGTACAGAGTTGTACTTAAAATTCGTATGTATTAGAATGTACATAATAATACTAGACTGTAACACGCTGTCAAAATTGAACGATTGAGTTGGTGATCTAAATATTTCAAGTGCGTGTCTGTTCGCGATTACTTTTGCGATTAGTTTAACGGTTTTTTAATGAGGTCGTAAAGTTTTTATTGCTTTTTTTGACTATACATCTTGTCTTTAAGTAAGATAGCATTTTTTACCGCAACTTTTTTTAATATAAGTTAAAAAATCAATAACAGAAGATATGCTTTTACGCCCCATTCGAATAATCAGTTTCTGACAATGTCTGCCTAACTGTCTCATAATCATATCCTTTTTTAAACCATTGATAGATATACTTTTCTTGCTAATAAACAAATTAACAATTTTCTATGTCCTAAATATTTTATGCGCGTCTATGAGGTATATCTTTGTGTTTTAGGACTGGAGGATTTTGACCAAGAAATTATGGCTCAGGTTCTGGCAGAGTCACAAAAAACTTATTTACACGAATTAAAACATAAATCTAAAAAACGAAATGGATCTCCGGGACCATCTACATCCTCATAGTGTAAAATTTTTATCCTTTCAGTACTATCTACTATTTATTGAAATTTTTGTAATTGGTAATTTTTCTCTTTTATGTTATTTCTTTCATTAGAATTTGCAATACATAAGCACGATAACTGTGTTAGTAGCTAATTAATATTATATAAATAATTCTTATTTCAACATTGATCAAAAAAATGTACTACTGAGCATTCATCGTCCACCAAACTATCACTAATACTAACCTTGCACAAAAGGCCATGGATATGCCAGAAAAGTCTTTAAATATTTATGTTGTTAAAGTGAAGTTGTAAAAGTTAAATCCACTGAAAGAAGACCAGCAGCTGCTCTGGGCAGTACTTCGATTTGCTCGGCAATCATCGCTCCAACATTGATCAATGTATATCTTTAATTTTTCATGTGTACATATATATCCATTTGAGATAGAAATCAGTTTACAAAATTTTTGTTGTTCATTTGTTTTTTACATTACGTGGGGTAAATTTTATTATATTCATTTTTGGTTCTATAACTTGTATATTGGTAATTGATATACACTCCTTATGACTTAATGATGATTGTAATTGTGAAAAAAATGTATAGCATATTCCATAAATAGCCATGGCAATGTTTTCAACACCAAATATCTACCTAATGGAAACTAATCTACCAAACATTTCTGTGAGATGATTTAAATGTGTTCGCAAAATATTTTAAAAACTCAACTCGTTTTCCAGTGAAGATGGGAGCATACCATAATCATCGTCCCAAAATATAAATAGGTAGTTCTTTTAAATTTAGAATTATTTGGTGGCTCATGCCATACCAGCTAGTTTTAAATATTTATAATAATTATTGTGATATAAATTTATGTTTGAAGAATGTAATTTAAGATAGTAACTAATTTATAAATTTATGTTACACAGATTCATTTTATGCTTTACATTCAATTTTGTTATATGTTGTAAAATATAAGTTGTTTAATATATTTTTTGTCCTACATGTGCAGTTGAGTTTCTTCCAAATGTTTAATACCCTCTGAGAAAAGCCCTTATTTAGGATAGCCCATGCACCAAATCTCAGTTCTGGGGCTAAGGAGTTCCATGATATTAATTAAACACTGCTTTTTGGTGATCCTATCAAAGTGGACTTTGTATGAAAGTTTATTAAAAGAAAAAATATGGTGTTTATCAACCTGACCTATTATTGAATCGTTTCAAATCGATCAAAGTAAGCAATCTATTAAGTTATTGTGAAATAATCCCATAATTAACTGAAAACTGGCTAATAACAACAAGGTTACCTCGCTGAGTGTGCCAGGGCATAGAAGGAAACGAATTCCTAACAGACCATTGCCCCTTGACATGCCTTCTCAAGAATATGGGCAAAGTAGTGGATGGTAAATGCAGATGCTGCAACAGACTGCAGGACATATACTTTGTGAATACAAGGTATTGATCTACAGGCGTGGAGCAGGTGACATTAACACCTGAAGACATAGGGACATCACAATCTGTGTAAAAAGTTTTGGAATCTTGGACAATGATTAGTTGCAGGGTAATTCACCCTTTAAAAGAAAGGATACATTTTATTATTGATGATGGGTTATGGAGTGCAAAATATCCTGGTAAGGCTCTAATAGGAAGATAAGGTTGAAAATGTACCCAATCGCAACATAAATTATTAGAGATAAAGGGCATCCAGTGTGCACAATTACCTAGAAAAAAGCTTCCTTGAAGTCAATCTTTCCCATTACTGAAGGTGTGAAAACTACCTCCTACAAGCGTTGTAACCTTTTGCCGTTCAAGTCTTTGTATTTGAACAGGATAACAAACACAAAAAATATTGCTAAATAAATAAGTCTGATGAGCACTACCACGAGAAAGAAAATATATTATATGAGGGGTACCAATTTTTTAATATTCTGCCAGGATACAGAACAAACTTTGGAAAATTTCGTTACTGAAACGAAAAAGGAAGCTTCCAAGTGCTATCTGGAAATCTTTGAAATGTTTTACCATGACTATGACCTAAGAAGTGGTTCAGTTCGAGAAAAACTACCACAAGAGATGCAACTAAACAAGCCGATGAATTTTTCATTAATCTGTTTCATGTCGGCTTATTTCTATGACTACGGCCAAATACCGATGCTAGGAGATGAGCTAACTTGCATAATATTATACGAAAACACAAATTAGGACGTATCGAAAATTTATTGAAATTCGGACAAAGTGTATTGTAATGAAATTGAGGTGTTTTTCAAATATCTTTATTAAAATAAGTTGGCAGTCTATTTCTGAAAATGGCATTTTTCATTGCAAAGACTTCATACTTATATTCTTTCCTATTATTTGGGTTTTCTACCACATGTACTATTATCCTCTTCAAAACAAATCACCGGATCTACAAAATAATAGAATTATTGGAAAAAAGAGCCTCTGCGCCCGTGACGTTTACGCCAAAGGAAAAGTCAGAGGTTATGTTTTGCAAATAATATAAATCGGAATAAACACAAAAATAATGTATTTTGCTGACGTTTCGGAAAGTAATCTCTTTCCGTTTTCAAAGCTATTTTTTGAAGAACTCTTATTTTGCTGTGTATGTCAAATACACAGCTTTAAGATTCTGTTTATGTTATTTCCATAGATACTTACTACTTACACAGAACATAGAACTGATGATATTTTTTTAGATAATGTTGAGTTTGTTAAGTTCTTCTTTTAACATTGGTAGCCAGGTTGTACAAATATCTACAGAACAATTCGATACGCACTTATCTTCATTTAATAAGATTATTGCTGATTCTTTAATTTTTCTTTTTTTGGTATCTGTTTCTTTTGTTAAAATTTTTGCCGAGTCCCAGTTTATTCTATGTCCGTTTTCCCAAGCATGTTCACAAATCTTTGATTTCTGAATTTCATTCTTTCTAATGTAGTTCTTGTGCTCATCCAACCTCACACTGAAAGGTCTGGATGACTCACCCACATAACATTTATCACATTCGCACGGGATATTGTAAATACAGTTTTTTGAATTCTGCTCCCTGTTTATCGGTTTTGTTTTTGTTAAAATAGATCTTAAAGTGTTCCCCGTTTGAAATATCGTCCTAACATCAAATTTGTCACCTATACGGCGTAGCTTTTCCGATAGTCCGTATACATAAGGAATTATTGCTGTATAATGACGTTCAGGTTTTTGTCGTACCTGATTGTCATACTTATTTAATGGGATATTTAAGCTATATAAAGTTGCCTATGTGCAGTTTATAGGCGAAAATCACACAAAAAAATGAGGCAATACATATTCAATTCACAAGAAACTAGTTTTTTCATTCGATTAATTGGCACAAACTCATAAGAAATACTACTTGCATATGCACACGCAAATTTACTAATTGAATTTTCTCATTTGCAATACATTTTTCCATTTTTGAAGTAATTTTGAATCTTCAATGAAGAGACAAAAGTAAATAAATGTCTGGTAGCATATAGCTGCGACACTAATAAACGGAACGAAACCTACCCGATTTCGTGAGAATACTTTTATTAACCGTTTGCATCATATTATTTGTAAAACTAGTTTATCAAAATAACTTCAATGCGCTTTTTATTTGTAATTGTTTGATTTTCACGCCAACAAAATTGAGCTTCCAAAGTTTATCAGACAAAGAGATGCGTGGAGAACCTACTGTGAGGAAATCGAAAATTACTCTCAGACTGCTAGTTTATGCAAAATCCTCACCAAAGACAAAGACCATGACTTCTGCCTATTAAAAGAGGGTGCTTAGAGTTACTCATGGAGACTCACTTCCCAGGATCTGTGGTAACAGAACGGAAGGAGTAGCCAAACGAAGTCAACACCCAACCCTCGGATTTGGATTGGCAAGTGGCCAACCAAATAGTGAGTGAGGATAGAATAAGATGGGCAATACAGAGCTTCTCCCCAAGTCGCCAGGTATTGACGGTATCTATCCCATCTTACTGCAATGGGGACTGGATGAATTACTGCCATACCTGGTTGGAGTATTTAGGGCATGCGTATCACACCTTTATATTCCAGAGATATGGAGAGAGAAGTTAAAAGTTGTCTTCATCCCAAAGGCAGGGCGGGTGGACTATACCAACCCCAAAGACTATAGACCTATTAGCTTAACCTTGTTCCTACTCAAGACGATGAAGCTATGTGAACGATATATAAGGGATGTTGTAATGAAAGACAACCCTTTGCATACTAACCAGCACGCATACACCCTGGGAAGTTCCACCGACACCGCCCTTCATGCAGTCGCGAGTTGGATTGAGAGATCCTTGGATAATAAAGAGTCCACCCTAGTGCCTTCATAAATATAGAAGGTGCGTTTGACAGGACCAACTTAAAAAATTACTTAGCGGAAAATTTGAAGGAGTCCTCTGTGAAAAAATGAAGGAGGCCCTAAGAATAATCCAAAAATGGTGCAGAGAACACTCTGTCTGTCAATCCCAGGAAGACGGAGATGGTTCTCTTCACAATGAAAAAGATCCTAGAAGCACTGAAGGCACCTGCCCTCCTGGATAAAACACTAAGTTTCACATCAGAAGTGAAAATACCTTGGGTTAACCTTTGATGCCAAACTAACATGGAATCTTCACATAGATAAAAATTAAAGAAGGCTTACATTCCTTATGAACAGTGCCGCAGGACCGTGGAGAAAACCTGGGGAATGAAATCCAAAGTTGTCATGTGGATAAACACTGCCGTCATAAGACCAATGATCATCTATGCAGCTGTGGTTTAGTGGCCTAAGAGCAAACAGACTACAACTAAGGTCAAGCTCAGCCAAGTGCAGAGAGTTGCCTGCCTAAGCATAACCAGAGCTATGCGAAAAACGCCAATGAGAGCTATGGAGGTAATGCTGTGTTTGCCACCACTAGATATATATCTAGGAGAAGTGGCTCTGACAACAGTGGCATGCCTCAAATCCGTTGGCGTACAATCAAATGTAGATTGTGGAGAGGCCAAAAGTCACCTGTGGAATGAGGCTGTCAGAAAGACGCCTCTTCTACAGGCATGCACAGATGGCATTTCTCCCTGGTTTGTCTTTGACAGACCCTACGTAATACAGACGAATAGTGAGAACAAGGCTGCTGGTGGAAGCGTGATCAACATCTTCACAGACGGATCAAAAAAGAAGGATGTGGAATATACTCCAGAAGTCTGTAAATCCAATATAAATGGGCTATGGATGGGCGAGCTAGCATAGTACAAACGGATCTGGCGGACATAACCATAGCCGCAAAAGAGATTACTATTCACTATTCTTAGTTAGGGAATCCCTAACTAAGGAATGAAAAAAGCTGGCAATGGCGCAAATTTTAAAGATATTTTCTCATATAAACACTTTCCTTTTACACGAAATCTAATAATTCTCATATTGACGTTATTACTCAGTTGTTGGTACGTTTCTTTCAGTTTCTGAATGTAAATCGAAAGTGAGATTTTCTACCTCCACTTCTAACTTAACTGCACTAGCTTGGGAGCAAGCTCACTTTGTACTCAGTTTAAAAAAGATTTATGTACCTATATACAAACGTTCTTTGCTCAGTTCCAGTTAAAGATTGAGGTTTATGTTTGACAGGCATTTAGGTTAGGTGTTTAAGAAATAAATAAGAAGATCGTTTCTTTTATACAACTGAGCAGCAACATATTCACTAATAGTATACTCACTACACATTTGACTAAGACTTAGTTTTGCGCAAAAGGGAAATATTAAAACTCGATAGTAAATTGATTTGTTATTCACCATCCAAGAGGTTACGCTGTCAAAATATAGATGTTGCCACTCTGGGATTTTCACAAACTTGTGTCACTGCACACTCTGTGCAAGGTTACGTCTTAGATAAAGATTTTCTCTGAAAAGGACCGTCTTTTCGAATATCGGATGTTAAATTAGTAACACGACTTGCGTTGTGTTGATAAAATTTGTACGTGGTAAGAGTTAGACTAGAATTGGAAAGCAGAGGTAAAAGATTACTATGTGTGAGTGCAAATTCATATCCAGATTATAACCTTGTTTCAAAATTATTGAGGTCAATCTATAGATTTCTCCACTACTGGTAGGATCGTTTTCATAGATTCATTGTATGGTAATTTTAAGTTCTTCGCCACTAGAGCGCGCCGCCCAGGTTGTCAAATTAGAGTCCCTATTCAAGTACTTGGTCCCGATTCCCGATTAGAGTTTGGCTACTCGACCCCCACTTCACCCCTTCTTCATCCAAGTTGGTACATAATGGCGGCTCGTATCTTATTGGCGCCGCCATTATGTATCCACTTTTCATACGAACCAATCAGTGCCTCGGCCTCGTAGGACCAGACTCTTCTTATTTCAGATCAATGTTAAAAATAAGGGCCATTTTGATTTTTGTTGTTTTGTGTACCAACATGGAAGTTGCAAAGTATGGATACGTGCATATAGTAGCTCTAACATGCAACCTTAGGAAGCAAAGTGCTGAAGTAACAAAATCTAAAGCAAAACATTGGAATATGCGGCATTATTGGCTAACTTTACGTGTCTACTAACAGTTTTTGTGCCAGTTTTGTCTTTACTAGAACAATAACTGTAGCTCGTAGCTCCTAACAAGCTGTGCTGCGAACCAGTCACCCAATAAGATGTTACACTAGAGCGGGCGATTCATATATAGAGAGTGTCCCCACAAGAGAAAGATAATTCACTTATCTATATTATACTATTCTATATTCTATGCTGGCTCCCCTACTTTAGACTAACATCTCTCCGTTGCCCTCTTTACAGCAGCGCCACCTCTCTTAGATTCTTATAAACATAAATTAATTACAGCGTGCTTTAGTACTTACTTAACTTCATTCTTCATGACTGACTAACATGGAAATAGGTCAGTAAACTGGACCAATGGTAAAAGTAGGCCATTTGAATGAGATGATCAACCCCACTTACATTTTAAAGGAGTCAGAGCTGTAAAGAGGAAGTCTGGGCCCAGGATAGCCCAAACACGTGCCTCTATAACGCAATCAAATTATTTTTGAAAGTGATTAAGCGCCACCAGGAACGCATGTTAAGTTTCGACTGTCCTAAATTTGCTATAAAATATTCATTTTTTATGAACAATAAATGCTGGTCACTTATACTTAAGATTGGTGGACCCCCTAAATAGGACCGGGCCCGGGGAAAACACCTTGTCCCTTTCCCTCTTATGGGGCCTGAAAGGAATGGAATGAACAGGTGAAGAGAAAGAAAATAAAATACTCACTGATATGAGAACAAATTTAGAAACTACTAAAAATTGTACATTTATGATTCTTTTGAGACCAATATGATATGATAAAATGAATACGAAGCGCATTAAACTTTTATACGCTGATAAACTCTTTCTGTTGTTAAATTTCGAATCTATATTTTAGTGTTGTTAATTTCTTCTTACAAATAGTCGTGGTTAAACTGGATGCTTTCCTTCATTAATATTATCTTTCATATAAAATAATTGTAATTTTGACATTTGTATAGAAATATTTTATTTATTTTTATTTACCGCGTAGGTCTTTAAAATAAAAGGTATATTTTTACTTTTTGAAGGACATAATATTAATTGTACTTGATGCCAGCCACTTTACTTTCAAAACCGCAGAATAAGCCTAGATACAAAAATTTTACTCATCAGATCATCGATTTCTGAACAATTTTCATGATATTTTTATGACTGTCTTTCCGTCACGTTTCTTGAGCGTCATAACTGAAGAAGTATAAGTCCCATTATATTGAAATTTGAACGTTATGTTGTAGCACGCTACAAACCTAACAATACGCCATTGTTGGTTTTCCTCAGAAAAATCACAAAATGGTAATTTTCCCAGATATAACACAATATCCTATGGATATCTGTTTTTGTCCATATTTAATCTTGGACTGCATAGATCTATTTTAAGTATCCGTATGGGATATCCATAAGAGAAAGCAAATAGTATGTATATTATTTGGACATCCATCAAATATATACATGGATATCCGATTTCAATATATCCATAAGACGTCTGTTTCTGTTTTTTAATTGACATCTGCATTATATACGTCCATAAGATATTAGATATTACTTTTTAAACTAAAATTAATATCCCAATTGTGGACATCCATAAGATGTAGTTCTCTGTAGCTCATATGGATATCTGTAAAATAAACCGTTCATAAGATTTGTTTTAGTAATTCAAATGAATATCCGACCTGAATAAATCTATGACATCATTTTCTCTACTTTTAATGAACATTCTTATTATGGATGATCACATAACATCTCATCTTTTTTAAAGCAAGTGGATATCCCAATTGTGAACAACCATAAGATGTGGTTGTCTGTAACTCAAATGGACGCCATTAAAATAAATATACATAATATATTCCTTTTGGTATCTAAATGGATATATGTTCATAGATATATGTGAATATCTTATAGATGCCCGCATGAAGACATAAGACATCCACTGGATGTATTAGAAAAGTGCAGTGGATATCCATATTGAGTCGTTCAGTGAATATACCAAAAACTGTATCTAATTCTAATGGATGTCAAACTGGCGGCCATGGTTTAATTGAGTGAAAGACGGATTGAAGAGTAGAAGAAGGGACATTTCAAATATTTTCTTAAATTCAGTTGAACTCACTGGATGTATATATTAATTACCTACTAATAAATACTCAGTTGACATCTCTGCTACCTTGAATTTTGGTAAAATAAACAAAATGATTTGATTAACCTAATTATTTTTCTCTAAAATTTACTTATGGGCAAGTCCTCTTTATTTTTCAAGCTATATTCCATAAGTTTACAGTAAATCTGCCTGTGTTAACATAAATTCAACCAATGACTGTGTACAAATGTTCATGTAATATGCTATATTATGGAATACCTAGTTTAGCTCAAAAGGCAGACTTTGTCGAACTCCTCTTCATTTCCCAATATTTTTATTGGGATTTGCGCTCTGATGCAGGGCCAGCGATAAGACTCCTTTAATGCAAGTGGTTCCCGTCGCCGATATTTGTTACAAACACTTTATTGTGTGTCTGTTAATGATAACAAAATCATATTATTCAGAATTCCCACTAAAAAAATATATTGGGAAATCAAGAGGAGTACAACGAAGCCTGCCTTGTGCTTTGACCAACTATTGTTCCTCTGGTCTGACTTTGTCATGTATATGTATACATGTATATAACGGTGTATATGTATATATATATATATATATATAACGGTGTATATGTATATATATATATATATAACGGTGTATATGTATATATATATATATATATATATATATATATATATATATATATATATATATAACGGGTCCGGCAGAATGAAATTTCTGTTAAAAAATTGAACACAAAGTTCTTGAGGAAACATTACATCAGTCAAATGATCTCCTCCTCGCTGCTGACACCCTTGAAGCCTAGCACATTTTCATCACCCACTAAAACATTTCAATTGGGATTCCGTTAATCTCTGTCCAAATATTATATTTCTGTTGTTCCAAAGTTTGCAGTAGATTAGAAAACACTTTTGACTTTCAGTAGCCCCATAAAAAGAAATCACAAGCTAAGAGCAGATCCGTTGACCGTACCGGCCAGTTGATATCCTCAAATTTCGAAATGATATCACCAGGAAACATTCTTCGGAAAATGTCATAGAATCCCAGCAGCGTGGGAAATGACTCCGTCCTGATGAAACCATATTCTTCGAATATCCACACCAACATTACGAAATTGTCGTTCAAAGTTTCGCAATACCTCTTGATAATCATGTGATGTAACAGTAACCGACAAGCCATTTTCCTCAAAGAAGAACGGCCCAAAAATTCCAAAGGCGGACTGCACACCACACAGTAATTTATTGCTATGAAGCGGTACTTCGTGCAATTGCAGAGGATTTTCCGTCCCCCAGTAGCGAAAGTTTGTTTGTTAACATATCCGGAAATATGAAAATCAGCAAGCAATCAACGATATTCGGGTTTTCAGCACGTTAGATCCTAACAATATGCCACTACTAGTCTTTCCCAAAAAATATATATTTGATTAGTAATTAAAGTATTAAATAGTAATTAAAAATAAGTCACGCAAGAGAGTAAATGCAATGTGGCCGTACTTCACTCTATTTAATGGTGTGTATTGTGTTCTGCCATATTTTAATTGACTTTAAGAGCCGAAAATTATCCCATTCGGTGGGCAATAATAAATAAGTTCCTTGGCGCTAGTCATGTAGATGAATTGTTTGTTGTCAACTAGTATTATTACTCGTGACATCATCCATTAGGTACGTTTATTAACACTTACTAATTGTCAGTAATTAACGAATAAATAAATAGCACAATTACTAGTCGTCTATCTATTTTTATGACTCTTTTTACGAAAATAGATGAATGATAAAATATTAAAATAATAATTAAATCTTATAACAAACATCAAATATTACATTTCATTCCCATTCATTGGAATTTGTATTCACTAATTAAAGTTAAATATACGTGCCCTAGTACAAAGCAGCAACCAGATTGCTTTTAAGATTTACTTAAATTAACAATTAATTCTCAATTCGTGGTACTATAATAATTGTTAAAACCATTCGTCAGATTGACGCAATATTTTATCTTTAATGAAAATATAAAGGGAAGTATTAAGATAAAAATGAAATGTGAATAGCTCTGACGTTGGTACTGAACAAGATTGATAATTATGTGATAATAAAAATGTATTAATTTCATTATAACCGACATTCCGAGACCCTATAAAAAGTAAATAAAATAAAGCTTTACATTAAAATATATAGCTAGTAAATTCTAAACAGCTTTTGTAGCTTAGTTACTTTGGTGTTTGATACTTTCACATTTGAGCAAAACCAAATATTTTTAACCACGCATAGAACACATTAATATAAGTAGATTTCGAACAGACCCATCTCGAGAAATCATGCCAGCTCTCCCTGTGCCCCCTTCCAAAAGGTCTATCTGTATTTGTCATGTATATATATATATATATATATGCCGCGACGGCGGTAAAAAATATCACGGTAAATAATTTCTAATTTAGGTCTCAAAGTTGTAAGTTCGGACCATTGAAATTAAACACAATTCTAGAAAACACGGCAATAAAACAAATTCAAATCAATTGGAATAGTGTATTGTGAGAACAATAAAATACGATACACATAAAAGATGAAATAAGATTCCCTATCTAGCTAAAATATAAATACGATACTAAAAATAAAATAATTTGGATAGTTATTTAAAATCAAATTTGTTAGTAAAAAAATAGAATTAATGATCGAAATTTCCAATTTAAAATTATTTTCCAAACTATTAGATGATATACAAGAAATTTATATGCAGTTTATTACAACCCTTTAGTCCGCGTAGCTCAAATAAAACCTCCAAGCGCACTGTAAAACTTAATTCGATGTTCACCTGCAATCTGCCAAACTCCTACACAAGTGATATCTCGGTTCCACTAGGAAACGTCTGTACCTTAAAATAATTTATAATTATCTTCTCTCCCCAACTTTTCTTCGTCTCAAATTTGTTAACTGGTTGTCTTCCTTCTTCTTACTATACTTTACTTTCACCAACATCAGTCTATTTTCTCTCATATCTTTTAATATTTACTTTCTCTAAAATTTTCAACCTCTGCAATTTTCAATAATTTTCTTGTTGTTAATTTATTTTTCATCCCCTAGCAACTTCCAATTTTCCAATTTTTCCACACTCTCCCTTATATTTTCCGTAAATAATAAAATCGCCGATACCAACTTGAATCTTTCTTGACATCAACTTGATAAAACGAATTGGTTCTCATCACGTGGTATTGAGCTTTTTTCCAGTTTTATCACTTTCCCGCACAAATTAAATTAAAAATCTTATATCTACATGAACATAATAAATGCATAAACAGTTCGAAATGTAAACGACCCAATAAGTAATGATATAAAAAATGGTGACACCAATTTTTCGTTATCCAAAATCTGAAGATGGAAGTTCTATGATTAATTGACAGAGCATACATTATTGGGGGTAGATTCTTAACCGTTTGGTTTGTATAAATAATACACGACACAAGTCGATATTACTATGTCGAATTACTTATCGTAAATTGTTATGATAAATTTTGAGAGCATTTTTATTCGTTCATTATTTGGCTACTTTGGATGTTTAAATCTGTGAAAAAGGCGGTGACATGAGGAATCCCAAGCTTACCAACCCATCATTCATTTATTAGATGAAATAAATTTGGGTTATATTGCAGCGAGAAAAGAAAATGAAACAAAAAATCTGATTTTTCCAATTAGATATTTTGATTTTAAGGGAGGGACTACTTATTGTTATTATTATTATTCAGATTTTCATTTATATAAATGTAATCAGTACTTCATTATATTTGAACATAATTTATTATTTTACAACAAAATAACGTGCAAAAATATATATATGTAAGAGCTGTATACATGATATACAGATCCACCAGTTAAGGAGGTCCATGGGCAACTGATTTTTTTATTGTGGGAGCCTACTTGACAATGTTTGAGATAGCGCTTACTCAGTATTTGTTACGCCTCTGATATCTACGCTTATGCAGGATACCTATCTACATTGATTTTAAAGCGATAAGGCAAGTTTACGTAAAATCTTCTTTCAGTGGAAATATCTACCATACCAATTAACTTTGATGAACACATATTAACTATTACACCAAAATGCCTCTTATGTCTTACGATGTTAACTTTTAAACCGGCTCGGCTGCCGGGATTTTATATTAAATTTAACAATCTTGATTTTGGATGCCGGCCACCATCAGATCCACTGTCATTTTTTAATACAATACTATTATTCGCAAAAATACTTTTCAGTCAAATACATATTGTTTCATTCATTATTATTACTCGTAGGCTTACTAACAATAAATCAAGGTCTATGGACTCTATGAACTGACCTTGTGCTAAGGTATTGTGTCATAGCTTTCTCTCATTCCATTAAGGTATTAATTGCCATACCAATCATTTTCAACTGCAAGTGTAGGTGGGTAACGTATGGGCAATCGTCATCGTCATTATATGCCATGACAAAATTATTTTAGTTGTTTAGATATTGTATAGGTGTCAGTTGTAATATTATTTATAAATTCATAAAGTCGTGGGCGACAATTTTTTATTAGTTTTAATACTATTATAGCGTACTGTTCTCTTTAAAATGACCAAGTCCCGGATTAGGACTGTTTTTGGAGCTGTGCTGCAAAATCAATGGCCCGCATTGACCTATTTCCAAATAAAAAATCACATTGTCAAAATATAAAACACTGGCGCCGCGTCACTGCCAATACGAAAATATTATAGAGATACAGAGTTCGTAAACTGGTACGCCTAAAATGACAAATTGTTAATCCAACCATTTAAATACTCAGGTACCTGTATTTGTGTATTTACAATTATATGCGATGGTTGTGGGCGGTTTCTAAATAATGTGCTGGGCTTAAAGACCATACTTTATTTTCCATATGCAGAATAATCTGAAACGATTTGTTATATTTCAAATTATCGATACTGTCGAAATCTCATCTAGTAAAAAACTGTGTTTATTTTTATATTCAATATTTTTTTAATGTGTCATGTATTCTATGATTATTGCCTGAAATTGCAATTGCATATTGAAACAAGAAAATTCTTCCCCAAAAGAATTCTCTTAAACAATTATTTCTAAGTTTTATGCCTTCTTCAGCTCTTGGTACTGTACTAATCTAAGTAAATGACAGTTATTCTAAAACTGCATTGATTATTACATTTTATGCACACTTCAAACACTGGTTTCAATTCTGTGAAAGCGATGACTTAACGTTTTAATTCTGATACGATCCTATGTATCGATGTTTGGGAGTGGCCAAATATAATAATTTATGTCGGCAAAAAGTCCTCTCTACCCAGCGCGTCCACCACATATTACTAGGGTTAGTAAATTGGAATAAGAAATGTTGAAGAATGTTTAGTTTCAATACAACCTTACTGTAAAAGTAGAAATACATTTTTATTTTAGTTTGTCGCAAGTATATTCTTATCCTTTATTGCACTAGCATATGGATCATTGAGTTTCGTCACGAAGCCGTGTAATTTTTAGGGTTTCTTTACGTGATTCACAAAAATTAACGACTTTACACCGTAAAATGCTACAATGGAACTGTTTTGTTAATTTATGATCAACGTAATTTAATATTTATAATGTGACGGCACCCTGCTGAATTTGGCGTTAGAAATGTAACCTTCATGATGTTGAAGTCTTAAATGCGTAAACTAAAATTTTATCATAACATCCCCAATACCACTTTGTAGGGTCGATGTATGAATAACACCAATCTTGAGCCGTAACAACGTTCTTTCATTTTGAACGTTTAAACTCTAAACTATTAAACCCCTAGTGCCTAGGGATTAAAGCTTCAGAGTTTAACGGGTCTGGATTGTAGACGCACTACACACGCTATAATAGACCTGTGGCATTATTAAGTCGGCGACTTATAAGCAAATCCATGTACCGACATCTGTTGCAGACATAGAAAGGTTCAGGAAATGTATGCGTCATAAGCCAATGTATACATAATGTATATATGTGTATAATTTGATTCAGGATACCAGTAAATGTTACAAGTAGACGGTTTTTTTATTGATTAACAAGTTTAAAAATTAATATTTAAAGGCATTTTTGAATATGAAATAAAGCAGTTTCCCAGTAAGTATACATAAAGTGTATCGTTGAATAATATTTCACATAAAAATGAATGGAAAAGTTGGATTTTCATATATTCTACATATTACAAATTAAGGATGAAGAATGCGTCTGCATGCACCAGGAAATCGCGAGTAAATTTGTAAGTTATCGAATTACATCGTCCTGTCGATAACACAGAAGCCACACGAGTATGGCGGCGTACAGGACCGTACGAACTGTAATCGCGACGCGATTTTATGTGTACCAGTTACAAATTTTTACAAAACCTCTTTGACGCACAGAACATCCTTATTGTGGGTTCCGCATATTTAGTTGACATGAAAGACTAAATATGAATAAATCACCGAATATAGCTTTCAGGAACACATAACATATTTATTTGCCTATAATATCTTTCGGTAACTTTCTTGGCGTTCATAGAAAAAGGTCATTATATATATATGGCGCAGTGCTGTGGTATAATTTGGTATAAGTATAGCTTGAATAATAAATACGTAGGTATTCAGAACACCAGGAAATGTACAGACTTTAGTCATGTTGTGTGTAATACTTAAATATTTATAGTTATTTAATAAATAGGAAATTAGTGAGTCATGTAGAAACTTTTCTGTACACCCTTAATTAGAATCTATACCACAATGGAAAATGAAAAAAGAAATACTTTTGATCATTTCCCATCTCAAAAACAATGTTTTAGTATTTTGTGATTTAATAGTGCTATTTTAATTGTCATTTTCAAAGACTAAAGTGTAGAAAGTGGGTTCTGTCCCTTGAGGAGTAAAAGAGATTTGTACTTTATTCCTTGAAAATGATTATTACAATAGCAATAGAACACTGTTAAAATGCGGAGTGCAAACAATTAAATAGTTTGTACCAATATACCACAAAGCGAAAGTGCTTTTTAATTCCTCCTGTAATTGATCCTTCACAGTCGGTGATAAAAAATGCACTTAGTCTCTTGATATAATTATAGCACATTATGTAAATGGTATTTTCTAATAAACAATAAGTAATATTTAATAGCAGTGTCACCGGCACATAGTTATTGAAAATGTGTGAACAAAAATAAATTAGAACTATTTTGCAGCCATCAGGTTTACTAAAATCGACAATCTTATATAATTTATAACCTTAATTCCTTTCAAGATTTAATATATTATTCACATATTAATTTGGGAATTGTGCTGTAAGTTAAGTCATCAAAGTCATAGGTACTTCATTAATACTGGAATAATGTTGCTAAACACTTAATTATACAGCATATGCAGGGCCGCATTTACCATACTACACACTAGGAACGGCATAGGGGCCCCCACCATAGAGAGGCAGAAGTAGACAATTTTTTAAATTTAAATAATAGGTACTTAATTACCAATATTTTACTAAAAAAAAAACTCTGCTCATAAGGGGGCTTCACCATAATTTTGCCTAGGCTCCAGTAAGAGGGAAATGCGGTCCTGGCATTAAGTATATATCGTTAGCGTTTTTTGCTGCCTAGGTTATCTCTCTCAGTTTTCCAGTTTCTTTTTACTTATTTGTGCATCATCGAGGTGGGTATTTCAGTGTGGCACAGTGAATCTAGCTAGGGTATGGATGTTTATTGGCATTTTAATATGTTACTGAGTTGGTAGCAGCGGAATAGGCGAGGGTGTTCTTTCCTATTATTTGGGTTTTCTACCACATATATTATTATCCTCTTCAAAAACAAATCACCGAATCTACAAAATAATAGGATTATTGAAAAAAAGCCTCTACGCCCGTGACGTTTACGCCAAAAGAATAGTCAGAGGTTATGTTCTGCAAATAATATAAATCGGAATATACACAGAAATAATGTATTTTGCTGACGTTTCGGAAAGTAATCTCTTTCCGTTTTCAAATCTTTTTTTGGAAGAACTCTTATTTTGCTGTGTATGTCAAATACACAATGTTAAGATTATGTTTATGTTATTTCCATAGATACTTACCACTTACACAGAACATAGAACTGATGATATTTTCTTTTAGATAATGTTGAGTTTGTTAAGTTCTTCTTTTAACATTGGTAGCCAGGGTGTACAAATATCTACAGAACAATTCGATACGCACTTATCTTCATTTAATAAGATTATTGTTGATTCTTTAATTTTTCTTTTTCTGATATCTACTTCTTCTGTTAAACTTTTTGCCGAGTCCCAGTTTCTTCTATGTCCGTTTTCCCAAGCATGTTCACAAATCTTTGATTTCTGAATTTCATTCTTTCTAATGCAATTCTTGTGCTCATCCAACCTCACACTGAAAGGTCTGGATGGCTCATCCACATAATATTTATTACATTCGCACGGGATATTGTAAATACAGTTTTTTGAATTCAGCTCCCTGCTTATCGGTTTTGTTTTTGTTAAAACAGATCTTAAAGTGTTCCCCGTTTGAAATATCGTCCTAACATCAAATTTGTCACCTATACGGCGTAGCTTTTCCGATAGTCATTATACATAAGGAATTATTGCTGTATAATGACGTTCAGGTTTTTATCGTACCTGATTGTCCCTATTTTCAACATTTATGAAAACTCTATCAACAAAGGCTTCAGGATATTGACTTTGTACTAGAACCTCTTTGATAAATTTTTTCTCGTTATTTAATATTTCATTATTAGATGAAATTATTTTGGCCCTATCGTATAAACATTTTACAACACCCCTTTTAACATTTATTGACTGATTCGAGTTAAAATTTAGATATCTATTAGTGTGCGTTGATTTCCTATAAACGCTTGTTTCAATTGTATTATTTACCCTTCTAATTAAAACAACTAAAAACGGTAGTTGATTCCTACTTTCTACTTCTAATGTGAATTTAATAGACGATTCCTTACTATTTATATTTTCCAAAAAACTATGTAGTAAATCGACACCATGAGGCCAAATTGCAAAGATGTCAACATATCTCCACCAGACAACCGGTTTGTTTATACAATTTTGAACACGTGTGTTCTCAAAGTTCTCCATAAATATGTTGCTTAAAATTGGTGATAATGCAGATCCCATAGCCATACCAAAATCCTGCTGATAGAACTCATTGTCCAATTGAAAATAGGTTGTTTTTATACACAGTGTTAAGAGTTCCATTATGCTATTTACACTTAATTTAGTTCTAGTTTCCAAATTATTATCATTTAACAACCTGTCTTTAACTATTTTTAAGGTTTCATCTACCAGAACATTGGTAAAAAGACTATCTACATCAAAACTAACCATCAGGTATGATTCATGAATATCGTTTTCATAAGTTTTTTCTATAAAATGTTTACTATTTTTAATATATGAATCGGTATTTCCAGATAATGGATCCATAATTTTAAGGAAAAATTTTGCCAAATTATGACATGGTGAATTAATAGAACTAACAATTGGTCTTAAAAAAATATTTTGTTTATGTGTCTTTGGTAAGCCATAAGGGTGTATGAGAGGTAACGTAGCTAGTCGCTGCATCATTCCTGAGTTCGAGTATCAGCTGATACAGATGGCAATGTCGCAGAGAATGGTCGTTGTGTAACTGTTTGTGTGTATGGGTCCTAATTGAGTAGTGGACAATGCATTTTTCGTTTTGTCCTGAAAATACTTTCATTTCAGAAATATTTGAAGATGAGGCAAATATCTTCGTTACCGATGCGGTTTGATAATCCGTTTATAGATACGGGACATCGATTGTTTGTCACCTGGGGCCCTATTTTCGAACCCACGCGAATTAGTTTCGTATACGAATTTTAAGTACTTTCGTGCAAAAAGTGAATTATAGGTATTCTCGAAATGTGTGAACACATACGTACACGGATATTTGCGGCCGAATTACATCGCATGGGGTCAACCCATACCAAACATGATTCGTTCGTACAAAAGTAACATAAATAGGAGGGAAATGCAACTTTCTACTTCACTCGAAATAATTCCGTGTACTGTTGATCGTGTACGAATATATTCAAAAATAAGGGCCCTGCTGTACGCCGCTGTCTGGCTTCATCCGGAATTTTTGACACCCAAACTGCTGTTTCACAATATACCGGTATCCGGTCAATACATTTCAGTGAACGTGCACGGTCGTTTTCCGTTTTGTTTGTTGTTACCCGTTACATTCTGTCGAAAAAATAATTATGCCGCGTATTGACAGTTAATTAAATGAAGATTTGACTGGATGAATCTTTATGTGGGTCGTAAAATAGTATTTTGGTAGTTCATAAAGGTAAAGGCAGTAGTGATTTTGTACATGTGCACTGTAACAGATATCTGTGTTAAAATTTGTCCGGTTAAATATACTTTATTTGATAAAGGATCTTATTTGGGTGAAATGTCACAGAAATAGGTACGGGCAAAATTTATCGTCAAATTAGCTGAAGTGAACTTGTTTTTTTAGCAGGATTTACGGTCTTGACCTCATACCGCACATAAGTGAAATATAAAAGACATCGCTCTCTTTTATTAAAAGCATAATTATTAATTATTTAGGCAGCTGCATTGTAGTATTTTTTTATTTAATAAATTAAGGTGTGTACTGTACCTTGCTGGGACAACTATTTTGTTAGCAGATTCTTATTAAATACAAGGGAATTTAGCTCTGAAAAAATGATCTTGAAATTTCGTATAGTAGCGTTTTTTTATATAAAATTTGGAAAAAGTTGCTTCCGACTTTGATAGCGCGAGTTCTACGATAGCTAGAAATTTAAAAAAATACAGGTCAACTACATAAAAAATTCGAATATACAGGGTGAACTAGGACGATTGTACAGGGCCAACTGCAATTTATTAAAATGGAATGCTACAAATACCAGTACATTTTTAGAAGCCTCTTTCTAGACTCCTATCACTCCTATATTATTATTGATTATCCCCCAACCATTTGGATGTAGTGATTTTTTGTTGTTGAAATAATGCCATCTGCACATGCATTTTGAATAAATCACTACTAGTCACCAATATGAATTTTAAGAAAAAAATTTATAAATACCGATTACTAGACATCTGTGTGATGTTTTTGAATCATTTACACTTCCTAAATATACAGGGTGTCTCACCGGGAACTGAATCGATCGATATAGAGAAAAGTACGCATCAGAAAATTTTGAAAATTTACATAACTACTAATGTCGGTGTGGCCAATCCAACTAAAATATTTACAAGCAGCTGGCACTTGCGCTTATAACGGAAGTCGATACCAACTTGCTTATTTCGAATGTAACATCCTATATATTTTAGGGTTTTCGAAAAGAGCATAAAATTCTGAGTCGAAAATATGTAGCACATCCTATACCTAAACCTAGCCGTTTCAGAGATATTTGACATTTTATAGAAAACTTGACAGGTGCAACGGTTTGCAAGAACCGTTATAACTTTCTTCGTGTAAAAGATCCTCATTTGCTTCTTGTCACATAAAAAGAACACAAGGAGAACTACGTTCTACAACTGAAATAAATTCAATAATATCATACCAAGTGTTCCGTTTTTCGCGTTACATTTTGTCAACTTCAAACCGCGAAAACTTGTTTAGGTCAAATGGAACACCCTATATTTTTTTACGTCAAGTTGTGTAAAATTGAATTCCCTTTTTTCTGATATTAGCATTGTGGGGGTTAAAGTTACAACTTTTTGAAATATTTGCGATTTTATTAGAAATTCATGAATTGTTGTAATCATTTCATCAAAATAGCCATGATTAGAAACAATCAGTCATTATCTTATGTCAAAAAATGCCAGCACGTTTAAATTATACCAACGAAAACTTTTTAAATTTGTTTATTATTTGTGGAGAATGTGATAAAGTAATATCAAGAACTTGCAGCACATTTTCTACTCAATATCCACAAAAACGCAAAATAACACTAACACTATAATATGCGCATTAA
The DNA here is from genome assembly GCA_963675555.1 of Leptura quadrifasciata. NCBI lineage: Eukaryota > Metazoa > Arthropoda > Insecta > Coleoptera > Cerambycidae > Leptura > Leptura quadrifasciata. Next base: position 51,536,065 of record OY776682.1, on the reverse strand, counting down.
TCCAATTGAAGATATGGCATGAACTAAAATAGCAGAGATAAGATCAATTTAAAATATGATTTCATATTAATTCAATAATTGCTCATGGGCAGAAGGACTTCGATCGATAGCCCTTTGGATTTTTCCAATAAAGAACATATTTATTTATTTATTTATTAATTGCTCAAAATTCCGTCCTTGAACCTCGACACATTTTTCGCACTTTCGGATTAGTTCCTCATGGGTAGCTCTTCTAATTGAATCCTGTGATATGTTTTGAAATGCATTTCTTACTCTTTGCATACAATTTTCAATGGTTGTTAATGGGCTCTCATATACTTTTATTTTGATTAGTTCCCCAAATGAAATAAGCCAGAACTGATAAATCGGGCGAGCGAGGAGGTCATAAGAAAGGTCCATTATTGGCAATCCATTGATCATAAAACGTTTCTTGTAAATAATTATTAATTAAATATGCGTTATGTGGGGGAGCACCGTCGTGCTGATAAAAAATATTTCTATGTTCGGCGAGAGGTAAATTTTCTAAGTAGTTATTATTCAAATTTTGTAAGGTATTCAGATATATTTCACCTAAAAAAAAAAAAACAAAAATTTACCTATACATATTAGCAGAAGAGAAAATTTATTTTACCGTTTAAATTTTCCTGATAAAATTGTAATGCCACCACTCTATCGTTTCCTACGGCACAGTAAACATTGAACGCCAACTTTCCTTCCTGAAAGTTTCGCTCTCTGAACATATGGGGATTTCAGTCACTCCAATAATACGAATCGTGTCTATTAAAAAGTCCATTTTTAGTAAATTTTGCTTCATCTGTCCATATAATATTTCCCAAATAAGAATCGTGACCCTCAGATCTTATTAGAATAAACTCAAAAAAATTCTGTCTTCTTAGGAAATCCGTTTCTTTTAATCCTTGAACCATATGGAATGAAAACGGGTGCAACTTATGCTTTAATAAGATTCTTGATATTACTTTATCATATTCTCCATAAATAATAAACAAATTTAAAAAGTCTTCGTGAGTGTAATTTAAACGTGCTGGCATTTTTTGACATAAGATAATGACTGATTGTTTCTAATCATGGCTATTTTGATGAAATGATTACAATAATTCATGAATTTCTAATAAAATCGCAAATACTTCAAAAAGTTGTAACTTTAACCCCCACAATGCTAATATCAGAAAAAAGAGAATTCAATTTTACACAACTTGACGTAAAAAAATACAGGGTGTTCCATTTGACCTAAACAAGTTTTCGCGGTTTGAAGTTGACAAAATGTAACGGGAAAAGCGGAACACTTGGTATGATATTACTGAATTTATTTCAGTTGTAGAACGTAGTTCTCCTTGTGTTCTTTTTATGTGACAAGAAGCAAATGAGTATCTTTTACACGAAGAAACTTATAACGGTTCTTGCAAACCGTTGCACCTGTCAAGTTTTCTATAAAATGTCAAATATCTCTGAAACGGCTAGGTAAAATATATAGGGTGTTCCATTTGAAATAAGCAAGTTGGTATCGACTTCCGGTATAATCGGAAGTGCCAGCTGCTTGTAATTATTTTAGTTGGATTGGCCACACCAACATTAGTAATTATCTAAATTTTCAAAATAAGACATCCTGTATATACAGTAAATAATTGAGCAGAAAAAATAAGTGCTCCACATGTTGCTCATAAAATAGCATGAATTTTTTTAGCGAGTTCATTCTATGTTCGTATCTCGCTCTCGCTTGTCAATTTCTTGTGACTTTTTTGGTTGCAATTTTTTTGTTTTCCTTTTCGTTATTTGACAAACAATAAAATCTCGGTTCAGTAACAATTGTCTTGCACAAACGAACATTTATTGCAGCTATCGGTCATTAGTTCTTATTTGTGTCAATTTTGAATTATTTGGAGTTTTACAAAATTAATTTTAATAAAGCGCAGCTTGTAGACATGATTTTGATTTTGGGCGAGTCGGAAAGAAACTGTTTGCTTTCCATCAAAATTTATCGCCAACTGTATCCTGGAAAAAGGTTCCCTGAAGTTAGCAGTTTCCAAAAAAAGTGAAGAAAAAAATGTTGTGAACGGAGAAAATGAGTTATCTGTGGTACTGGCAACGATTGAGGATCCCCATATCAGTCAGAGATAACTGAGCTCATTAGTAGGAATAATAATAATAATCTTTATTATCCAGTAGACCATAGAACAAAGAAAAATTTTTTTTACGATGAAATGGTATAGGACGTCAAAACGTGATAGTAAGTTTCTAACATAATATTATGCTGTTGTTCACAAACAGTAGAAAATATAAATAACAGATCGACTTAAAAATCAGTGATTACAATACTCAGATCAGTTATAAAAGCTTTTCTCTAATAAACATTTTTTTTAGTTCATGTTTAAATTGTCTTATATTTTGTATATTTTTAATTATCGATTCTAAATGGTTGTAAAATTTAATACCTATATAATTAGAACTTTGTTCACATAGAAGGCTACTAATTCTGTATTGTTTCTATTATGAAAATCACTATTTTTAGTAAACTTGACTGCGTTAGACTACATATATTACTAATTCTGATATATAAATACAGACAAGTGGTAAAAGTTGCAGTTTTTTTGAAAATGGGACGATAAGACTGACGATTTGATGCGCCTATTAAGTTTCTTAAAACTTTCTTTTGTATAACAAAATTTCTATCAAAATGCCTGGAAGAATTAATCCATATCTTACTCTTGATAAAAATTCCGCATGATAAAAAGATAGCATCACCTCCATGTTTACAATATTTCTCAATCTATAAAAGGCGAAACAAATAGAACATATTTTTTTAGACAAATTTTCCGTATGAATGTCCCACACCTAAGAATCTTGTTGTATTTATCGATTTATGCTCTATTTTTAAAAGATAACTTTCTTGCATTGCGGAGCTCTTAGATGTGAAGTTTATAAATACAGTTTTCGACGCATTCAAATGTAACTTGTTTGCTTTAAACCAGGACATGAATTTGTTGATTATATCTTGCATTTTTTGTATCACTTCAATATTGAACAAGCCAGTACATAGAAGCGTGTTATCATCAGCAAACATTGTTAGGTTGTACTGAGGATCCAGCTCTGGTAAATCGTTTACAACAATTAGAAATAATAAAAGACCCAAGATGGACCCCTGTGGTACACCAATTTTAATATTAAGTTTATCAGATCTAGCCCCATTTACTTCGACTACTTGATTTCTATTCGAAAGATAGGAAGACAACCAATCACCAATGTTTCCTCTAAAACCATACACCATAAGCTTGTCCTTGAGAAAGTCATGACCCACCAAGTTAAATGCCTTGCTCAGGTCAATAAATAAGTCCATGGATTTATTGTTTGAATCAAGGTTTTTATACAAATTGGTGAGGAAAGCTAAAATAGATAACAGAGTACTTTTCCCTTTTATAAAATCGTATTGAGTTGGATTTAATATGTTATGCTTATATAAAGGATTTTACTTGGTTTTATACAAGTTTTTCTAATATTTTGGATACAGCATATAGCAAAAATATTGGATGATAATTTGCAATATTAATTTTGTCTTCTTTTATATATAAAGGTATGACCTTTGCTGTTTTATATATACTAGGAAAAATTCCAGATTTCAGATGCAAATTTATTAAAAATCTAAGCGGATATACTATAAAATTAACAGACTTCTTTAAAATGTTTGCTGATATGTCATCGAGATCAGTTGCATTCGAATTTTTCATTTCTCTAATTGCGTTAAAAACTATTTTCTGTAACTGGTTCTAAAAACATTGTTAGATAATTTTTATTATTATAGAGATCATAATTATTTATTTTCTCGTGTAGCTGTTCGGGAGTTTTTACAAAAAATTCATTAAGACTATTTGCAATTGAGGTAGGTTCTGATATCACTTTATCATGCTGTGAAATACTGCTTATAATATTTTTGTTAGTTTTTTGGTTCCTTCCTGTATTATAATTTATAATATTCCATATGGTCTTACTTTTGTTGTCCGAATTCGTAAACAACTTATCACTCTGAAACTTTTTAGCACCTATTAAAACTTTTTTGTAAACTTTTACTGAAAAATAATTTTTGGCCACCCTGTATATATTTAGGAAGTGAAATTGATCCAAAAACATCACACAGATGTCTCGTAACTGGTATTTACAAAATTTCTTCTTGATATCCACAATGGTGACTACTGATATTTATATTATTCCATTTTTTTAAAATGGCACATCTTGGTCCATTCTGTATATTCGAAAATAATTTCGAGTTATAAACTTTTTTTTGTAGTTTATCTGTATTTTTATTTATTTCTAGCTATTGTAGAACTCGGGGGGATGGAAACGCAACCATATAGTCCTAACTTCGTTAGATCCATATACACAGTGATCCAGTTGAAAAAAGGGCACAACTCTAAAATTTTTATTTGCTGGTCCAATCAAGCGATTTTTTTTAAATGGTAGAGCTTCAATAACTCTACTATGGTGCAAAATTTTCAGGCCTGGTATGACCGAAATTTAACAAAACATATTGGTCTCTAACATAACACCGGTTCTAATAAACCAATCATCGTGTTTTTTTTTTAAGAAGCGTCTTTCCGAGTACTTTCAAAATATGTTTTAAAAACAAAAATCCGTTGAAAATTTTCAAAGTTATTGCATTTGTTTATAAGCAAAAAAATTGCCAAATTTTTAAACAACTCCTTAGGCTCTCCTAATTAACAGATTTTTATATCTCAAAATGTCTTTATCATGTAAAAGAAAAATCGTTTAAATCAGCCAGCAAATAAAAATTTTAGGGAGGTTCTAATTCTGAATTTGCAAAATAAAAAAGTTGTTTTAATTGGTTTATAAATTATTCTTAAAATTTAGGTATTTGATAAGACGTCTTTTTTGTGTGAGTATTTACGTAAGTTTGCAGTAAAGCTGCCTAGTCAACATATTTTCAGTCTGTGAACATGTATCAATTTGCAGTTGCATTTGTAAACTTCATTCGGTTTACTCAGAACCAATCGAACTAAACACACAACAAACAGCAACTTTATGTTTTTGAAATTTACCATGCAACGTTGCTGAGGGCAGACTTAGGACAAATAGCAAATCTTACAAAGATTCCGTAAAACTTGTCAGTGTGGCTGTTTGAACTCCGCCATTTGATAGGTAATCAATTACTACTACAATGATTTATGCATTACTTTGTTAATTCGTACCCATTTCCTATCAATAAAATCTTTTTTTTTTAACATAAAACCAGTCGCCCTACTCTGTGGCTCCGACTCTCACAAAGGGGAGCTGGTAGTACCAATAGCCACTCCCCACGCCCGTGGGGTGTGTGACTATTGGGTCCGAGTGTCGTGTGCCCTGAGTAGACGTAACGATCCAAGTATTACGGCCTTCTGCATTTTTCCAGCTAAGATCTCTGCCGAGTCTCGGCATGCCGGTATGATCTTAAGTTCCGAAAGCAGTGTGTGTCGCGTTCCACCAAGGGCCCCAATAATCAGTACCACGATCTTAACAGTATGGCCTGGATAAAGTCTGCGGAGTTCGAAGAGCAAATCTCGACATTTTGTCCGTTTTTCCTCCTCTTTCCAGACAATGTTGTTCTCAGCGGGAGCCGAGAATTCCACGACATACATTGTCTTGAGTTGGTGGTCGAGGAGTACTATATCAGGCTTGTTGGCTTGTATCTGCCTGACGGTGGGAAACGAGTAGTTCCAATAAATTAGACATTTCTCATTCCCCACAACGGACTCCCCCAGAGCGTAAGACAGCACTGGTGTTTCGTCTATCCCATACGAGTGCCTTAGATGATAGTAAAGCACTCGTAATGCTCCGTCGTGTCTGTGAATATAGGCCGAGACTGCGTATGTCGGACAAGCCGACAACAAGTGCATTAGAGTCTCCGGCGCCCTGCGGCAGGCCCTGCAGCTGACATCAGGGACCTCCATACCCATGACACAACGTCGATAGACGAGGGTGTTAAATACACCATCCTGGCAAGCCATTATGAATCCCTCGGTCTCGGACTTCAGCCCGGCTGACCTTAAAAAGGCGAAGGTCAGCCTTTCGGATAAGCCGAGGTCTTCTATATTTTTACAGAAGACTCCATGCAATGGCTTATCCTTATGGAGCTGCAGAAGTGTTGTGTTCTGCAGCTCTAATGTGGGCTCTTAGTCGAACGGGTTCCAACTCGGTGACAGAGTCGGGGTTTACCCGCTCGACGTCGAAAATGAGACCAAGTTCATCGGCTGCTCTCCGTGCTGCCTTAAAGAGAAAAGCTCCTACCCCTGCATTTTCATGGTCTCGGACCATGCAGAGGAGGGGATCCGAACTCGTGATGACCTTACATGCTCCATCCAGAACCATCCTGCTATGGAGATTCTCCAAGCTCAAGAGTCCACGGCCTCCCCGATGTCGTGGGAGATATAGCCGTGGAACGGACGATTTAGGATGCAAGCTCTTAGTGAGATGCATCTTCTTGCGGGTTACTACGTCGAGTTGACGCAGCTCTTCTCTAGTCAATTTCACTACTCCGAAAGTGTAGAGAAGGATCGGAATGGCAAGCATATTTGTAGCAGACACCTTGTTCTTCCCCGACAGTTCTGAAGACCAGATCTGTCGGAGTAGGTGTTGATACTTGCCGCGGAGAGCGTTTTTCACTATACTCACTTCTTGGGTGGAGCGTTGCTCGACACCCAAGTAAGTGTACGACTCTCCGGCATCTAGATGATGTAAGATGCTTCCGTCCACTAGCTGCGCCTCCTCTCTGTAGTCACTGCATCGTCCTCTCTTGAAATGGATCAGTGCGCATGTGTCCAGCCCGAACTGCATACCGACTCCTTTGCCACCCTAATGGACTGTTGGAGATCCCTCTCTCCAGAGGCATAAAGTTTAAGGTCATCCATATAAAATAGATGGGTGACCTTATGCCTCCTGTCGTCGGGGGTATCGCAGTTGTAGCGTTTTCCGGAGCGAGACGGATAATGGCAGTAGTGAGATGCAAAACAGAATGGGGCTGAGGGAATCTCCCTAAAATACTTCTCTTCTGAATGTTACCGACTCTGTTTGGACTCTATCGTTACCCGATGTTATGGTAAAGTGAGTCCTCCAGAGCGGCATCAGTTCTTCAATACATCTCACTACAGAACCGGGTACCACAAGACATCGGAGCAAGTGAACAATGAATGAGCTCATGCGATGATCTTGTCAAATGCCTTGCGCTAGTCGATCCAGGCCATAGAGAGGTTCCGCTTATCTGCATGGAGTCTTGCGTGACACATCTGTCGATCAACAGGTTCTCCTTGCAGCCAGCGACACGTCTCTTCGACCCTCGTTGCTCATATATCATTTATCATTATTATTATTCTTATTATAAGGTCCAATAAATTTATTATGTTTTCTACATCGATATAATCGGCTCAAGAAATCATTCAAAGAACTTTCAAAGATTCCGCGCCCCGCCTGTAGTCAAGGAAAGATCGGGAAACGAAATCAATTCTGTACTCCACTAGCACGTATTTACAACAGTTGCCTAGCGCATTATTTTTTAAAATTACATACGGTAGAAATATAACAAAAAATTCGTTGCATATTTCGCTACCTATCTAGAAACAACGTATAGTGTAATTATTTGTTTTAAACAATAATATGGCTATTCTGCAATATATTTCCCAGTGAAATGAAAGTGCCAACATGGAACACGGTTCGTGTTTCAAATTACATTTGCTTATGACTTCAATTGGTCCTTCATTCAGAGCGAGAGGTGGAATGTGAGTCCCAGTAGGTGAAGCGCTGCAACTTTGAAAGTTTCTTGCGTGTTTCTTGACCACTCTATTGATGTAGAGAACTATATTTCTTTTCTTTTTCTCAATTTTAATATTGCTCTACAAATTTATACATGACATGGTTACCAATAATGTTAAAAGAAAAAAAATATATAATAACTTTATTGAAAGTAGGCAAGCCTAATGTACATATAAAAATAGAAAATGAATTTATAACATTACTTAGTAAAAAAAGAAAAACTTAAGATTAATAAGTAAATCATAAATCACCATATCGCTATAACATTTGAGTAGGAAAAATTCATCGAACTATAATAACATAAATTGTACATATTATTACTAAAAATATATTTAATCAATGACATTGTACACAACAAATAATAGAATAAGAATAAGAACACCTCGAAGAACACTCCAAATTAAAATTAGTACTAAATACAGATAAAGATATCAGTAAACTTATTTAATCCCTCAAAATGACCAGAATTTCTTTTTTGAAACTAGATAAGCTATTTGTTGACTTTACATTATCAGGTAACTTATTATAACTGTCCAAACCTTTGAAGAATAAAGAGTTCATAGAGAACCTGGAATTAGTTCTTCCAGTATGAAAATTATGGTTGAATCTTGTACCATGACTGTGTATCTGATTATTTGGAATAAGGAAATTATTGAAATAATCCGGCAACATACCCTTTGTCATTTTGAAAATAAAAACCTTAGTAAGATAATATAGTCTTTTACTAACTGACAACCATTGCAATGAATTAAGCATGAACTCTATGGGCGTGTATCGGTTGCATTTTAAAATTATCCTCATACCTCTATTTTGTAGTTTCTGTAGCTGTGATATTTTATTTTGATTGAATAAAAACATAACTGATGCACAATAATGAAAATGCGGCTGTATAATACAATTAAAACATCTGATTCGTGCAAACATGGATAGATTATTGGAAGCTCTTGCGAAGAAATAAATTTTTTTAATGACATATTTCAGCATGATTATGTTATCAATAATGAAGCCAAGGTACTTTATCTCATTTACTAATTCAATCACATCATCATCAATTCTCAGTTTAATTGAATCAAGGTCAAGATGTTTATATTTATAAGGAGTTGTGAGAATCATTGCTTTAGTCTTACTCGAGTTAAGTTTTAGTTTATTATTTCTAAGATAATATTCAATATTTGTTAGAGAGTTATTTGCTGATTGAACAACCTGAGCCACGGTCGCACCAGTAATATTCTCATAACTTTGAAAAGAGAAACAAATTTTGTTTCCGAAACATCAGCCAAATACTTTATCCTTAATATTTTGTTATAATTTGTATTGGTTGGCCAAAGATAGCTTCTGGCTGTTGCTTTGACTTAAATATCACAGGCGTAGAGGTTATTTTTCTAATATACTGGTTAAATTTGTCATTTTTTTGTAGATTTGATAGAGTACCAAAAAGCAGAATTGTCAAACTAAATTTCCTGTGCCGCTCAGACAAATTGCTATAAATTTACTTACCAAATGCAAACGTATACTGTTAAATGCACCGTACATAAATATTTCACGAGATACTCATTTTAATATCTCCTTCGGAGCGGGTTCATCTATAGTGGAAACGGGAAAGCAAGCAATAATCCATTCTTGGTCGTTGTCCAACCCCATTATTGTGGGTGCAGCATTGTTCTAAGCCAACTTTGCATGAATTTGATAGAATACTCGGGGATAATGCGCTCATTCCTCTATAGGTGGTAACGAACAGAGATGAATGCCCATTTCGCTGCTAAGCTGGCGAAGTGTTGAAATCGATACTCATCCTGGAATAAATATCATATAACGGCTTAGCGTACACACAAAACAAGGACATATTTTGATTCGGATTACTTCAGATGAATGAATATTCAGAGAACTGAATATAGCAATAAATTTTATCAAAAGCATTTATATCTACTTATACCCTCTGCATTTGTAACCACCTAAAAGGGAGCCGTAGACGAGTAGACATAAACGTCAATCCATTAATTTTAATGTATTTTCTGTACTTTAGTTCGAATTCTCAGACAAAAACGTGTAAGTATATTAAAAGGGTACTTGCTATGCTGTAAGTTGTCAGTTCGCGGACCCCAAAATGCTAAAAGTTGGTAGTCGGTTGGTAATGTCGATGGGGACAACTCGGCTAAAATATTTTCAAGTTGGTGGCACTTCCGGTTATACCGGAAACAGATGTCAACTAGCTTACTTTAAATGGGACACTCTATATATTATTACATTTTTGGATTGTACGCAAAATTCTAGGCCAATTTTGTGTATTATGTCTTATACTTAAGTCTCTCCGTTTTTGACATATTTCAATTTTTATGTCAAAAATGACGTTTGCAAACCTTAGAAGAATGATCAATTCTTCCTATAAGGAAGCCTTTATTATCTAATTTGGGTTGGATTATTTGTTGAGAAAGACCTACTTTAATAGTGTTTTTATAATATTTTGATAACTATTAATACAGAGTGTACAAAAAATAAGAATAAAAATGAAATTGAAAATACTGTCCAAAAGTCCAAAATCAATTATTCAAATGGAAACCCCCAATTTTTATAATCTTATCTTATTTAACATTAAAAATAATGGTAAGTTTGTGTATGGATGTCTATTCCGAAAATGTTTAGTTTTCGAAATATTGACATTTCAATATTTTTACATGGGGATTTTGCTATGGATTTTAAGTTCAATTATTACTCTTAGTTGGCCATGACGGCGTTGAGTGCTATACAAATATATGCCGGAGCGCTTAAATTATACGCACGAGGATTATTTAATTTATTTATAATCTATGGAGAATGTAACAAAGTTTTATCAAGAACATGTGAAATATTTGCTAAGAGATATCCAGAGAAACAAAAACATTTTATTTTAATAAGTGTTCAAAGTGTTCACCCTGAACTTCCAAACATTTTTCGCACCTCAGAGTGGGTGGCCGTTCTAATAGAATCTGGAGATAACCTTTCGAAAGCTTTCATCAGTCTTGCCTGACAATCTTCCATTGTTGTGACTGGATTAAAATAAACCGCATCTTTTATTGTTCCCCATATAAAATAGTCTAGGACAGACAGATCAGGAGAACGAGGAGGCCACAAAAAAGTCCATTGTTAGCATTCCACTTATCGTAAAAAGTATCTTGCAAGAAGTTGTTAACTAGGAAGCTGTTGTGTGGTGGGACGCCATCGTGTTGGTAAAATATTTGTCTATGTTCAGCTAGCGGTAAATTGTTCAAATATTCATTATTTAAATCTTGTAATATATTTAAATATCCTTCTCCTAAAAAAGGGTTGACACGTAATTTGAAAAAAAGAAATTATGTAAGTATAGCCAAAATGCGATGCTTGTTTTGCTCGGGTAGCTGGTTTGGAGATTATTCCAGGGTTCAATGTTAATATTAATTAAAATCCAGATCCAAAATAAGACATTTATTCTCCTAATAATTATATGTACAGTGTGGCCGTATCTTTTATGGCTTAGGTTGCGACAATCTTGTTATTACATAAGTACATCATAGTAATCGGAGAGAGAGAGAGTGTAACATATTTCCTCTATGTACGTCGTCGTAACCCCAATTCTCTAATCGAAGTTCCAGGACATAACAGACGCGACAAAGAAATCTGTTTCAGGAGAGATCCAGTTCAATACACTCGAATCAATCTGAGAGGAGGTCCAGTTCAACGCACTCGAATCCTCCCTAACAGATACTTGGCCAGCGGCTGCCACGGCGCCGGAGAAGCTTGATCTTCCGGTTATCCCAGTTCAACACACTCGAGAAAGGTGAAAGCCAAGCTCTGAATTTACTGGTTTCTGGCTAGCTATTTTATACCCACAAATCACGGTCACGTGGTTTGCACACGGCACGAAATGCACACGGCATGCAAGTTGCGGCTTGGTGAAGTCAGAAATAAAAGTAAAAAAAGAACTAATCAGGTATTGAACTAATCTAAAACTGAACTACTTGATCCATGCATGATTAAAATAAGTTAAACTGGAATGAAAGTATACAGTATTCCTGTAGTATTGTATACTTCATTACACTCCCCCGTTTCTCCGTAAAAAACTAATCTCTCTCTACGAATCAAAAAAAAATTGTTGTCCAACATACATCTTAAAACTAAACAGGTAAGTTAAAATTATTTTATATATTTTACATAAACAATAATACAACAAGCGAACAAGTTTTTTGGAATCCATCATCTGATTCCGAAACGGGTCAAAACATCAGGGTGCCCTTCTTAAAAAAATTGTAGTACGCCTCTGGTTATATGTACAATGCAGGCGTGGAGTCATCTGTGGGAATTCATTAGCATTTAAGTTTTCTTCGTAAAAATGTAATTTTTCGACTCCATCATTTCTCACAGCACAGTACACGTTAAATTGCTAAATTTATCAACAATTTCGCAATCTTACAGCATGGGGATTTGAATCACACCAAAAGTGGGAATTATGTCGGTTGAAAAGGACATTTTTCATAAATTTTGCTCGTCAGTCCAAATTATGTTGTCAAAAAATCGAAGGTCTTATAACATTGTTAAAATAAATTCGCAAAAGTGAACACTTCTGGCCAAATCGGTGTCCTTTAGGTATCGAAAGAATTCTGTGAATAAAGTTCTTGGAGATTCCTATTTGTAAGGCTACTTGTCTTAAAGATGTCATAGGATAAACAGCAACATATCCCAAAATAGCAATTTCGATGATTTCATAATTGACAATTGGTATTAATTATTTTACGAATTGTTGCCTTAACGGTGCCAAAATTTTTGAAATTCTCTATTATTCATGTAATACTGTTCAGAGGCGGTTTTTGTTTCTCTGTATATCTATTAACAAATATTTCACATGTTCTTGATAAAACTTTGTTACATTCTCTATAGATTATAAACAAATTTAAATAATCCTCGTGCGTATATTTTAAGCGCCCCGGCATGATAATTAATACTTGTCAAATGGTAAGTGACAGTTACATACATTTGTTTAGCACTCAATGCCGTCATAGCCAACTAAGAGTAATTGAACTTAAAATCCATAGCAAAATCCCCATATAAAAATATTGAATTGGCAATATCTCGAAAACTAAAAATTTTCGGAATAGACATCCATACACAAACTTACTCCTATTTTTAACGGTAAATAAGATAAGATTATAAAAATTGGGGGTTTCCATTTGAAAAAATGCCACCATTTTGAAAATATTTTAACAGTGTTGCCCCCATCGACATTAGTTTACTACCATATTTTCAAAATTTTCCAATGTCTATTTTTCGAGATATCAATCGGCGCAGTTCATCGTTGGACACCCTGTATTCTGTTGTTTAAAACTTTTTGAGGCGTAAATTGATTACCATCATTTATTTGCATTTATTATAATGCCAATTGTAAAAAAAATGAAATATACTTTTGTTAACTTTTTTTTGTGGCAAGAAAATGTGAATTTTTGGTTGACCCAGTTTGACAATTTAAATAATGTATTCCACAGTCTTGTTTTCTTTTCTTTAAAGTACCAGTTTCCCTAAATATGGAATTAATATTTGGAAAATTTGGCCACAAAAGCAGCAGCTGTCGAATTGGGAAATCTACAGAATACACTCTAACAGCTACCAGTGACTTTCCTTTGTCTTTCTAAAAATATTATTGGAGATAAAAATATATTATTTTAATAAATTTTTTCATACAGTAAATTTACATATTTCCTCTACCATCACAAAATATTTTCTACATTAGTATAAATACTGAAAAGCCATTGATGGTATTACAATTTACATTTCGTTTCTAATTTCATATGGATTAAATATAGCGACCTTCTTATCATGTTCAGCTATCCGCTTATATTATTATACTTCAATAATATTTCTCTTATTTATGATTTTTCTTTTGTAAAAATAAATAAATGACCATACTCGGTGTATCTCTGCATTATTAATGAGCCTTCAGACTTTAGATAATTCTGCGTATAGTCTTCACCATTCGTTTATGATTTGAGAACAAAATCGTGAATATTCTTATATATGATGGGGCGCCAATATCCATTGGCTTGATGACGGTCTCGATAACTAGGGCCGAGTAGGACTACTACTCTTTGCTCCTAGATTATCTCTGTAGACCTGGACCGGCCTTCGTGATAGGTGGGCCCGCTTACTTCTACCAGACCCAGCCCGCAAATGCGAGATGTGTCGTGGTATTTTCTGCTGACCTCCCCTGGTCCTGGCTCTTCAACCTCGCTGGCAGAGGTCTCTTCTGGCGCTCTTCTTGTCTTGATATTTTCTTTCTTCGCCAGCTTGTCACCCCCGTGGGTAGTCATCGGTCTAGTTGGCTTTTAGGAAGTTTTGGCTGGGATTGACTGCCGGTACGTAGGACACAGTAAAGGTGTGTCCTACCCCGGATCATCGGAAAGGTAAGGATATGAGCTGTGTAGCTCGGGAGTGTGGAGACCCTAAGTGCTTTTTTAGCACTTTCGGACTCCACGGAGCAGGTAGGACAACGGGCGTTGGACGGTATGTTGTCCGACGCCCGCAAGGAGGTTGGGTTTGGGTAGAAAAACGTCATGTCTCTGGTAGTGGTGGTCCGTCCTGGGGTATCTGAAACAGATCGGTTAGCGGGAAATATAAGTTATACTCACCCGTTGTCCAATATGATGGGGGTTTATGAGGCTAAATAATTAAATAAAGAAACAAGTTATTGCCTTATACCTCAAGAGAAACAACAATGCAGCTACCGACATGTGTTTCATCAGCGTAGCGTAGCTTAGAGCGAATATATCATATAATCGAGTAAAACCAACAAAGGTCGGAAAGTACAGTGCACAGTACTCGATTTGTACTTTCATACTTCATGTGCCACATTTAGGGCCTCAAATGAGAGCAATCAGTACGAGGAGCTCTATGTGTACTGCTCTATTTCCACCTGGTAATCACTAAGTAAAATGCTATCGAATTTTAGCATTTTGTTATTTGAAAATAAAAGGTCTAAATCTATTAATTAATATCAAGAATTACTGAAAATTCAAACATAATCTTCCAGTGCTTTATTATACTAGGACTGAGAAAATGTGAAGATATACCCGGTCGGTAGAATAAAATTATTAATCTAATGCACCATGTTACACTATACTATAATTTCAATAAATTCTATCGATGCCTAGAAACCTCCTGATATCTTTAATATTTTTCCTTTAATATGTTTGTTTTTATTAATGCTTAATTTTTTGTTAAAAAATTAAACGCAAGGTTCTTGAGGAAACATCGACATTTTATTTTTTAAATATTACATCTGTTAAATGAACTCCTCCTCGCTGCTGACACTCCGGAAGCCTAGTACGAAAGTTTTGCATCGCCCGCTCGAACATTTCAATTGGGATTGCGTTAAATCTCTATCCCAATATTATATTTTAGTTGTTCCAAAGTTTGCGGCTTGTAACTTGTAATTCAGCGCTCGGCGGGGCACATAGCCCGGAGAGTAGCTGTTGGTTGCAGTCTGATTACATTTCTTATAGTAAAATAAGGATTTTATAGAGGAGCTTCCGACTAAAATATTATGTTTTAATATTTCTGCCCTCTAGAAGGACACTTGAACTATGCTGAGCCCAGTCAGGCTATTTATTTCTCCATTGCAACAGACACTGGACCGCTAGATGGCGCCTGCTTACTATTTTATATGTCGCTATCGTAAAGATACCGAGATGTACCAAATAGTCAAGGTATCCTCGTGTCGTTCGTCACATGCCTACCTTGCACTGACGAGAGCCAACAGCCCGAAATTGCAGTCTGCAAGTGGTATGGGACGACTGGCACGAGAGTTCCTTTAAGTAGGATCAGTCTTTCGTCTGGTGTTTGTTGCAATCGAAGCATTAGCGTTTTGTTGGTAATATGCGATTATTACACTTAACGCGCCAAGATGAAAATGATCTTCATCTGTTCACAGTTGGAGAAAAGACAAATTAAATAGTCCTACTTTTATTACCCTTAGTGAGAAATTATCAAAAAACTAGGTTCCGATTTTGCACGGTGCTGTTTTGGGCTCTATGTGATAAACCTAAATGATTGTTTTGCTCCAAATAATAGTTGTTTTTTCATGTAAGACTGGAATTAGACAGATGAAAAATATTTGTAGGAAATCTTTAATATAAGTAACTGATACTTTTTAAAATGTTATTTTAGGTTGGCTTATTCCCACGGTGGCGCTAGCCGGAATTTCTCACTTTTTTTTACTTCCCCTATTATCTTAAGTATCATATCTTTCCAAGTATCTCTCTACATCCCGACCACTATCCACTTCCCCACTACGTCCCTTCACCTTACAAAAAAATATGTGTTAATAAACCTAATTAGCACACCTTCGATTCAATTTACTTTTTGGATTTCGGTGTTTATAACTCTTGCAATAAATAACATGTTTTATTTATCTTCATACCAAATAAATTTCCCTAATTTTATCAACAACCGAGGGGGAGTGGGTACGCTGAATTTCCATGACGGTTGGGCTCTTAAGTCCTATAATTACTAGAATCACAAAATTTACTAAGATTATACAAAGTTAAAAAACATACAGAAAAAATCCGAAGTAATTGCATTTTCCGTTCCTAAAAAAAAATCAATTTCAAAGTAAAGATAATCTGTGAATTTCACATAACATTTAATTTATTTAATTGCGTTTATTTTTAGGGTTTCAATTTTAAAAATGCACTAACAGCTAAAGGTAACACACCATCACATGTGCAAAGTGAACAAATTAAATTATTAAACTAAATAATATTATATCATACCTTACTTTTTCAATATCTGTCTGTTTATCTCTTATTAGTTATTTATTTAATGACTTAGTAGTTTAATTCAATTTTATATTTTACAAACTAATAATAGATGCACATACGGGTTCTGGAGCATCACCGGATCCTCCACCATTTTATAGACCGCTTGTAAAAATATACTACCACACTAACGAAATTAAAATACACTACCAGACTACAATAATATGTAGGCTTCTCGACAAAATACTCTTTTAAATTAAGAAAACCGTATCAAAATCAGATCACCCGTTGAAGCGATATGACGTCACAGTGTCGTGGGTTAATCAATTTGTTGAAAATTCAACTTTAAGAAAATATTTGTTGACTTTAATATGCATTTAAGGAGTAAAAGGAAAACCGTGTGCCTGAAAACGTGTGGAAACAATATATTTTCCTGGCTAAAGGTCATAAAAATGTAAGCATGGTAGGATTGTCCCTGTTCGGATATGGTTCATATTACTTATTAATTTTCTTACTTCAATTTTGTATTTATTAAATATTTCTATTTTTTTTATGTGAAGGGGTGAAATGTTAGATAGTTTTATGCCACAATAAAAGACAGATCTTTGTGTACTTTTACTAACCAATGGTAAAGCTACAGACATATTATCAGTAAATCTAGTTATACAGGGTGGGGCAGTTCTACAAGAGCTATAATTTTTAAAAAATATTGCAAGTAAACTAGATAAAAAAGTCTATAACTGGAAATTATTTTCGAACATACAGGACGAGTCAATACGAAATTATAGGACCAAGTGCCTTATTCTTAAAATGGAATGCTATCTATATCCGTATATTTTTTGAAGCCTCTTTCTAGGCTCTATTCATTTCTATATTACCATTGAATATCTCCCAACCACTTGGATGTAATGAATTTTTTTTTATTGAAATAATGCAATCTGCAGATGGACATTAAAAAAATCACCGCAGTCACAATTATGAGTTTTAAGAAAAACTTATGTGAGTACCAATTACGAGACATTTAATTAATGTTTTTGAATAATTTTCATTTCCTAAAAATGTACAGGGTGGCCAAAAATTATAATTGAATTTTCTCAATTTTTTTTAATGGAACACCCTGTATATTTTGGACGATGTGATGTAGACATGAAAAACGAACATTTTTTGTAAGTACTTCCTTATGGCTAATTGCAACCATTTTTGTTTTATAAATAAATAAGTGTCAAATTCAAGAATAAACTTAAAAAAAGAGGTTCCCTCAAATAATTCATTAGAAAAATTTATAATAGGTATTCGACATGTTGCCCATTTTGATTGACACACGTCTTTTTGCAATTTTGAAATGAGGTCATTTAGTGCGACCATTTCTTCCAATCCATTGAAATGAGTAAATAGTATTTAACCGGTCTTTTACTGTAATGTTTTTTTGTACATTTTTTTGCTATTTTAGTTATTCGACAAGCAATAAAACCTCAGTTTGGTATAAATTTCATTTTATTGAGCAATAATTACAAAATTCAAAAATAAACTGAAAAAAAAGAGGTTTCTTCGGATAACTCAGTAGAAAAAATTATAATAAATGTTCCACATGTTGCTCATTTTGATTGACACACATCTCTATGTGCTTTTGAAATGAGGTGTTCCCACTGTTCTTAAAACGGCCAGTGTGATAGATGTAAAGGCAGTTACTATTCTTTCCTTCATATTTTGTACTGTTGGTGTATCTCTATAAACAATTTCCTTCACGTATCCCCATAAAAAGAAATCCATTTTTGTAAGATCTGGGGATCTAACAGGCCATTTAGTGGGTCCATTTTTTCCAATCCATTGATTAGAGTAGGTATTATTTAAGTGGTCTCTAACTGCATTTAAATAATATGGTGGAGCACCATTTTGCTGAAACCACATCCTATTTCAAATTATTTCAGGGAGATTTACCAATAATTGTGGCAGATAGTTTTCCAAAAAATGAAGATAAATATTTCCAGTCAATGTACCATCAAAGGAATGTGGCCCTATTACACGTTCTCCAATAATTCCTCCCCAAACGTTATAGCTCATCTGTGTTGGTTATCAACTTGCATAAAAAATGAGGATTTTCCGAAGAATAATAATGGAAATTGTGCCTATTAACAAATCCATTTTTATGAAAAGTTGCCTCATCGCTGAATAAAATAGTATTGAAGAAGTTGACATCATATTGCATTTTACCTCTGGCCCAATTACAAAAGGCGCTTTTAAAAATCGTCATCAGATAATTCCTGGTGCATTTGAATATGATATGCAGACAAATTATTTGTTTTTCGACCCATAGACCGTCTACTTATTCCTACTAATGAGCTCACTTCTCTTTGACTAACATGGGGATTCTCAGCCGTTACCAGCATCACAGAAAACTCATTTTCTTCGTTCACAACAAGTTTTATTCTTTCACTTTTTTTATATTCGACATTTCCAGTTTCCAGAAATCTATCGAGAAGGTTTTGGAAGCTGCTAACATCAGGAATTCTTCTTTCAAGATAACGTTGGTGATAAATTCTACTGGCAAGTAAACAATTTCTGTCTGACTCGCCCAAAACAAAAGTCATGTCTACAAGTTCCGCTGTATTAAAATTCATATTGTAAAATTCCAAATATTTTAGATTCAATACAAATTGTAACGACCGATAAGTGTAACAAAGGCTCCTTTGTACACGACAATTTATACCAAACTGAGGTTGTATTGCTTGTCGAATAACGAAAACAGCAAAAAAATGTACAAAAAAAACATTACAGTAAAGGACCAGCAAACTCCTTTACATAGGAAAATCTCGCGACAAGCATTTATATTATAAAAAAAATTATATAATGTAACAAAATGATGGGCTCGATTTAGTTTATTTTCTACTTTTTAGAGCATTTAAATAAAAGCTTTTTTAAAAATATTTTTTTGTATAATTTTTATATCCAATATTTCAACCACATCTACCAATAATTTCGTGAATTTCTGTGTGTTATTTATTAAGTATTCAGTTATTTTATCACATAATAGTCCTATTATACTGCTTAGAATGGACAGGTAAAATATTATAAAATTTTGGACCATAATGCGTTATAAATCTTTGTGCTGTTGTGTGTCTAATTTGAGGTATTGTGACATTTAAATTATATTTAATAGGTCTGTAGTTGCTGCTAGATTTATGTACTGGGGTTACACTTGATTTCTTCCATTTATACGCTATTATATTTGCTTTAAATGTTAAATTTGTTATATGCAGTACCAATTTAATAATATATAAATCCATGGATTTTATTAGTTTGACTGGTATTCCGTCAGGACCAGCAGATGAGCTGTTCTTTATGCTGTCTATTATTTCAATAATTCCATTTTTTTACAGGTTTAGGAAATGTTGATGATTGTATTGAATTCTTTTCTAGGACGTTATTAGATAGCTTTTCAATTTTATTTATTTTTTGAGACATTTTTGTGCCAATATTTATAAAGTAATCTTTAAAACGTTATTTTTCTATGTTATCCATTACTTCTAGTCCTTCGTTATTTATTATAATAATACTTTTAATTTGTTTATGTATTATTGTTGAATTTTAAGCATTATTTACAAACTCCTAGAATTTTTTAACGTTACTCTGTGCTTCTGCGAATTTATTTTTGAAGTATTGATCTTTGACATCTCTTATTAGTTTATTAAGCATGTTTTTATATTCCGTGCACTGTTTTTTAAGTTCAGGTGAGTAATTTTCAATACGTTCTTTCAAGTAGTGTCGATGCCTTATGGAGTTTATAATCCATCAGTTATCCGTGGTTTTAGTTTATAGAATTTGCTTTGTAATATATGTTTGATATGTTATAAAAATAAAATGCTGAGGTGAGCAATATTTTCCAGCAAAAAAGAGCTGTCAGGATACAAAAAAATTATTAAATAAAGAAATGCTTGAATGCCGCATTTTTCCTTATCTTAAAAACTGCCTTTATATCCTGTATAATATATTTTTCAATCATTCAATCGATTCAGTAAATTTGAAGAAAATAAAACTTTTTTTTCAGAATTTATTTATAAAAAAAATTAAGTTGATATGTGGAGTAAATTTATCCTATAATAGCAAAAATGTACAATTCATATGGATCACATCCCAGCGGGGTACCTAACCCAACTATGTTTACCCTGGTACGGCTTTTCCAAAGTTGAACGAAATTTTACAGACCCAGCAAAAATCGTGTTTCAACAAAGTCTAATCGGGATAATTACTGTAAATGATGCGGTGACTAGGTATTCGTATTTTAATATCAGTGATGCGAGCTAGTGACTCAGACACGAAATAGTTTCGATTAATTCCGTTACCACATAAACAATGATAAAATATTTTTTGGAAAAATGCAATTTCATTTTTTATTTTAGAATAGCGCATTTTTTCAGTTAGTAATCATATCATCTTGCAGGAGCCTTTCCTAATTTTTGCTGCGCCCTTTATGAACTACCTGTGCATTTAATATATCGAGGAATTGGTACGACGGCGCATAAATAGAGGGCGCTTAGCGTTGGCATGGAGATGATCCAGTATATCATGCTGTTAAGAAGACAGTGCTCTTCTATCACAATCAATCCACCGCGTGGAACAAGCTATTTTCTACTAGCATTCAGCATCAAGCATCTTTAAGGACAATTGGCATGCAGCGCCCCTAACGGTAAACGTATTCACTGCGAGTACATGAGTATAAGCCAGAACGGCTCGGTGTGGTGCGACGAGCGAGCGAGTTGAGTTTGAGCAGTTTGAGTGTAGTGCCTGGGTGCGTTATAGGGCGCCTAGCTACAGTTAATTTAGTTTTCCGGCGACCAATGTTAACCTGACCCCCCACAACTGTTCATCTAGACGGCCTGGATTGCGACAAGGGCTCGGGGGCGACCGCTACCGCAGCCGTAAACATATTGGACCAGGCAGAAAGTAAGTTTATGATTATTACCTTATTTTATATTGACAATTATTTATCCGAAAAAATTTAAATTTTGCCGCAACCCATGTTTTCGTTCGGGAAATAGGTCAAGTCTTCTAATCTTCTTAAACTATCTGTGGGATGGGCAGTATCCGTCCTACTTAGAAATATGCACAATATAACCTTATAACAATCATCTCTAAGAATTGAGTTCATTTTCACTAAATTTATTGGTGCTGAAGAAGGCCGCGTTAGCTAGAAGAAGACCGCATCTTAAACAAATCTCTGCTTATTATATTATATTAATAACTTAACTACCTACTAGTTACCACTATTTAAATAAGATAAACAATTTAATTTTATAATTTGTATCAACTTAAGAGAGGAACAGTATTACTTATATTTCAATTATATCAACAGTGTTTGGTATAAACAAGACAACACAGGATAATCGTCGGCTTTAGCATAACTGTTTCTGTAATGTGATGTGCGAAAGTGAGTTAGTTAGTTAGTCGCAGTGACGTCACACATGCTAGCGGAGATCACCGGTACAAACTAGTATACCTTTAAAGTTTTGACCTTTAAATATAAAATAGGGGTTGGATGTCATCAAACGTCAAAGCTACTTCTTGTGTGCGACATCCTATACACCACGTGGTGGTGCAGTTACCGTGCACTAGATATGTGCACCATAGTATAACTACTAGGTTGACATCATCGTCGAGGCTGTGCTTCTTGGCATTGCAATCAGCGATATTGTGGGTCCGCTTACCTAATATTGTGGATTGAGTTGGAGATCGATCGCAATACAGCCACAGTGTCTCGGCTGGGTCTGACGGTACAGTCGACCACATTTGCTCACGGAATGTTAGAATATAATGTTGATCAAAATTGGCCACTATGACGTCATGGTCATCCACGAGGTTCCTTACTCATTATAAATAACCACATCATACCTCATACATGCTGAAAATTTGTCTAGGTTACCTATCATATCGGATGAATTATTTTTTAGGAGGATCGCGCCTAATAGTAATTATTATTGTTGTAGCATACATAGAAGAGCACGTTCTTTCGATTTATTAATTGGTACTAACTGAAAGGCCAAAAATCAAAGTTATAGATAATTTGTTTGCAGTTCAAATTTCGTCACAGCACAAATCATGCTTTTCCACACTTGAATAGATACGGTTTAAGAATCTAGGTACAGGGCTAGTTTTGTACCAGAACCGACTAGCTTTCTTTTATTTTTAGAGGCTGTTTTTGAAATATTGGAGCCCATTGTAGGACAATTCATATTGAAATGAAATATTTAATACACATTAGATGTAATATGTGTTTAAAAGGTTAAATATCTCATTTTAAAGTATGTTATTATGTCAATATAAACTGCCCAACCACGGGCAACAATATTTCAAAATCTGCGCAAAGGCTCAATCCAAATCTGCGTTGGAGTGTATGATCAAAATAAACTCATTTTTAACCTAATTTAATTAATACACAATTTACAAAGAAGTGTTGTTTCGGGGTACAGGTTTTTTCTAGACACAGAAAATATGTAATTTCTAGACAATACGCGCTCGCATATTCTGTTTTTTATTTTTATTTTAAAAATTGGAAATATTATTGTCATTGTTATTCTCTAAATTTTAAAACAATATTTCCGATTTAAGGAATGATGAGATAAACGCTCCATATATTTACCATTTTGAATGTAAAATTAAGAGTACCCCTTGTACGAGCATGCCGAAGATGTCTCGAAGCTCGCGATGAGTGGACATACCAGAGATGTTTATCCATTCAGTGTTCTGTTCAGTGTCGCAGAAAACGTGTTCAAGAAAGATCTGATCTTAAAAGACATAATCTCGAGCAAATCGACTTCTAAGAAGTGCCAGGTTTTGAAAGAATTTCGAGAATTAATGTTCCGATTCGAAGAGCCCAAAAATTCGTGGATTTTTACTCGTTGTGCTGTTACAAATGAAATTAAAATTAATCTAAATTGGTTATTTCTCACCTTATTGTATGTCATGTGACTGTAAATAAATTAAAGGCTAAATTGATGAAAATTCCTTTTCAATACAACCCTGTACCTAATAAAATATTATTTATTCGAATTTTACGTAAAATAAATTAGGGCGCCCGAATCAATAAAGTTAACGCTGAGACTACCCTGCACATTTTTTCCGAGTATGAAATCATCTAAGTACATCCACATTCTAAAGTAGGACTATGATCGATAAAGTCGTGGCTTTAGAAAATATTTTTTTTAATTTGAAAACAGTTGTTCTTATCATTGCCATTTTAATTATTAGGCAAATTCGAAACAAGCACATGCATTAAATACAGTAAATACTAGATTTTTACTTTAATTTAGAACAATTCGTAAATTATTGCGACTCATCTTTCAAATGCATTTGTTTTTCCTAATCTTCCCTTGTTAAAGTCAAAACTCCAAAATTAAAATGAAAAAAATTGTTGATTTTGAGAATACAATTTAATACAAACAAACAAATATCTCATAAATAAAAATACAAGTACAAAGTAATCATCCAAAAAAACGAAAAACTATGTATAACAGTACTACCTACTACCATACTGAAAAGAAAATGCGTGTATTTATGTTTTTAACTACAAATGCTCAAATTGTGCACCATGCATTCTAATACGTGTTCTACGAGACACCTCACGTATTACATTTTAGAGAATTTCAGGGGTAATTGCCTCATATTCTAGTTTGATGTTTTCAATATTTTCAGGGGCAGTTTGGGATACCTTGTCTTTAATGTAACCCCAGACGAATAAATCCAAGGGAGTAATATCTGGTGTTCAAGCTGTCCATAGGTGCCTATCCAGCTATCTGGCATAACTTGATTTCAATAATTTGTACATATTACAGCAGTGTGAAGTGGAGCCCCATCTTGTTGGAAATATGAATAATTTAATCTTTCTGCCACTGTTTTAATTTATAAAGAAAATCTTGAAATTGGTTTTGCAGTAAATAAAGGTATCTACGAGGGGTTAATTTATATATCCTTATTTCCCACCCTGGATAAGTATTTTTTCAGTCCAAATCTGCCGTCCGCCTGATAATTGTAAGTAAAATATCGATGGTTAGAAATACAGTTTTCTAACTAAAAGAATATTCTGTTAGACCATGACTTTATCCACTATAGTCTTACTGGCTAAGTATTTACCCTGGCGAAGAATTTTTTCAGTCCGAATCTGCCGTCAACCCCTGATAATTATAAGTAAAATATCGATGGTTAGAAATACAGTTTTCTCACTAACATGTTAGACCATGACTTTATCCAATATAGTCCTACTTTAAAATGTGGATGATTTCGCTCACACCCATAATTTTTTAACGAGATTGTCTTTTATCGATTAGGGCCTTTCAGTTCTGCATTTTAGAATTATTGTAATGATTTTACTTTAGAAAACCTACAATAGCTGTGATATAATTCAACAATACATTTTAATTTTATGACAATATGTTTGTGTAATATATTAATTTTGTTTCAATATTTTCCAATTTCTCGACAGTGACGGTTTTATTTCTAGGGTTGTTTTAACTTAAAATAATTACTCTTTAGTATAATACACTTCCTTCCTTTCCTTTTAAAATAAGTATTATTTTAAGAAAGATCAACAAATAGGACGAAAAATAAATTCGGGACGTTTTTATTGCACTTTGTTGGGAGTGAGATCAGTATTGTGCATTTTTCGAATAGAATTTTAAATTCTTCTCAAAATTCTGTTTACTTTAGGACACGTGTATTGACTAATAAATACGCTAAAGCTTATTCCCTCTAATTAAATTATAAATACTGTTATTTAAAGAACATGAAAAATTGCATTCTACTGATGACTGATGGCCGAGAGGTGAGCGCACTTGCCTCTCACCCAAAAGTTCCGGGTTCGATCCCCGGTCGTGGCAGTGGAAATACTGCGAGAGGGATTTTTTCACTATACACGGATATTGGGTGTGTGTCCCTTGTCTCTAAATGTGTAGCCCCCTCCCACACAAGTCTCTTCTAGAGCCTTCCGGGATAAAGGGGGTCGTAATTACCTGTGGTGTTATTTTATGTTATTATTCTTCACTTTTTTCTCAATTTACTGTATCACTTTTATTTTCTTAAATAATAAAATAATTTCTAAGACTAATTTTAATCCTGGAATGTAAAGAATATCCTTAAAACACTGAGGTGTGTGTATTTTCAGCTCCAAATAGGTATGTATTGAGATAAACTACAGAATAAGGCCAATTTCATAACAATTAATTATTATTATTATGCGCTTCAAGTACGTACTTGAATTACAGAAGTGGTAATGGAAGGCAAGTATTATTGCCAGTTCTTATCTTATCACATAAGACATAAGCGGATCGTTACTTACAAGTAGTATTTTAGAGACGAGCGTTGAAAAAAAAGTTTTGTACGAAAGAAATATATTATTTATAACTTTCACGCTAATAAAAAATTGTCTAGTTTCTTTATAATTAAGTATGTCAATGTTCTTCCGATTGAACATGCAATATACATGTATAAAAATATTAAGTTAAAAAAATCATTATTAGAAACATAAATTCCAACTTCTCTGTATTTATATGAACATTTTTAATTAACAATTATAAACGATGAAACTTTTTGAGGCATAAAGTATAGATGAATCACTTAATTAATTTTTGTACAAATAATTTGATAAGGATATAAGTCCATCAGGAGCACGTATCTTTATTATATGAATAAAAATATCGAATATAACTCGGAATATATTATGTAAATATAGGAGTATATTTAGTTTTAGATAAAATGGGAAGGAATTAGTCATTGCATTTATTTGCTTTACGTTCATAAAATTATCGCAAAATTTTGTCCCTAATAAAGTATATGTTTCGATATGACTATAGACGTATCTTAAAATAGATAACAACCCATGTTTTAATACTACGTTTAATACATTTAATTTTGTTTTTCTCAGGTATTTATTACTCAAGGGTAATTTAGTATTTCTTATGGTCGCACCTTGATGAAAACGCCATTTCATTAGGCTAATGATACAGGGTTGGTGCACTATATTCTCTATGTCATAGGGGGTGGAGTTTTCCTCTGAATAAATAGCTGTATAAATCGATTGAGAATATTACATAACTATACATTTTTAGTAAATTAAAACATTTTAAACAAAATCATTGCAGTAATTGTTTGTCGTACTCTTCTTTTTATGAAGACAGAATACGTATATGCGATATCATATCAAGTAATAAAAGTTTTCGATTATATTTCTCCTTCTCTGGATTATTCCAAATCACGGTGGTTGATGTTTGTGTGTAATTCAGAAGCTATTCTGTATACTATAGATGAGATAGAATAAAACTATTCGTTGCAGGTATTTCAAATAACATGCAAAAATTGGTATAGAAATGATCCGGGCGCATCCACCAAACTGGATATATTGTGCAAATACTGTAAACCCAATAACGGGTAACACTGGCAAGAACGGCTGCTATCTTGAGACCCTTGATATTCCGAACATCGTGCCCATGGGGACATTTGTTTAGGATTTCTAAATACATAACATATAAAAAATTTAACGGAAACCACTTTTTCCACATGAAAAGTGCGTGGTCCTTTTGGATAAACATTAAATGTGTGGTAGAAAATAATTTTCATTCGTTATTTTTCAACAAAGACATAATGAACGCAAAGTTGCTTGAAACAGTGTAGAGAACAATAAGGTAAAAGACTCTATTGCCTTCCAGGCGCGGATCCAGACCCAAATTAAGGGGGGGGGGCATATAAAATATTGAGTGAAATATACAAATAGAATACGCCAAACATGGGACAAAAGCGCTATTAAAACAATTTTTAGGAAGAATAACATAATATAGGAAAGGCACTTAAAACTTTACAAGCGAACTGGAGATGATGACTCCGTTCCAAAATTAAGCTAAACATTCAAACTGCTTTTCGAAACTATATACATCTGGCTGAAAGTAATATTAACAGTTACTCTAACAATTTTGGGCTTATATTAATAGCAAAAAAGGAGGGACTAACATCAGCAAAAATATGGTTTATAAGGGGGAGCATTTGAATGACACACAATGATATTGTAAATGCCTATGCCGACTTTTTTGAGAAATCATTCTCAACTTTAGAGCCAGAAAACATCTTGTTAGAGGATACAATAATATCAACACCATCAATATAGTTTCATTTTCAGAAAATGAAGTGTTATTGGCACTAAAAAAAATAAAACCTAAGCTTACCATGGGTCCCGATGGGATCCCCGCATTTCTGTTGAGAGACTTTGCTGCTCACTCGCTCATGATACTTTTTAATTTATCTATTAAATGCTGCTGTTTTCCTGATATTTGGAAATACTCCAAAGTCTGCCCGGTGTATAAAAAGGGAAATAAAAACGAAATAATTAACTTCCGACCAATAACTATAATCTGTAAATTTGGCAAAGCCTTTGAAATATTATTACATGATTCTATTTACCCTAATGTTAAAAATATCATTTCCAGTTAGCGAATTTATGAAAGGTCGCTCTACTACTACCAACCTCATATGTGCTACACAATTCATATCTGAGTCCATTGACATGTAGATGCAAAAGGACGTAATATACTTTTATTTTACGAAAGCTTTGATAGGCTTAATCATAATATATTGATTGCAACACTTTCCAACTTTGGTATATTGGACCTGCTCATAGCTTTCTTTAGATCTTATCTAAATGATAGACTTCAATATGTCACGTATAATGGGTTTAAGTCCTGTGATTATGGCTCATCCTCAGGTGTTCCCCAGGGCTCTGTTCTTGGGCCACTGCTTTTCAATATATCTATAAATGACGTAGGCGATACTTTAGATGTGCACTTCTTAACGTATGCTGACGACATAAAACTTCTACACAGAATCTCCGGTTTAAACGATTGCATTATAATGCAAAATAATATCTCTAATCTGAGTTCCTGGTGTGTTAAAAAGAATCTATCGTTAAACGTATAAAAGTGTAATGTAATGTCACTTACAGCTAGAGATTCTGAGTATACCTACGAGTACATGCTGAACGACGAACAGCTAACGCGACAGTCTACGTTATTTAGTTATTTCAACATATTTTGAATTTCCGTAAATATAGCATTGAAGCACTCCGAAGCAGCTTCTCTTTTATTTTTAAGGGCTGAAAGAGTACAATATCATCGCGTTCTCTGTTTATCGTATGTGAGCTTACGAGATTTTTGTGTATCGCGACGTAAATAAACAGTTTTTTGGAACAGCCGATTAGTCGTGTAAAACCATATGTACGATGCCGAGCATCGGGAAAATCGGTCATTTTAATGTTGATTTTTTTATTGTCTTTGCGATTTAGGGGGGAGCATGGCCCCTCCCTTGATCCGCGTCTGCAAATCACCTCAGTTCTCGTCAGCTTCTACATGTTTTGAATTAAAATTAAAAAATAATTAATCCTTCATCTACACTGGAAATTACAGAAATTTTTATGCATTTAACAACGTCTTAAAACTGATTTTTTAACCATATGCATCTTAGATTTTTACTAAATGCAGTGTTTGAGTCGAAAGACACAATGGCGGTCTGGCCTCATTTGGCCCCGTCAGCATCAAATGTAATTTGGCCCCTACGCCTTACCCATCCTCTCAAAACAGATCAATAAGTTTTAAGATAAAATAATCATATACTTAAATAAACAAAAAATAAAAATTAATGTTTTTGTTTCCATATTGTTAATCTGCGAATATGGTAGCTCAGCGGTCAGCTGCTTAACATATACCGGAATTATCCTCAGCTTTTACACTAGTAGGCGTCTGTGATAAGCCTAAGTCACGGAAACAGGCCGACGTTAAATAAGTGCATTAAAAAAACCCTTCGAGACAGTCTTACTTTTAGACTTGGAGTTTGTCTATAATAATAAATAATAATAATAGTTAATAATTACACCATTACAATTAAAATAATTAATAATAACATTAGAGCTGCAGAACACAACATCCTTCTGCAGCTCCATAAGGATAAGCCATTGCACAGAGTATTCTATAAAAATATAGAAGACCTCGGCTTACGCGAAAGGCCGACCTTCGCCTTCTTAAGGTCAGCCGGGCTGAAGTCCGGGCTTATCAGGATGATGTATATAACACCCTCGTCTATCGAAGTCGTGTCATGGGTATATGGAGGGCTCTGATGTCAGCTGCAGGGCCTGCGCAGGGCGCCGGAGACTGTAATACACTTCCTGTCGGCTTGCCCGACATACGCAGTCTCGGCCTATATTCACACGCGCGCCAATATCCATTGGCTGGATGTCGGTCTCGATAACTAGGGCCGAGTAGGACTATTACTCTTTGCACCTAGATTATCTCTGTAGACCTGGACCGGCCTTCGTGATAGGTGGGCCCGCGTACTTCTACCAGACCCAGCTCACAAATGTGAGATGTGTCGTGGTATTTTCTGCGGACCTCCCCTGGTCCTGGCTGTTGAACCTCGCTGGCTGAGGTCTCTTCTGGCGCTCTTCTTGTCTTGATGTTTTCTTTCTTCGCCAGCTTGTCACCCCCGGGGGGTAGTCATCGGTCGAGTTGGGTTTAGGAAGTTTTGGCTGGGACTGACTGCCGGTACGTAGGACATCAATTGATATCCTACCCCGGATCGTCGGAAAGGTAAGGATGAGCTGTGTAGCTCGGGAGTGTGGAGACCTAAGTGCTTCTTTTAGCACTTTCGGTCTCCACGGAGCAGGTAGGACAACGGGCGTCGGACGGTATGTTGTCCGACGCCCGCAAGGAGGCTGAGTTAGGGTTGAAAACGTCATGTCTCTGGTAGTGGTGGTCCGTCCTGGCGTATCTGAAACAGATCTGTTAGCGGGAAATAAAGGTTATACTTACCCGTTGTCCAGTAGCTGAACCCTCGGTCGCTTGTGCCTCGGGGCGTCGGCGGGGTCGTAATCAGTGGCCTGTCTGATCAGCGGGTTCCCATGCTCCTCGGCTTGGGCGTACAGCTTCTTCGCTCGTTCCCGGATGACTTCAGTGACCGTGGTGTACTCCAGGTCTCTGACGATGTCTGCGGTTCTCACGTACCATGGGGCGTCAACTACCGTCCTGAGGGCGATGTTCTCCACTGCCTGGATTCTCTTCATGTAGGACTTCGCCTGGTAGCCCCACGCTACCGAGGCGTACGTCAGCTGCGGCCTGATGAGGGTCTTGATAAGCGTGAGCTTGTTCCTCAAGTTAAGTCGGCTCCCATTTCCCGTCATTGGGTAGATGAGGGCTCTCGTACGTCGGGCCTTGGCTGTGATGGCGTCCGTGTTTTGTCTCCATGTTAGGCTTTTGTCCATGACCACGCCAAGGTATTTGACGGTGTCGTGCCATTGGATGTCCTCGCCGTTCATGGAGACGTGTCCTGTGGGAATTTCTTTCCGCACTCGTCTGAAGAGGATGGCTTGGCTCTTGTCGGCGTTGACTGCGACTTTCCACTTCGTGCACCATTCTTCCAGGAGTGTGGCCGCTTCCTGGAGTTTTCTGGTTGCGTCTCTGGCCTTCCAGGATCTGGCAATCAGGGCGGTGTCGTCTGCATACAGGGCTAGGGCTGTATGGTCGGTCCGGGGGAGGTCCGAGGTATAGATGGCGAACAGGTGCGGTGACAGCACCGATCCCTGTGGAACTCCCGCTTCCACGGTCCTGTAGGTGGAGAGTTGGTCCGAGATTTTCACCCTTAGCTGTCTGCAGTGTAGGTAGGATCTCACTAGTTTGACGAGTTCGATGGGGTAACCCATACTCATCATTTTAGCTAAGAGACCGTCGTGCCAGACCGTGTCGAATGCTTTGGCGACGTCTAGGAACAGCGCCGCGGTGACTTGACGCTGGTTGAACCCCTTGGTGATCTCCTCGGTGAGGCGAAGCACTTGGAGTTCCGTGGAATGTCCTGTTCGGTATGCGAACTGTTCATCCGGGATGATGTTCAGCTCTTCTGTCTTCTCTGTTAGCCTCTTCAAGATGACCCGTTCTGCAACCTTGCTCATGGCTGGGAGGAGGCTGATGGGCCTGTAAGAAGACGGGAAAATTAGTTCTTTCCCTGGTTTAGGGATCATAATGACGTCGGCCTTTTTCCACCTGGCTGGAAAGTGCCGTAACCTTAACATCGCGTTTACGATGTTGACTAGCGCCGCTACTCCTTTCCTGGGCAGCTTTTTGAGAGCGATGTTTCCTATCTTGTCACATCCCGGAGCTTTTCTCGGCTTTAGGCTCCTCAGGATTTCCTTGACTTCCTCGGGGGTAGTCGGACGGATGTGGTCGTCATCTGGCAGGCGGCGGATCCTTCGTGCTCTGCGTTCGACGTCGTCCACCCAGTCCTCGTCCTAGTCATCGAGCTCGTTCTCTCTGCACTGCAGTTCTAAGCTGTCGGCGAACGCCTATATTCACAGACACGACGCAGCATTACGAGTGCTTTACTATCATCTAATGCACTCGTATGGGATAGACGAAACACCAGTGCTGCCTTACGCTCCGGAGGATATTGAGTTCTTTATGGGGAATGAGAAGTGTCTAATTTATTGGAACTACTCGTTTCCCACCGTCAGACAAATACAATCCAACAAGCCTGACATAGTACTCCTCTACCACCAACTCAAGACAATGTATGTCGTGGAGTTCTCAGCCCCCGCTGAGAGCAACATTGTCTTGAAAGAGGAGGAAAAACGAACAAAATATCGAGATTTGCTCTTCGAACTCCGCAGACTTTATCCAGGGCATTCTGTTAAAATAGTGGTACTGATTATAGGAGCCCTCGGTGGAATGAGACAGACGCTGTCTTCAGAACTAAAGATCATACCAGCATGCCGAGATTCGGCACAGATCTTATCCGGCAGAATGCAGAAGAGAAGGCTGTCATCCTCGGTTCATTGCGTCTACTCAGGGCACACGATTCACGGATCCGGTAGTCACACACCCCACGGGCGTGGGGAGTGGCTATTGGTATTTATTACCAGCTCCCCTCTGTGAGGGTCGGAGCCACAGAGTAGGGTGACTAGCTTATTGTAAATAATAACAATAATAGTACATTTATTCATCATTCAACATAATACACAAATGTATCAGTTATTGGACTAGTCAAACTAATACTGATATAAATACACAACATTCCACTACACATAGAATCATTTAAAATCTAAAAACTTCTCGTAACTATAAAATGAATTATTCAATAGGAAATCATAAAATCTTGATTTAAATGTATTGTGCTTGTTTTCCGACGACCCTCGATTTCTCCTATTAAAAACTCCTGCCATAGAAAAGGAATCATCTGGCGGCAAAAGTTCAGCCTTTTCCTTTTATGAGCCTCTGTTAAAACTTTGGTTTTTTAACGTACGTCGGATTTTGGAATAAGTTTTACCTAATTGATCGACTGCATTATTTATACTACATTCAGAATTTTGTAAAAAATAATACAATGTTTCAAAAAAGTCTATTGGCAAATAAATATGGATGGGCTTACCTTCGAAAAGAAGCAGTCTATCTAGCTGTTCTTCATGGTTTGAACTACACGCTTTTTTCTACTAAAACTGGAGGTATTATTACCTTTCGGTAAATATTTTTGAACGTATTTTCTGATGGTGTTGAATGATTTGGATACAACACCCTGTATGCTCTTTTTGCTACAAGCTTATTTTTGTTATTCTGTATATAACAAGTAATATTTGGACTTTTATAGCAGAATATAGCAGTTATGCTCAAAAAATTCAGTTATTTGAAAAATAACTGCGAATAGTATAATATAGAATATTCAAAAATTATATAAAAATTTTAGTAAACCGTTGAATAACATTTACATTTGTAAGGCGCTCTGAATACTTAATAAATCCCTCTATAAAACCTATTATCGGGGCCTTGATTTTGTGGGATGCTAAACAAGTTTGCACCAGATTTGTTCTGTGGCCTTCGCTAATAAATTATTATGCGAATTATGTAAATATCTTGTATATGTAAATAATGCCCTATGGAGAGTTTCCTAGCGCGTTTCCATGGATAACTCGATTTCCTGTCATAATATATCGATTTCATATCCAACCAAAGTGCTGGTGGACAGCTATAATTAATCTATCAAATTTGAAGCTGTCCGGGCATTATCATCAAAAGTTATTAAGGTTTAAATAGTCCACAGACAGATAGACAAGAAAATCATGTACACAATGATGGAAGCCACTCAACTAAATTTGTATACGCAGAACAAATTTTATTTCGGAAATTATTTTATTTAAATCAAGTCTATCAACAACGGGGGCTTTGCTTTGAATAGAAAATGATGGACAAATAGGCCAAGCGAAAGGAATAGAAAAGTACTATTATAAGATCGAGTTAATAAAGCATGGCTCATTCTTCTTGCAATAAACCAGCTCATTTGAATTTTGACTGTCAAATATGTCGAGAAGTATTTAAGATAGACCTATACAATATTATATATTTGAAATCAGGGGAAAAGGGCTTCTCGAAAATGCAATAATATATAGGGTGTTCTACTTAAAGAAAACATATATTTATTTCGTACCACGTGATCTATATATGATATTGTTT
The DNA here is from genome assembly GCA_963675555.1 of Leptura quadrifasciata. Classification (NCBI taxonomy): domain Eukaryota; kingdom Metazoa; phylum Arthropoda; class Insecta; order Coleoptera; family Cerambycidae; genus Leptura; species Leptura quadrifasciata. The sequence goes on along the minus strand of OY776682.1, from coordinate 51,501,987 downwards.
TTTTTATCACGTTTCAATAAAATATAGGCAAGGCCCTACAACTTTTATACGAAACTTTTTTTTCTATTTTCAATAATAACAGAAATAAATGGGGGTCAATATATAGTGAATAACTCTGTACATCTGGCACTCTACAATTTTTTTTAAACTGTATATATCAACGAAACATTTTAGGTATTATAAAACGTAGCCGATTGCAGTCTTAAACCAGTAAAATTGGGTTTGTGGTTAAATGAAATGCTGACATTTGATGACCATGCTAGCGTGGAGTGGAAGAAACCACACTATTTCGCTTAAATCATTACCATCTCTTAGAAATAGAAATAGCAAAATTAAAACCATACTAGAAAGCCTTGTAATTGAGCTGTGTCGACTATGTAGACATCGTTTAAGGATCATGTCGCCATCGCGATTTGAAGATATATAAAATGAATTAGTAAAAGTTCTTCACTTTATTTGTTTTATCTCAAGCATTATACGCAATAAAAAAAAACACAATATTTGCTTCAGATAACTGAATGACGTTATACTGTTCATCAGAGAGCTCTGAAATGCGTCGAGAACTCTATATCAATAACAAGACACCGCACTTCAATACTTAAATAAGCCTTTCGTATCTAGATCCTTACGTAATTATAATTTATCCTCAGATTTAAAAGATATGATTATCGTTACCTACTGTTAAAGAAACTACGTATTTGAAACAGAGACTATTCGAATTTTGTTTTAAATATGCTGTACCTATTTTTACATAGTGAGTATCAAAATGATGATGATGATCTTCATCGTTTCGTTTAAAATCGTGTGTTTTTTACACAATAAACGTTCTTCAAATTGAAATATGTAAAACTGACTGAAATTTTATACTTTTTAGTAGAATGCAGGGTTCATAGTCATTGTCCAATGAAATATTTTCAGTCAAGCCTGGAGTCAATTTTCACACTCAAGAACACATCCTTTACTGTTTCCAGTGTTGAAATTCCAGTAATTAACGGAAAATCACCATTATGTTGATAGGAAAATTTAATGCCTTAGGTTCCTGTAATATTTAGTTGTAAGCTATGTGAAGTAAAGAACGTCTTCAGATCACTAAGCGTACTATAAATTTTTGTATTTGTATCTATGACATCAGATTCACTAAATGTTATCGAAGTATCATGTGCATACGGCATGGTTTGACTCATAATGGTAGGCAACTCGTTTATGTAAATTAGTATAGTAAAGGCCCTAAGATGGATCCTTGTGGTACACCTACTGTCATGGGTTTTATATCTGATTTTAATATGTTCCATGATTTGTCTGTGTATACTCTATTCTATAGAGATTTATTTTTGTTTTACGAGTTCTCAATAAAAATACCTTAATATAAACAGGCTTATAAAAATTTGGAATGATGCCTATGAAAAATGCTTCATTTGTGTACCTAATAGGGAGCTCCCTTTCTGAAATTGCCCCTTTTGTGTAGTATAGCAACAGCAATTATTGACACAAGCCAACAAACAAATTGACGCGGCGTCGACGTTTGATCTGCACCGAAATCAACGTCATCGCGTTTGATGTAAAACAAACACATCAATCTCTTGTATAAAGTTGTTTCCCTAGTTAATTTACTATTCTAAAATTTGTAGTTCGTTTTATCCATGTTTCTGGGCCACTATGTAGTTGTACAATTTTTGATAATTGAATTGAAACAATTAATTTTATTAGTTGAAATGAAATGAAAATAATACTAATCTAATTTATTATTAATGAAGCGATAAATTTTATCAGTTATCAGTTTATAAAACTTTATTTAATCAGTTACATAATTTAAGTATAAATTGTTTCAATATTAGATTCAAGGATAGGATTAGATAGAAATACATCAAAACGATATAAATCTAAAAAGAAGCTGGTTAAGAGAGGTGTGTACCAGACGAAATTTTGTAATGTTCATAGGCGCCGGCATTTCAAAATCTGCGTGGGGATTCATCAAGAGCACACTAAATTAAATTCACTAATAATATAGCTGGGTTGATGTATAATAGTTCGATTTTATAGATATCAACATATTTACAACGAAATGTAGTGTATAGTAATCGTACAAATTGCTCGCGAACACTTGAAAAGGTTCGCAAACACTTTAGAGCTGGCGAGCACTTCAAATGCTCCCATGCAGTTTATGACTCACGAATAAAATAAATAAAACCAGTGACACCTTATGACAACAATAGTTTTAGCCAATTGTCATAGATTTCATTCTTTATTGCTTGCATAGTTGGACCCTGAAGAAAGGGAAAAGATTGACCGAAATATCAGTAAATGACTGAGTGGTTGTGTTTTAATTCCACAGCACCAATTTAGGCAATTTTTTTAGTGTAGTATAATGAAGGATTAGTGTTTTCAGATCTGGAATTGTATTTTTATGAGTACAACTTTCGTTAAAAAATATTCATTCCTTTACAAAAAAAATCATATCCAAGATTTCAATAATAATCACCCTACTATTCGAGTTTTTTATTGTCGGATATTTACATAACTTGGTAGTCGTGTAATAATGACGCTGATTTAGCATTAGGACACATTTTTTATCTGAAACAAAACAACAAAAATTGGCAGCTATTTTTTAAAATACTTAGAACTCGACATACCAATATGTTTGTTAACATGGAGTGCTTTGGAATGGATTTGACAATTGTATCGAATGTCAATCCTGGATAACCACTAGATGTAGGGTAAATCACAAAAGATCTTTTAGGTCGAAGTGAAGTAAGGCTGTTCGAAGCCAAACAACCCTCTTAAACAATCTACAATCAGTCGAATGTCAAATTAAACTTAAACATGGCTGCACAACAATGAAAGTATTGCTGATAAAATTGAAATAATAAGAATTGTTGGTGACAGTGTGCACTTTTATCGAGACGCAGCCAGTATCTTCAATTTTTTCTATTCTCCATGACGGTACACTATTATGGTATTCTTGAGGATTTTTTAAATTCAATTTAAATTCACAATAGACCATGTTGGTTGCTAAAGATCTAATTTAAGTTATTTCTTGTCAATGCCCTGTATAATTTTAACAATAGAGTAAAGGATTAAAAAAATTGAGTATAATTTCTGTTGAGAAATAAACCAAACGCTGAATTTGGAGAATTCTGCACATGCCTTTTAAAACCTTCATACAGAAAAGCTATTTATGAAAATTTATTACAGTAATTTTTAGATTTTGATTATTGTACGCTTATACCTAGTTGACGTCGTTTCTTGAAAACATCAAGTGGGAGTGGCCGTAAAAAACTTTGATGATACATAAAACACTTTGTTGCGCTATTGAATAAATAATTAGGAAGTGGAAAATACAATGTAACTCTTAAATTGTATTTCAGAGAATTAAAACGTTGTTTTAGTAGTAGCATAGAAGGATAGATAGATAGGTAGCCATTTAGCATTGAATGTATATCATAACGTCACGCCTCATAAAATGAACGATAAAAATTACATAAAACGAATTTTGTAGGAAAATGCAAAGTATAAAAGTAACATTAATATTTTGAAAATATCAGTACATTTATATTACTACAGAAATTTGTTTACTTCAGTTTAAGGCTGTTGTATCAATCTAACAATTTGATACGCTGTTATATGTAATTGTTCAGCCATATTGTGAAAAATGTAAACCATTCAATGTGGAGCAAACGTTCAAGGTGATTGTTTAATAATCTAAAGGCCTGGAAAGGACCCCACACAATTCTTATAAAGTTTGGATCTCGGTGAAATTGTCTAAATTTTTGACATGTGGTATCGTATCTACAGTTCTGTCTTTTTAGTGTTGAGTTAGTGATTACTTAATTAATTTGTGTCTTCTGCTTTATAACAACCCGTTTGTCTGTACCTCAGAGACTGGAAATTCTATGATGGTTGGATATGGTGATAGGCACGCACATAAGAAAAAGAAGAATGTGTTTTATTTAACACTAAGGACCTTGATATATTCAAAAGCCAAACAACAGTGAGTAAAATTGAAAGGAAATACTAGTTCCGTAAATGATATATTATAGAAAGGCCGTCCAGTTATTGAGAAGGATACCAAATTAAATATCTTTCTGGCTATGGAAGAGAATCTAGCTTGGCCGAAATTGTCAGATCCCTTTTACTTCTGTACACAAAGTGTTAAAATAAGAAAAGTGGCATCCTTTTAATCTAAATCTTGTGGAACAGTTGGAACAACTGATGATGATCCAGACCGAAGAATGGAATTCAAATATTAATTAATATGTGTCCCTTCAAGTAAAGAATATATTTTTTTCCTATGAATCAACTTCCACATTAAATGATGAAGTCAATCGCCAAAATTGTAGATACTGGGCAAAGGAAAACACTCGATGGATGTGAGAAGTAGCACACTCAGTAGTCAGTATCCACAAAATGTAAATGTGTGGGCGGGAATAGTTAGAAATAGGATAATCTGTCTCTATTATTTCGATGACACTATAAATGGACCAAGACATCTACAAATATCTAGTCCCTACTTTAGTGACCTTATTTCCGAATAGAAATAATTGTAGATCTCCTGAGGAAAACTTATAGTATCAGCAAGACAGTGTACCACCGCATTATTCATTAGTTGGTCGAAGATATCTTGATCAAATGTTTTCAAATAGGTGAATTGGAAAACGTGGTAGTGTTGAATGGCCACCAAGGTCACTGGATCTTATCCCGCAAAATTTCTTACTTTTGGGTCAGCCAAAAAACCTAGTGTACAAATGTAAACCTGACAATAATGCAGAATTAAAAAACAAAATTAGATTATAATGTAACAGCAATTTTCAAGAAACTATAAAGTTCAGCAAGAATTCATTGATCGTTTGGGATACTGGGCACAAAAAGGTTTTCAATTTGAACATTTGATAAGTTAATTCTCTATTCTTAATTTACTATTTTATTGTAAAATATATTACGACTTAAAGTCACGACAAGCAAACGAGGTTCCAGATCCTACGAATCCTTGTAGTGAGAGCGAACAATAGAAAGAAAACAAGTAAAATAAATACAATTTATTATAATAATCAGCAAAGTACAGTACAAAAATTAAAAGGTAAAAATTTTACAATAAAATAAATCAGTATCAGGAATATAGCAGTATCAGGAATATAGTCTAGGGTTTTCTCAGCTTACGCTAGGGAAAAGAATTATTAATTTAAACGATTTACAATGAAAATTATATTATTATTACAAAAAATATGAGTTGAGGTTGAAAAATCTGTAAAACTCAATATAAAGAGATTTACATATACACAAATTGGAATAATACATTAACACAGCAAACAATAGATATCAATTAATATGGATTAAAATTATAAACTATAGACTAATATAATAACATAACTACAAAAAAGTCAGAAATACAGCGAAGTTATGGGAAAAAAGAAATAACAAAAATATCATTAAAAACTAAATAGCAGTCTATATTATTGTCTGAAAGTTATTTGTGGCATTCTACGAATATTCTTTCCTATTATTTGGGTTTTCTACCACATGTATTGTTATCCTCTTCAAAACAAATCACCGAATCTACAAAATAATAGAATTATTGGAAAAAAGCCTCTGCGCCCGTGACGTTTACGCCAAAGGAAAAGTCAGAGGTTATGTTCTGCAAATAATATAAATCGGAATAAACACAGAAATAATGTATTTTGCTGACGTTTCGGAAAGTAATCTCTTTCCGTTTTCAAAGCTTTTTTTTGGAAGAACTCTTATTTTGTTGTGTATGTCAAATACACAGCTTTAAGATTCTGTTTATGTTATTTCCATAGATACTTACTACTTACACAGAACATAGAACTGATGATATTTTCTTTTAGATACTTTTGAGTTTGTTAAGTTCTTCTTTTAACAGTGGTAGCCAGGTTGTACAAATATCTACAGAACAATTCGATACGCACTTATCTTCATTTAATAAGATTATTGCTGATTCTTTAATTTTTCTTTTTTTGGTATCTGTTTCTTTTGTTAAAATTTTTGCCGAGTCCCAGTTTATTCTATGTCCGTTTTCCCAAGCATGTTCACAAATCTTTGATTTCTGAATTTCATTCTTTCTAATGTAATTCTTGTGCTCATCCAACCTCACACTGAAAGGTCTGGATGACTCACCCACATAACATTTATCACATTCGCACGGGATATTGTAAATACAGTTTTTTGAATTCTGCTACGTGTTTATCGGTTTTGTTTTTGTTAAAATAGATCTTAAAGTGTTCCCCGTTTGACTCGGCAAAAATTTTAACAAAAGAAACATATACCAAAAAAAGAAAAATTAAAGAATCAGCAATAATCTTATTAAATGAAGATAAGTGCGTATCGAATTCTTCTGTAGATATTTGTACAACCTGGTTACCAATGTTAAAAGAAGAACTTAACAAACTCAAAATTATCTAAAAGAAAATATCATCAGTTCTATGTTCTGTGTAAGTAGTAAGTATCTCTGGAAATAACATAAACAGAATCTTAAAGCTGTGTATTTGACATACACAGCTAAATAAGAGTTCTTCCAAAAAAAAGCTTTGAAAAAGGAAAGAGATTACTTTCCGAAACGTCAGCAAAATACATTATTTCTGTGTTTATTCCGATTTATATTATTTGCAAAACATAACCTCTGACTTTTCCTTTGGCGTAAACGTCACGGGCGCAGAGGCTTTTTTCCAATAATTCTATTATTTTGTAGATTCGGTGATTTGTTTTGAAGAGGATAACAATACATGTGGTAGAAAACCCAAATAATAGGAAAGAATAAGAGTCTATATTGTTTTTGAACGAATTAGTCGAAGAAGAATACACTACAAAAGAGAATTCCAACAGTCAAAAACACAGTTGCATAAAATATGTGAAATCTAGTTTATGATCCGGTACCAAACCGAGTAGCAACCACGTGCTTTTTAAACTAAATTAATCACTTAGCAAAGTTTTCAGCTCAATTTCTTTATCTGAAAAGGAAGTTTGACGGTTCTTGGGTAATACTTATAACTATTTTAACTCACAAAAACAAGAGGAAATGACTTAAACTGACAGTTCGACAATTCAGCTGTCAGAGTACCAACTTGAGAAATTTCAAAAATAAATCGATTGATATGGACTTTTTTCCGGTCATTAACTATCTTTATTCTATCATTTTGTAGGCCATTCTTATACGCTTATTATAGTAATAGGTTATATTTTAGATTTCCTTGGCATAAACAATTATTTTATAACTTGGTAAAACTTTACCCAGTGAGCCATCTGTAGGCGCAAAGCTAAATGTGATAATTTGGATAGTAAATTAGAGCGTGGTGACATCTATTGCAGAATGTGCAAGTTATTACGATGGGTTAGTTCATCGACTAAAGTCTGTTATTACTTTGTGGAAACGGCACGTCACAAATATCACAATAAAATAAGAATTATTTAAATTCAAAAAATAATATTTTCAAATGTCTTGTGAACTCCAAACTAGACTCTAAATACTGTAAATCTTTCCATAGAGCTTCTAAAAATGAAAAAATATATAGGCTGTTCCATTTAAAAAAGTAGATGACGTCATAACCGAAGACATCATAGCTAAAAAATCAAAACAGAAGATGCACAATGTACCAGACTCTGCTGCCATCTGTCGGTTTAAAAGTTGATCATCGTGTTAACCACGGTTACCAAGTTCGTGAATGATACAAAAAAATGTTGGCTGCGATGGTCTAATGGTGCCAATATAATTTTTAGCATTACATTTTTTACCAAACTATTTTTATAAATGGTTAATTGCTGTTATACGTTGATTAACACATTCGGAGATATTTACAGAAGAAGGCGGAAAAATCGAATTTTACTTTGCTTTTTTATGCGAAGTGACGATTTATTGGTTTCAAAAAATTTTCCTAACATTTCTAATTAATTTGTTATTCTTTGTTCATACATTCGGAATGTGTCAAATGAATTTAGAGCGACAATATGTGTACGAGTAATCTTTTAATTTTTATATTTAGGATTAGTCAGCCAATGACGTCGGCACATATGTTGCGTTCAAAATTACACACAATTGACGAATATTCCACATACCTGATGGACCAAATATACTTGGGAACGGAAATGCATTTAGACTTGGAATGCCTAATTCTGCAAAAATACATTTTTCAAGAATGTCAAGGCTAGAAGGTCTAGACGTAAACGTAGCGCGTCAGGACGGAAACATTTTTTAAAATCGGATTCAGTCTAAAAACAACCATTTAACCGGACATTTCCAGCTAACTTTCCAGTAATATAGAACGTCATAAACACGACGGCATTCTTATTTGTGTGGGTTATTCATGATCAAAATATAGGACATTTTACTTAATCTGATATTTCAGAAATCTCTGACGTTGAAGTAATAAAATGTGTTCTGTTTGCGCTTTTACGTAAAATAACTGACCTTTAAGAACTTGCTCATATTAAGAACCTAAAGTCGTAAAATTATCACGTGCGTAAAGGCAATAAGTATGGTAAAAAAATATTTTTATCGTGTTATTTGCTGTAAAATTGGAGGCGCTGACACGTTCCCTTTTCACGTACTGGTTTGGGTAACTATCTTCAACAAATGTTATAAAAAACATTACTTTTACTGGCGTCTGCACTAATCTCTATGAAAATATAAATCTAGATACCCGTGTAAAGGCTTACAAAGTTACTATAAAGAATATATATTTCTCAGAGACTACAAATGGAAGCGAAACATGAAAGCACTTTTACTTATGTCGATATACCAGAAAAAAAATAATAAAACCTACTCCGTTCGACTAAATATTTAAGAATTACATGAGTATCTCGAGAGGTATTAAAAGTATAGAATTTCTTTCTGATAAAAAGGTTCAATAAAATTCCTTTCTGATGTACTTTCAAACAAATAGGAAGATTATGAACAAGAATATTTCGTTTTAAATCTTTTTTAAGACTCGCTGAACACTTCACCTTATGGAAGCTTATATTTAAAACGAACATTTCATAAATATAATTCATTATAGTACATTATTATCGAGAATACCTTTTTAAGGGTGTATGGGAATATCTTCTGAAAATTTACGCAAATTAAATTTTTATTTGTGCCTCACTAACAAATTTCATCCAAATCGGAGCAAATTGAATTTTTAACTACATTTTCACAACGCACTGCATAAAAAAAAAATGTATCACATTTTACTCATACTGTGTTTGATGTAGTAAAATTTAAAACATCTAAAAAGGGAAATAACTTGTTACTTTCATAGATTTTAGAATTTTCCAAACGAGTGATATAAATACTAAAATTCAAATTTTTAATGGTTTCATAATACAACTGTTTAATAAGCATGAACCACTTAGACAAGTTATAGAGTCACAAAATCTAATGCACGATGATTAACCGATGCGCTAAAGGCACTAATAATGTACAGGGACAGTGCTTTATGTAAATACAAAATAACCAACTCACCTAATAGTTGGAATTTTTATAAAAGTTTCAGCATTTAAACACTAACAGTTATAAGGTCAAAAAAGAAAAAATATATTAATTTTATCAACTCCGAATATAATCCTAGAGAAACTTGGGCTATTCCACCAAATAATCTTAATGTAAAACCTCAGAATTCTACCGAGGTACCATTACATCTTAATAATGCAAATAATATTAATAACCACTTTATTTCAGTTCATCAAAAAATAGTAACAATCAAGATATTATAGATTTTTACAACAGTAACTCATTTAGTGCCATCAATACTTTCAGTTTTAGGTTGGCATCACTAGAGGACGTTCACAATGCTACCTGCAGTATTAAGCCAAAGGCATATGGCATAGGTAACACAAGAATTACGATTAAATACTGTTGTCCATTTATAGAAAAATAAGTATTACACATCCTAAATTGTTGTTGAGCAATTGGAAATGTTCTCTAGTGACGCCATTACCTAAAATGGCTAATCCCCTTATCATTTGGTGACTTGAAACCTGTTAGGGTTCTACCTGCTTTCTCAAAAAATTTAAAAAAAATAATGTAATCGCAAATATTTTCTTATATTGATATATATGAAATTATAACTTTTTGAGATCATGGAATCATTTGAATGTCTGTTTGGATCTGACCTACTTATTATCGGTGATTTTAACATATCTAATTATGCAGTTTATCTAGAGGGCTCCCAGGGGGACCGACAAATTTTTGCATTAAAAAATTTTTTAAATGTTTTCAATCTCATCCAACATAATTTCATTTTTAACGACAACGGCAAACTACTTGATTTAGTTCTCTATGACAAAAATTGCAGCGTTGATCGGTCTATCGATCCGTTTGTTAATGAGGATATTCATCATCCGGCCTTGCATGTCATTCTTCAGTTGAAGGATCATATTAATAAGAAAAATACACCCTCATATAATAGTGATTACTGTTATAATTTTCGTAAAGCAAATTTTTCATTGCTATATGAATTAATTGCTGGTATTGACTGGCAATTTCTTGTAACTTGTTCCAATTTTGAAGATATGACTTCTCACTTCTATGATAAACTTTATTTCATTTTTGACCTCTGTGTACCTAGATTTCCCGCTGCAAAAAAGAATAGATATCCTCCTTGGTTTAACTCTCAGATAATAAGGAATATCAAGCTAAAAGCCAAATACTGGCGTGATTATAATAAGTATGGTGATTTGAGGATTTAAATGATTTTAAAAGAATGAGATCTAAAATAAAATCAGACATTGATGCATCTTACAAGGATTATATAAGAACAACTGAAATAAATATTAAAAATGATCCCAGCAAATTTTGGTCTTTTATTAATGGTCTAAAGAGATCGCCTAGCATACCTTCTCAAATGTCTTACAACGGGAGACAGCTTGTGGATTCTAACGAAGTTTCAAACGCTTTCGCCGATTTTTTCTGTAAATTATTTTTACCATCATCTAAGTCTACTAACCAATCCCTGAATGAACAAATCGTAGACTCGACTATTCACCTACAAGAATTTGATGAGAGTGAAATTGCGGCTGCCTTAAAAAGACTCAAACTCAAATTGACTACTGGTCCTGACGGAATACCTGCTTTTCTGCTGAAGGACTGTGCTCACATTCTGGCGTTCCCTCTAAAAGTCATATCCAATGCGTGCATTCGTAATTGTGAGTTGCCTGTATTATGGAAACGGTCGAAAGTATGTCATATATATAAAAAAGATGATAAGTTTGATATTAGCAATTTTAGACCTATATCCATTATCTGCAATTGTTGTAAAATTTTGGAAATCTTGCTACATGATTTTCTATACCATCATGTGTCCAACAAAATCTTAGTCTATCAACACGGCTTTATGAAGGGCCGATCTACTGCAACTAATCTGATCTGTGTTACTCAATTTATAGCTGAATCTATAGACTCGCAGACACAAACTGATGTTATTTACACAGATTTTTCGAAAGCATTCGATAGACTCGACTTTAGCGTGCTACTTCACAAACTGCATTTTTTCGGCTTATCTGATTCCCTATTAAACTTTTTTAGGTCATACCTATATGACAGAACTCAATATGTTGTATCCAATGGTTCTAAGTCTGCTGAATATACCGTAACATCTGGAGTTCCACAGGGGTCCATCCTTGGCCCCCTGTTGTTTATTATTTTTATAAACGATATTGTAGATGTGTTGGATGTGAATTGTCTTATTTATGCGGATGATTTAAAGATTTATGATAACGTTAACAGCCTCAATGATTGTCTGCGTCTTCAAAGGAACTTAGACAGTGTAAAAGCTTGGTGTCAGGAAAACAAGTTGTCATTAAATGTCAGCAAATGCAATGTCATGTCTTTTTGTACAAAATTCACGCATATAAGCTTTGATTACAACCTAGATAATGCCAATCTGAGCCGCCCCTCCACCTTTCGCGATCTTGACGTAATTTTTGATACCAAGCTTTCTTTTGCCGCTCACGTTGACACCATTACCTTAGAAGTCAGTAAGACGTATGGGTTTTTGGTGCGAAATTGTCGTAATTTTACTCGGATAGACGCAATTAAACCTGTCTATTTTACCTTTATTAGATCTAAGCTCGAGTACGCTTCTCTTGTATGGTCCCCATATTACATCACTTATATCAATAATTTGGAATCAGTCCAACGTCGATTTTTAAAATTCCTTAGTTTTAAATCGGACGGTGTTTACCCACCCTTAGGTGTTCCGCAAGAGGATCTGCTTCATAAACATGGCATGACAAGTCTTGAGGGTAGGCGTAAATATTTTTCTCAGGCTCTCCTTTTTAAAATGATACATAATATTATTGATTGCCAAGAATTATTGGCTAAATTAAATTTTATGGTACCCAGGGTAAACTCAAGGAATAGCCTAACTTTTTATCTGTCAACATCTCGCACTAATGTACTTAAACACTCCCCGCTTTATACAGTGTGCAATATCTGTAATGCTAATGGTAGCCGTCTTGATATATTTAGTTGCAGTCTCAATGATATTAGAATGTATTATTTAAAATGAGCTTTGTTCTTTTACTTTGTTTTTTCTTACTATTTTGTAGAGTCCTGTATAGTTTTTGTATTTATCTTAACTGTCTTTATGTTGTATATAATCGTACTTAATCTATGTTCTTGTTCTATTAAAGCATAGTTGATATTTTGACATGTTTAATATTTTATCTTTTTATCTTTCTTATTGTTTAGAGCTTATTTATTAGTGTTTTTGTTTTTTCTTATCTTCCTGTTCTGTAATTGGGTTCTTTTTACCTGTAGAACAGTGTACTATTATAAATAAATAAATAAGTAAATATCAGTCAGAATTTAGATCTGCACACATTACTGCGTCTGCACTTTGTAAAGTTACAGATGACATTATCAGGGTTAGGGACATAGTAGTATGGTCACGGCTTTGGTCTTATTGGTTTATTCAAAAGCTTTTGATAAAGCCGATTATAAATTAATCTGTACCAAAGTGTTATGGTTTTTATCATTTATATAATAGGCGGCAGATAATGCGTGTAGGCGACTCAAGCTTAACATCTGCTTTTGTATTAACTGGTGTCCCACAGGGTTCAATTTTGGGACCATTACTGTTTGTGCTCTACACGACAGAAATTCTCAATAAAATTGAGCTATCGTATCCAGCGGATGCGGATGACACTCAATTATATCAGTTTCCAAAAAGATAATTTTCTTCTTGCAGAGAATATGATCAATAATAATTTGGAGACAATATATAATGTGTCTTATAAGCATAATTTATCACTTAAACCTAATGAATGTGTGATTTTAATGTTCGGCGGCAGAAATGATGTAGATGATATAACCCATATGCAAATAAAAATAAATGGAGAAAATCTATGCCTGGTTAAATTGCAAAAACTTTGGTTGCAGTATTTGACGATTTATTGAAGTTTAATCTGCAAGTAAACAATGTAAAATACAAAAAAGCCTATATTAATTTCAAACTTCTATATTACAACAGACACATATTAAATTTTAATATGCGTAAGAACCTTTGTGAAGCATTGGTGCAATCACATTTAAAGTATTGCGGTTTCATTTGTGGAACCTGTTTGGGCATAGTAGATAAGGGCAGATTGCAAAAAATAAAACATTCATGCTGTAGACTATGGGCTCCTTAATAATACCGAGGAATTTCTGCCAGAATAAAAATATCGGTGGTTAAATATTTAAATATTAGTAACAGGACGAAGTTACACCTGTTATCCTTTGCACATTCCACTATCTGCTCTGGTGTGCCATCGTATATTGGAGATAAATTTATAAGAAGGCATCAACAACATTCTTTAAATATATGGTTATATCATGTATTCACCATACTAAGATTTAGAATATCTTTTCTTATAATGCAATAAAGCTATATAATTCTCTGCTCCCTCTTTAAAAACCTGTAATCCTACAACATTTAAATACAAATTAAAATCTTTATTATTGAGTGATCAATAGCGATACTATTAGGTATGTAAAGGAAGTAATAATGGGGTACCTTGCAGAACCAAACAAGCAAACGTTTATACTTAAGCAAACATTTCACTACTTTTTCCTGTTTTTTATGGCTCATTTTCTTTATTTCCGATTTAATTCTGAACGGTCACCCATCTAACTACTAGCCGTGTCTGACGTTGCTTTACATCGCATATCGAAGTACGTACATAGTAAAGACGCACCTATGCTCGCCCACGATAAAGAATTGAAGTGGCTTAGTTATTTCCGTTACACACTATACAAAAAAGAAAGTAATAGTCAGCACCTATATCTAAATCCTCCACCACGACTCCCTTCTGTTTTCAAATAACAGTGGAAGTAGCAAACGGCAAAATTACTACCCTTATACCACTACAGTGCAATTGTTTAGCGCCTTGGGAGAAATCACTTTGCGTCAAGTTTACAATATTTATGAGGAACGAAGAGCCAGGCTATCGTCAGCGTGTTTTTCACCACTTTCGTATGGCCTACGTTCAATTTCCTTCAAACACACAATAAATTTTCATTTACTTGTCCAAGCTTCTCCAGCAACTGGAATTTAATTAAAAGAAGAGTCAAATTAGGTAAGAAATGTGTCTAGTGCGACAAAATTGTGGAAGTTGTGTTCTGGCCATCTTTAATATTGCTTTACAATGTACTAAGTATTTTGAATAATAATTCTGATTTAATAAAAAAATTGAATCGGAGACCCTAAAGTCAGGGGCACACTTAATTACATAAAAATTCATCATTGTGCCTAACGGAATTAAACAATTGGTCGACTAAAAGTTGCGTGTGCGATCCTGATCTAATAATCTTGTTACTGTCACTTTTTAATGAGGTATATTGTTAAGCTCTTTTTTGTTGGCATGCTGCGATTTAAAATCTGGCTCGCATCTTTCATGGACTAAATCTCCAAATGTGGGATTTGAGCAGGGCCATTTCTACTTTCAAACGCCAAAGAGAGATGGAAAGCTGCTTAAAATCGTGAGGGATGTTGTTCATTATCACTTTTGTCGACATATTCGTTTAAACATATATGCCGGGAATACGTATGTAACAAATAAAATCAGTGTTTTTTTAATATGTCCAAACTGATGGACATTCTGTGGCATAAATCCGCCATATTGGACTTTATCAAACTGGCAGAGTGATGTATCTTAGTAATGGCCAGCGATAGCGCATCTCATCTTCGTGATTTTTTAAATCCGATTCACATTTTCATTCTGAACAAAAAGTGAATCTATATATTTTTAAGGATGGTTAATAATGTAGGGATACATACAAATTACTACATTCAAGTTTTTAATATATTTTGATAGTTTTTCTTTTTTTTACGTATACTGGTGATGATTTTACTTCTGACCATACTGTCACAGAAAATCCATGGTGTCACCTGGCAACATAATAATATATCATTATCTGAAGTAAATAAATACCTCCATCCTTACGAATACAATATTTTTTCTTCTAAAAGTTTTTCTACCGATTCTAATTTTATCACAGCATCGTTAAAATATTGTTGTATATATATTTTTTTAATGTACTCAATCTGTTGTACGTTTGTGTCTTGATCTCTCACAGAACAGGTTTTAGTCATCACAGGATCATTCGCAGTCAAGTTTCAGTTCATAAATAGACACAATATTTAGCTCGTCTTAATAACCCGTAGGACAAGTTTCCTTGGTAGACACACAAAAATACGGCAATATACAAAATTTTAATACTGTATAATATATAGGATGTTCCCTAGAATTGTACAAACTTCTATAATTTAAGCAAATTTATTTCAAAGTAAACTGTGTAAGTAAACAGCCAGAGTTGGTGAATTCTAATAATTACAATTTCTACTTGTATATTATAATCTGGTTTGAGCAAACTTTACTTCCATTTAAAGGTTACTTAGCCCTAAGCTTTCTGCCATTGCAACTGCATTAAAAATTACTTGAAAATCATCACGCAATACTACAACTACCTGCAACTGCAACAGTAATATCGAGTATATAACCACTCCGCCATAGCATCACGCATTTATTTCTGCCCAGGAGGGGGTTTTAATCCTCAGTACGGTACTGACGTTAAAATAGTTTGCACAAACACTCATACACTACACATAACGCGTGTATAGCAAACCATGATTGGATGTATGCTATATTCATCTAATGTCATGCCTCAGCGAATTCAGTAAATTCGGTCTCAGTTCGACGTACCTATTAACCAATAAAAATCTCAATAAATAAAGTGTTAATAATCTAGGAATGAGGAGGTGCTGAAATATTCATATAGATGCTGGTGGAAATGGTCCAGACATTTTACAGTTGCCAGTTTTTCTTAGTCACATAATAGTTTTTTTTCGTTTGGACAGTGCCTTGTTGAAATACTGAACCACTCTTTCCTGGCCTTTATACATTTGAGACATTACATATCCAATTGCGGAAGTGCTTGCATCGTTTCAAGAATATACAAACCCTGTTGGAGGTTCTTTTTTGTATTTCTAGAAACATTATCTGGGATACGAACAGTGTTGTAGTAGAAAATTCAATTTTTGTGAAAGAGTTTTTAATCCGATTATTTTGGCAAAAGATTCATTTATTTTTCATCAGATAACAATTTCGCTCACTTTCTCGTTGCTAATGAATCTCTTGTTTAAGGTTTTAAAATAGGTTGATATTCTGTACAATCATCTTCTGAATTCATTGCCGAAATGCCATTCAAACTTGGATTCATCCCTTATATTTATTTTTCACTCGTTTATACTTTTTGAAATGTATCTTATAATATCTCGAACAGTATAAATGCCGAAAGGATAAGACGGAAGTTAAATATTTTTTCAATTTAATTCATTTTAATCGTTAATTAAAATATAATGGTAATATTGTTTAATTATCACTGCATTTACATGTACTATACGATATTTTTTAATGTCGAACCATGTTAGAACCCGTTTTACCACAGTTTCTACATATATCGCACTACACGACTTTGCTCGAGTTGATCTACACTATTTCAGTACTTCTGAGTTCTTTATTTTATTCTTGAAAGGTAACTAATGAAATGACTTTGCCATCACCATAGTAATCACCATACATTATTTAATCTCCATCTTAAATTTGATTCCTGTAGCATTTTTGTCTTCGAGATATCGCCTGTTGTATTCAAAAGTACAGATATCATGTATCACCGAAAATAGGTGAAAAATTAATATAAGGAATGAACGCAGCTCGAATCGCTTTGCACTCTCCAGAAATGGATGGAGTAGAAAATTTTACATAATACGAACCTAATTTCAAAAATATTTCCAAAATAACCGTACTGGATCTTTATTTAATAGGTACCCAAAATCCAATAAATGTTATAAATGCTTTAACCGCCTTCCAGACCATCTGAATGACCCTCTTAAGTCTAGGAAATCTAGATTTGTGTGAAAAAGGAGACAAGGCCCTACAGTTTATAGTGGGATCCGAACCACTTTTTGGGGGTATTTTATAATTGAAAATTACTTTGCAGTAAGTAGGGCTTATTCGGATATGTTTCTTTCGTCTATTTAATTGTTGTGTGCCCTGAAAATAACCTGGATTTACGTTTGAAATGTAAAAATATTTTAAACGTTTAGGAAGAGAACTTTGTATACATCTTCAGAACCTTCGAATTTATAGAGATCACTTATCAGTTAAACGTTCGAAAGTAGGAATTTTTCTTGCAGAATAATGCCTTCAGTTCGCCTCTTAGATCTTAACACGTTCATGTTTGACTTTATCTATAAATAGGAAAGTAAAATAAGACACTAAAACACGAGGGAATCGTGGCTGAAGTATTTTACGGTTCCAAAGTGGAGAAAACTTTTTCGGTGTAAAGTGCCGAAAGTTGAGTTACGTATTTATTTTCCCTGAGTATGGGCCGAGCAGAATGAAGGCATGACGGAATGTGGGAAGTCTAAGAACGACTACTTTACAGTATGCATTCGTAAGACACAAGTAAGCGAAAGTAGAATAAGTATTAGGTTGTTCGCTATGAATCATGTCATAATAATTATTTCTAGCTTCCTGCTTTGTTTACGAAGCATGACAGTATTTCCCAGTAACAACTAAATGTGAATAATCAGCGTATATTTATCTGATTACGAGGGTTTGAATCTAAAACGTAACATGTTAATTTCTGCAGGGTTCTCTGCTGAATTTTTTACGTAAATATAGATGTGTTTTTAAATGTCCTGATTACATTATTTTTAATGTATTCAGAGAGATTAATAGGGTATACATTATCATACTTATTTGGTCTAATGCCCGTTTTAAAAATTATAGTACGTTGACTTGAATTGAATTGTTATGATTTTACCCAAAAACCCAAATAACAGGAAAGAATGTTATGATTTTATTTTCTAATACAAAATATTATTTTTTTTAGCTGCTTTTGGCCTTAGAAACAAGGTATATTGGCCAGACTACGTTGTTTTTTTTTAAATAAGCATAATATTCTCCTTACAAATCTGATACATATACAAAACTTTAATTATTATTATCATCATTATTATTTTTAAAAAAATTTTTCTTCTTTTTTTTTCTTTCTTTTTTTTATTTTTTCATCATATACACATTATTCTTAATATCTATTTCTTATTTTGTTTGCTTAACAATACTTGGCTTGTAGGTAGTGTACTAGTTGACTAAATTTTCGTGGTGCGCAGCATGCAACATTCTCTCTTAAATCCAATCGAAACAATCGAGATTTCTCACTATTTCCACTACTTCACTTCGTCCGGTCACTTCCAGTCCAGTGTAATGACCAAAATTTGGTCGAGTACCTAGTAAGTTTTTTTTTAACATGAAAATTACATTTTTTGCTCATAAATTATAAATAATTGCCTTTTTTGCGTGAGCCATCTAATTATATTGGCTATTTCTTTCATTTTTTTTGACATGCATCATTGGCTGAGTCTCGCAAAACTTCATTTGTTGCAGTTTCTGGGAGGTTTGAGCTAGCAAAAAGAGGGGATATCAATTAAGTTCAATGTAAAACAGAGAAATACACTACTACTACTATTGGTAACTCTGGATCCGCGAATGAACATACTTTTGGTCTTCTGGGTTTAATTTTGGTTGCCCATAGAAAATCTACCCCCAAAAATTTCATATTCTTACGGGACATGGTAGGCTATCTGTGTCGACTTATTGCACCGTCTTATATTCCCATTTATATAGGGCACATTGTTCTGTTAGAACTAATTTTTGCTTATTGACAGCAGTTTTTCATACTTCTTCCAAGATGATCCTGTAATGAAGGTTTTTCAATGCCGATGCTCTTTTGTAGATGTTTAACCCATTTCCTTTAACCTTGCATAGTGGTTTTATACAATCTCAGGATCGATTTTAGGTCAATATATGAAGCTGATAGCTCTTCAGCATTTTCGTTGTCTTCGATTTTGGAGTATACCGAAATTCACAATAAGGCTATCTTATTATGGTCCACCAGGATTTTTTAGTTTCTCTTAGCATTCCCACACCAGTCTAGACGCTATCTTCGGACTTAAAAGAAGGTTTAGGGATATCTGACTATGTGACCTACTCCTTCAGGCCCTCGTATTATTCTTTTCTGTGCAATACAATATTGCATATATCTCCGCCTGAAAAACAAAGGTGTATTGTCCTAGTTATATGCTGAAATGTGAGTTTCCTATATCTCTGTATATGCCAGCTCCACAGTCCTTCGCCCGTCAGTTTCCCAGGCTTGCTGCTGTAGTCGGTCTCTTTCCATTCTCTTCGATCCACGATTTTTACCTCGAAATTCCTGTTGAAAATATATTTAGGAATCTGATATGCTAATACCCACTTGGTTTCTGATTTGATTATGCCCCAATCCTGCATCACTGCCACTTAGTCCATTGTTCAATCTGAAATGTCTTATCCTCAGTTTCCCCATTATCATAAGGGTGCCTCCGTTGCTGCCGTCGTGATCGTTCAACTCTGAGTTCTAGTGGTCGAAGCGCCTCTAATTTCTTTTACGCTATCATTGTCGACTTAGAAAGACTAATATTTGTCACTACATTTAGAACTTGCTGCAACGGGTAGTAAATTTAATTTAGGTAATAAATCATTTCCACGCACATGCATCGTTCGAGTAAAACTTAATTTTTATTTTATTTTTATTTAATTAGAAAAACATTGTGCTTATAACCATAAAATAAAGCTAATAATATGATTATTGGATTTGATTAAACCTACTTAATTTAGAGTTGGGACAAGAGCTACCAAAATAACTGTATGCAAAACAAAAAACTTTTCCAAGATTGTTCTTATCAAATTAAACATCATAAATTCTATGGTAAACTGATTCATTCACAAAATCGTTTATTTTAATCTCTTTGATTTATTGTATAATTATGGCTGCAAATTTATAAATAAATCAGTGGTTTGTACTGAATATATAAGTGATTAATTCCATGCGAAATGAACACGAAATTAAATGCCGCTTATTAAGAATAGATAGAAAAAAATACGATAATTAGATTATACGTACAGATATATATCAGATTCTTCTAACTTTACGACTCTTTGGAGAAATTGGAGCTAAAATAACGTATATTTAACTCGATAAAGAACAGCAACCTTTTAAGGCTTTGACGTTCGTTGAAGCTCATTCGGATATATCCCTCAGGAAAAATGAAAACAAAATAGAGGTAAATAAAATAACCATCGAAGTTAATACATAATTTAGATCCCTTCCAGCCTACTACATTCAGAACAATTGAATGAGTTTCAAAGGCAGTTTTTTGATTCGTAAATGTTTGTTTATCAAAATTCCAAGTCGGTGAAATCTGTTTTTGTATAAGAAAGGAGACGGGGTACAGTTTATAATAATCTTTAGTAGCTATTTTCTTATCACCGTGTGCACGGATTTTTAAACCAATGTGTTCGTTAGCCTTACTCCAGTCCGCCCTACCAAACCAGACTCTCGTTATCGAAATTGTGTAGGGTAAGGTCTGCATGGATCAAATTGGGTATGGTTAAGAGAACGGGGATTTTAACTTAGTAATACTCATATAATTCTGAGTGAATGACAATGAGTTTCATACTCCGCAACATATACCGGGCGTCCATTAAAGAATGGGCCACGTCTCAATGATAGGTTCCTTGACTAAAAGTAAGTCGTCTTCGCTTAACATACAGTTATGTGCTGCCCTCTCGCGGAGAGAAATGTAAGTAAGCCCTGGTACAGAGTGAAGGGAAACCTGTTTAGCTGATGGCCGGTAGGGTGGCGCCATTTCTGGGCCAGCGGCGAACTACAGAAGCACAGAATATACGAGAAAGGGCCAGAAACGCCGCGAACAACGCTAGGAATTCGAGTACTTTTGTCACGGTATATAAGAGGTGAATCCGGAGCACGCGGGCGGTTCAGTTCAATATAAAGTTCAGTTCTGATAGATGAAATTTGTAGTTAAGAGTTAAAGTTAATGTGATATTATTAATAAGGGCTATTTATTGTAATTTAAGTGATTAATAAATCAGTAGTTTGTGAAGGTGCTTGTTGCAATTCATTGAATCTATGTACAGGGTGTTTACTGGAGGGTGTAAAAACGTAACAATACCTTAGTACTATGTTGCTTCCTTAAAAAGTCGTGGGATGCCAAAGGGAAATTTTTCTTATTATATTTTGTTATATCTCTATCAGTATTTACGCGATTTGATCCGAATTTGGTATATAGGTTTTTTTTTGGACGAAAAACGTAGAGGACGCTGGGAACGTCTAATTTTTACTTTATTTTGGTCATCATTTTGAGGATAAGGTGGCTTTGGAATACACAAAAGGAACACAAAACTTTACAACTGTTGTTCAAAATGCTGTCCATTAACGTCAATGCACTTCTGAATTCACGTGCAGGAATCCCAAGTATCTGGCACTAATCAAGAGTCCTTAAATATTATTGGACCAATGATTGTGCTAACGATTATTCCAAACCCAACATTGAAACCGAATCGATCTTAATAATTACCCTTCCTCAATAAATTTTGATTTTCTTTTGATCAGTATCTCGTATTTTGTCTGTTACATAACCCCAAATTTGTGAACCTAGACTTATCCGAAAATAAAATCCTCAACAAATCATTGTTTGCCCCACGTTATTTCGTAAAATCCAATTGCAATAGTCCACCCTACGTTTGTGATCATTTTCGTACAAGTGCTGGTGCAATGGGTATTTAAAACATTTATAGTTATATTTATTTTTCATCCAAACGCAATTTGAATTAAAGAAACAGTTTTTTCAATTTCCACTTGGGCCAAAACTTTAATTTTAGTTCCTTCTTCATGTTAAGTTTTGGGAAGTTGTATGATTGAATAAGATGCACATTTTTATTGCTTTAATACTGCCTTTTATTTCCGGTTTAACCGGAAACAATGTAAACCTTGTTATTTTTAATGGACCACCCTGTATATCATTCAAAATTTAAATTGCTCAGGAAATTCCAAATGCAAAAAACCCTACCTTCATCTTTGACAAAATTTGATAAAATCATAACAATTTAATTTTGAGATGAACCATAAGTACTGCAAAAAGTGACTTTCAGACTTAAATTACTGCAATATTTTTAATGGAACACCTTAAATTTACATCCTACACACTTTTTATATACCAAAACCTAGACTTTACATAGATAGTGTGCTGCATTTCGGGATTTCTTTGAAAAGTCTAAACATATGTTATTATTACCAAATAAAGTATTTTATGTGTCGAATACTCCGTTAGAATCTGAATATGAAGGACGATGGCAAATTGGACTTTTTTGTGCCCAGACAGCAGCCTTTGTAATCCTTTCTATAAAAACCCCGTCCTTGTAGGCTGCCGAGGTAACGGCATGTCATATATAATAACTAGAAAACTGAGACATGTCCACAGCACTCTTTACAAGTGTCATCTTTGTCCATTTACTAATGCGTTGAGTGATTGTTGGATGAATAGGTTTTTTATAAGTATTAAATAATAATTTTTTCAGGTCTAATAGCTTGAGTTCGTTCTTGAAAATACGAGATAATTAATTTTTTTTTTGGAAATTCATATTCTGTTTCAAGTTTAGTTGATTCTGTCATCCGTAAAAATGTTTTTTATGTTGTTAATTTATGAACCGACGAGATGTAAGTCTCACACTATTTCCACAGTTTCCTGGCAATTTTATAATTTACAGTACCAAATCGAACACTACCCAGGTGGTTAATGCAAGGGATAGCCGTTGTATTATCAACCCTAAGTATAGCATAATTAAAAATATTACTCGTGAAAGATGATTTTATTACATTAAAAGCGGTCAAGAATTTTAAAATAATCTGATGTGATCCTTCAGAAGTGTCCCAGAAACTGTGCGCAATGCACCCCAAACGGTTGTCGAAGCATCAGAAGATGTTTCTAAAGCAAATTCTCTACTTGATAATATGAACAATGAACATGCCCTTATTTTTGGCTGTGGTCTTCAACCATAAGAATTTTAGATCAATTGTAAAATGTCCACTATATTTTTGCAGTTCTGACTGCTACATTGTAATGCTATAAATTTTTTTCTTTCTAAAATTTCTAAATGAACTTTCCCATATTGTATTGTATTGGGCATGCAGCTGCTAATTTCCTGAGAGTTGAGCTAAATTTTGTATAACAATTTTGTCTAGAAGGAAGTCGTAAGAAACAATTTTTAAAGATTAATTGTAATACTGTTCTATAATCCTCCATTTTCAAACGAGGAAGGTTTAGAAATCAATTTAAGCTTTTTAAATTTTAAATAAAACTAGATGAACCATCTGGCTTTGGCACAAGAAAAAAACTGATTCAGGTGTGGTTTAGTTAAGATTACTCCAATTTTTATAAGTTTAGATATAGTGCACGCAGCTGATAAAAAAATATCTACTACAATTAAGTTGTAATTCGAGAACGGCAATACGAACTATTATTTGGAGCCACTCTTGCAAATAATTTTTAGTCGTTCTAGACCTATAGCTACATTTTAGCATGGTTAATGTTTGGCCAGTTTGCAATTGGTGATACTTGAATTGACATCTAAAATGACTAGACCAATGTTCATGAAAGAAATTAATTCTGAAAAAAAATATGTATTGAATATTTTTCATTGATATTTCAAGCTGCAGCGATACAAGAAACCCGATATATGCGACCTATATGTGCTGGATATTGTATTATATTCTCATAAAGGTATTCATTCAACGTGAAATTATATTTTGTCAACATGGCGATGTTGCCCATTATGCTGTTAACTAGCGCTATTCAACATATTTTCGTGGAATTGAACTTTGCAGTTTCTCGCCTATTATCGATTATCAATAATTGGAATTTTTGTTGCTTTTTACGCTACCGTATTTAATTTTGTATCGATACCTTTAAAGGTCTGAATATTGCGAAACTGAATAAACTTCTGTTGCGCAATATTTAGCTATAAAAAGCTTTTCTTAATTACATTTGAAACTGTGAAGATTCTCCAAGGAAAACAGATTTGTTGAAATATAAATGTATAATAAAAATCACTTTAACTCAGTGAGTTAAATTAGATATTTCCGCTTTTGAGTAAAACCGGTCATAGAATAAGTAGATTTTCGAACAGGCCCATTTCAAGAAATCATGCCGGCTTCCCCCGCCCCTATGGAAGAGGGCTTGTATCTGCCTGTATATTAAAATTTGTATCGCCTGCGACATTTGGATATTGGATCGCAAGGGGGGGGCGAACATCTGATAATGTAGCTTTTAAAATGCAATTTAAAAAAAGTGCTTTCAATTTATTGCCGCATTTTTAACACCCTTGCTTATGCCCTTACGCTTACCTTACCTTACCTTACCTTAAGCTTACCCATTGTACTCAATTCTACTAAAATTAACACATATCTTAATTCGATTTCGAACTACTCTAAACAAAAATATAAAATTAAATTGAAATAAACGCAATTTTGACAGTTTGTGTTACAGAAACGTGCAAACGAAAAATTAAACGCAAAAATTAATTATAACTAATAATAAATAAACACCACAGAAATTAGACAACCCCCAATTCCAGAATCCAGAGGCTGTGCGGAAGGGGGTTACACATTAAAAAAACGCGGACATACAACCATTTCTTCCGACAGTGTCAGTGCCGGAGCCAGGATTCGAACCCGGCGGCGCGACAGCCGTGTGATTAATCGCGATTGCCACCTCGCGCCTTAACCCACGCGGCTATCGACCAGATAAACCATGTTTCTAGGGATTGAGACGATTCATAAGACACCCAACATCATATATTTTGGACCGGAAATTGAAATCGGCAGATATCATTTTATAGCGGATTCCGATGTTTTTCGATCCAGAGAAGACGGTTTTATACCGCAAAGCCAAATATTAAACTGTAAAATGTCATTTCTTACCACTGGAACGAAGATTTAGTTAAAATATCATTCCGAGTGGCGAGACAATTCATTTGACACCTCATAACATATACTTTGGAGGTTAGGGAGTTAAACCAGAAGTTATTTTAAAGTGGATTTCAACGTGTTTCAAATCAGTGAATACAGTTTTGCACCTTAAATTCAAATATCAAATTCTAAGTGTCTTTTTTCACTCTTAGAATGAAAATTTGCTTTAATTGTAATTCTAGACGCCGAGACGATTCATTTGATACTCTACTTCGCGGCGGAATCCTACACACGGGGTCCATTGTGTGTGTGTGTGGGGGGGGGGGGGGTCCCAGCCCCAATTATCGCACGCAAAAAAAGTCTACAACAGATTAGGCGGAGATCAGAGTCACGTCCCAAGAAAAATTTTCCTCTCCTACTAATTGAATTTCTTAAGGCTGATCACAGTTCTATAATTTTGTAGAATGTGCTAGCAAGTTTTTAAAAGCTTTTATTAAACTTGCAATGTTTGTTAGTTAGTTTGTTTAGGTCAAATCTTGAAATCAAAATATCGATTAGTTCTAATTAAGCTAGAACTTTGATTTTTTGCACATGTGTATAAGTCCGGTGACAATACACTTTAACATTTTCATATAAGAAAGAAAACAAGATGGCGGATGACTTTACCGTTTATGGTCTGATTCGACTCAAAATCGGTATCTCGGCGTTTTCGAGATCGCCAAAATTCAGAAATTCAAAATGGTAGCGCCAATATGGCGGACGACTTTAGTCATTTATAGTCCAAATCGATCAAAATCGATATCTGGGGGTTTTTGGGTCCGCCGATTACGAATTTCTAGTTAAAATTTAATTGCGGATGGCGACTTCAAGATAGCGAACGACTTTACCGTTTAAGATCCGATTCAACTCAAAACCGATATCTGGGTCGCGGATTATGAATTTTTAGTCATAATTCAGAAATTCAAAATGGGGGCGCCAATATGGCTGACAACTTTTGCCGTTTAGATCAAAATCGATATCTGGGCGTTTTCGGGATCACGGATCACGAATTTCTAGTCAAAAATATAGTTCAAGATGGCAGACGACTTTAACGTTTATGATCGAATTCGCCTCAAAATCGATATCTGGGGATTGCAGCATATCAAAAGACTAAAAAGTAAAAAATAAAATTATATAAAAAAATATTTTAAAAAAAGCTTTTATTTAAATGCTCTAAAAAGTAGAAAATAAACTTTGAAGTAAATCAAACCCATCATTTTGTTACATTATATATATTTTTTCATGATATAATAATATAATCTCCTTTACACAAGAAAATCTCGCGACAAGCTTTTATATCATATAAAAAATTATATAATGTAATAAAATGATGGGTTTGATTTACTTCAAAGTTTATTTTCTACTTTTTAGAGCATTTAAATAAAAGCTTTTTTTAAATATTTTTTTCTTTATATTTCATTGCTTGATACACGAGAACTTCCACACTGAAGAAATTACCTAGTTTTTATCTTTATACCGATGTTCTTTTTCTCAATATGTCATATAAAAGTGCTAAGTTTAAAATGTTTATCAAAACAACTACCTTATCCTAGCTAATACTAGAAGGGATCGGATTATATAACAGAATTCATAGCATTTTGAAGCGAAAAAATATCTAAAATGAAAATTCAAGGAAATTATGCAAAAGTTTCACACCCAAATAATTCCTAAATAATGTATTTCTTTAAAGCACCAAATTGTTTAAAACAAATTAATTCATACATCAGATTTAACTGTTGAAAAAAAATTCTACCTTATGCATAGTACCACTGTAATTCTAAATATATACCTCTATGTTTAACCTTGGATTTGCAAATAATTCATAATTAAATATTATGCATTTAGAATTCACCGTGGAACAAAATATTTCACGGTTCGATGTTAGTGGTCGTTAACTTTGAGCCAAATTTGAGCTAAAAATATAATTTCAACAAATAACAATGATTGTCATCCTTAATTTACTTGCGTAGGAATGTAACTAATAAGACCAATTACTATGAATAATGCGATTTAATCTAGTCATTTATAGATCCAAAAATTACCTTAGTTTGAACGCTTTACCTTCATAATCAACATACTAAGGCTCCTTACTAAAATTTTGTTGATGGAAAAACAACGTGAAGGTTTCCATAAGTTCTCTTCGTGCAACTTATGTTTAACACTGAGACGTACATAATGGAGTTTACGTAATCTGGTTGACAATCCAGTACGATATCAGAAATTAGTGTAATGGACGAAACATGTAGAGCAAAAACAGTGGCTCTTCAACATAACTCTCCTTCGATTGCTGCAAATTCTATTACCAAAATGTGGAGAGTCAAAATAAAAGCATATGGGTTAATTTCACAATAGCCTAGAATATCGTCACAGTTTTGCTCATTTTTGATGTGTTAAGTTTTTTGAACTTAGGAACGAACTCGTTCACAATTTAGTTTCCGCCACAGAGAATGTTTGTAAAACTATCAACAACGTATTCGATGTTGAGCTGGCAATTAAAATCAAAACAAATCATATAAATCGTCTTGTGAGAAAAAAGATTCATTCAGAGAAAAAGAAAAATCAATGTACAAGATTAGCGAAATTAGTGACTCCATAAAAATTGATAGCGATACATGCTTTAGTTGCATATGTCACCCCTTTGAAGTTCATTAAAATTAATAAGATATCAAGTATAGTTGTTCATGTTTACTTCAGAATAATGGGGCATTTTTATATTTTCCAATAAAAAGAGCAGTATGGTTTGGAAAAACGAAGTTAGAGTTGTTTCTAAGGGAAATTGATTTTTGGGCGACATTTTAATCCCGTTTAACCTAATATTTTGTTTAACCCTCCATCTGTTCAGCTAACGAAGATAGAGTATTAGAGAAATATATTACTTAGGAGTTATTCAAGCAGAACTTCAACACCGATAATATATTATCTAGTTTTTTAAATTTATATCGATGAAAAGACAGTTAATAAAAAGAAATCTCCTAAACAGTTGAATAATTAATTGTTTGTAATTTAAAGTGTCAATAATCCGCATTTAGTTTATGAAGTAAATTAAATTGTGAAAATTCGTATGAAATGCCACTATGCCACTAAAATTTACAAATGTGGAATATGCTGACATAATATTTATCTATGGTTTCTGTACAGGAAATGGTAGGTCGGCGGAAAGAGAATATCGGCTGCGTTTTCCTGGTCGTCAACATTCTAATCACAAAATATTTTGTGCTGTATTCCAATATTCAAGAGACCATGGAAAGTTTACTACTTCTGCAGTTGTGGAGCGTGCAGGAAGAAAACAATATTTTAAACATAGTTCAACAAAACCCAAATACACGAATCAGTTCGGCAACTGGTATTCCTCATTGGCGAGTATGGAGAACCCTAAGGGCCGGTTTATCAATGCAGAGTTAACCTATTGTCTGAAAGTCATTTGTGGCATTCTACGAATATTATTTCCTTTTATTTGGATTTTCTCTCACATGTATTATCCTCTTCAAAAACAAATCACCGAATAAATAATATAAATCGGAATAAACACAGAAATAATGTATTTTGCTGACGTTTCGGAAAGTAGTCTCTTTCCGTATTTAAAGCTTTTTTTCGAAGAACTCTTATCTGTTGTGTATGTCAAATACACAGCTTTAAGATTCTGTATGTTCCATAGATACTTACTACTTACACAGAACTGATGATAGTTTCTTTTAGATAATGTTGAGTTTGTCTTCTTTTAACATTAAGGTTGCCAGGTTGTACAAATATCTACAGAACAATTCTATACGCATTTATCTTCGTTTAATAAAATTATTGCTGATTCTCTAATGTTTCTTCTTTTGTTAACATTTTTGCCGAGTCCCAGTTTATTCTATGTCCGTTTTCCCAAGCAAGATCACAAATCTATGATTTCTGAATTTCATTCTTTCTAATGTAATTCTTGTACTCATCCAACTTCACACTGAAAAATCTGGATGACTCACCCACGTAACATTTGTCACATTCGCACGGGATATTGTAAATACAGTTTTTTTAATTCTGCTCCCGGTTTATCGGTTTTGTTTGTTAAAATAAGTCTCAAAGTGTTCCCCGTTTGAAATACCGTCCTAACATCAAATTTGTCACCTATACGGCGTAGCTTCTCAGATAGTTCATATACATAAGGAATTGTTGCTGTATAATGACGTTCAGGTTTTTGTCGTACCTGATTGTCCCTATTTTCAACATTTATGAAAACTCTATCAACAAAGACTTCAGGGTATTGATTTTGTACTAGAACCTCTTTGATACATTTTTTCTCGTTTTTTAATATTCCATTATTAGATGAAATTATTTTGGCCCTATCGTATAAACATTTTACAACACCCCTTTTAACATTTATTGATTGATTTGAGTTAAAATTTAGATATCTATTAGTATGTGTTGGTTTTCTATAAACGCTTGTTTCAATTGTATTATTTACCTTTTTAATTAAACCATCTAAAAACGGTAGTTCATTTCTACTTTCTACTTCTAATGTAAATTTAATGACGGTTCCTTACTATTTATATTTTCTAAAAAACTATCTAGTAAATCAACACCATGAGGCCAAATTGCAAAGATGTCATCAACATATCTCCACCAGACAACCGGTTTGTTTATACAATTTTGAACATGTGTGTTTTCAACGTTCTCCATAAATATGTTGAATGTTATTTAAAATTTATTGTTAATGGAGACCCCGTTGCCATACCAAAATCTCACTGATAGAACTCATTTTCCAATTGAATATAGGTTGTTTTTAAATTTTAATAAAGAGATATGTCTTTTAGATGACAACGAGTTTTGACAGGATTTTATGCGTTGTGCTGCTGGAAACGACGAGAATATTCAGATCTTCTGAATGTCTTTTATAAGATATAATCCACATTTATAAGTTTTAATGACCTTTGTTAAAAAATATTTTATGTGTTTATTGACTTTTTATATGTGTATTTGAAACAGTTTCCGAGAGTATGTATAAGATACAGTTAGACTGTCAGAGATTCAATGACCATTTCCAAGCCACATTTTGTGAGTTTCTATAACCTTTACCTGTGCATTTGAAGCAGTATCGAGGAGTATTTTTAAGGTATAGTCAGTTAGTGAAAGTTTTAATGATAATTTTCAGAAGTTTTTTTTGAGTTTATATAACCGTCCATGTGTATTTGAAATAATTTCCAAGAGTATTTATAAAATGTGGAAAGAGAGTGACAGCTTCAATGACCATTTCCAAAGTACATTTTGTGAGCTTCTATAACCTTTGTTTGTATTTGAAGCAGTATCCACGAGAATTTATAAGATATAATCAGTCAGTGAGAGTTTCAACGATCATTGTCTAAAGATATTTTATGAGCTTATATAACTGTCTATATGTATATTTGATGCAGCCTCTCCATATTTCATACAAACTTCATTCATAAATTCATGTGACAGCTTTTAATCACATAACTGCAAAATATTTTAAATATATTTTTACTTATAGTACTTTTAAAACTTACAAATACTGTCAAGAAACATTATGGAATCCCCAAAAAAAAACTTTCATAAATTTTATATGAAGGTACTTTTGTATATGCTCGTGAACTCTTCACTCTAAATTCTTGTAAAATACTTGCTTTTTACAATTCCTCAGAATTTTAGTAAAACTGTTATTATAAAACCTCTCCCAATCTCATAAAAACTTCATTCATACATTCATTGAAAACTTTTAATCGCTTAACTACAATATCTTTTAAACACAATTTGTACTTGTAGTACTTTTAAAACTTACAAATACTCTTAAGAAACATCATGAATTCTCTCTTTGAAACTTAACGAAAATTTTACACGAAGGTACTTGTAAAGCTCGTGAACTATTGATTGTAAATTCTTGTAAAATACTTGCTCTTTTCAATTCCTTAGAATGCTCGTAGAAACTGTGATTATAAAACCTCTACAAATCTCATACAAACTTCATTCATAAATTCATGTGAAAGCTTTTAATCCCATAACTGCAAAATCTCTTAAAAACAGTGTTTACTTACAATACTTTTAAAAGTTACAAATACTGTTAAGAAACATCAAGGAACCTCTCTTTGAAACTTTCAAACATACTCAAAAATACTTGTAAAAGAACGTAAAGTCTTGACTGTAAATACTTGTAAAATATTCGCTGTTTTCAATTCCTTAGATCGTAAAAACTGTGATTTTAAAAACCTCTCCAGGTTTGATACAGACTTCATTCATAAATTCATGTGAAAGTTTTTAATTACATAACTGCAAACATCTCATAAAAATAAAGTTTAGTTTCATGTTACTTTCAAAACTTATAAATACTGTTAAGAACCATTGTGGAATCTCTCTTTGAAACATTCGAAAATTTTATATGAAAATGCTTGTAAATACTAGCAAATTCTTGACAATTGTAAAATATTTGTTATGCTGCAATAACTTCAATACTTATGAAGTCTCGTGAGCAATTTCTCTTGAAGTCGTCTATAAACTTTGCTCATAAACCCCTACAAATTCATACAAAACAACGCCAGTAAATTCTTATTAAAGGTTCGTTTTACTCGTGTGCCTGTTGAGAACTTATAATTACTTTTAGAGCACATCAAGAAATTAACATTATAAATCTTTTAAAAACTCTGCCTATTATTGCTCTTAGATGTCTACAAAGTTTTTAATCTTTATATACACACGTTTATTTAAAATTCTTATGAAAATTGGCGAAAGAAAGTGAGTAGAATCATAATAAATACTCATAAAACACTCTCGCCCTTAAAAACTTTCAAAAATCTAATAAAGTCTACATCTTCGGCTCATAGAAACATGAAAATCTTTTCCATGATTATAAAAACTAATGAAACTTTAGGACTTCTGATTGTATATTGACGAGACTTTTTTAGCAGAGATGGCATGTTCAGAATGAAGAATATCAAGATAAATATAAAAACTAGGTACTTAAAGTCTCTATCTACTCATCTATCAGGCAATGAAATGTAAGAAAACGAAGATGGAACTTGTGAAAAATTTGGTGGGAAACTGAGTATACATATTTTTATTATTTTACTAGAGTAAAATTGCGAATTGTATTTTTTTAACGTATCTAGGGGGTCCAGTAGAAATCAACGCCTGAACAAGTTAAAATAAAAAACAGCCCTCACCAGACAAATCACATTCCTTATTTTTCAAGTTCTAATTTGGCTCCACTATTAAATTGTTTTTTATTTGCAGAAGTTAATGACATGTCTTTTGTGTACCGTCAAAGGTCATCTGAAGATAAATATAAATGCGAAAATGAATTTTAAGCAAATTACTGTTTCCAGATGTGATTTGCATTTCTCTTGGAATATTTGCCATTTTGCTTGCCACACAAATTTGCACTTTACGTTTCTACGTAAGACAAACAAAAAGTTTCGTGTAAAGGTAATTCACCTCTGTTACATTTATAAATGTATTGTTTCTAAGTATTTGCCACATACCTCTTACGTAGATCCATATTTCGCTTTTTAAGGAACAGTTTTCTTTTTTTAGTCTTGCAACTTCCTTCCGGAATTTTTCCTCGGGTTGTTTACGGCTAACTACCCTTTTGCTAAAACTTCTATATGAGTAACTTTTTTCACGAAACCTTAAAATAACGCTTTCCCACACATTGTATTATAAGCTATATATAGCTTACACAATATTTTTAATGCTCTTTCGTGACCGCAAATATTAGCGTTTAAATGCTCAGTGAATAGTTGTTCACTTTTGCACAGTTTTTCATGTCCTTTAGAAACCCAATCGCGTATAATTATACATATCTTAGGAATGCAAAATAGTTTTCATTTCGTCAATTGCAAGAAAAAATGCAGAATAGAATTTTATTTCCAATTTATGTACGTACCCAAAACGTACAACCGTTTAAAATTAGATTAATAATTTTTCACCCCTTTTCGGTGATACACAAAAGTTTTTGTATATCGAAAATTAAAACCGCTGCCCAAGGAATCACTATTTCTACATCCAGTTTTTGTATCCTAGTTTTATACACACTAAATCCCAATGTAATATTTTACTTCCTTTAATAATATGGTGGAGGTGGCAATGGGGATGGTAGAGGGAGTGGCTAATGTCAAAAAAAATTAGAGGTCCTTGGTTCTCGTATACACACTAAATCCCAATTTAATTTTTTATTCTCTTATACGATAGGGTGGGGGAAGCAATGGGGGTGGTAGAGGAGGTAGCTAATGCCAAAATAAATTTTAGAGGCCCTTGGTTCTCGTACACACACTAAATCTCAATTTATTTTTTTACTTTAATAATGGGGTGGGGGTTGTAGAGGGATAGCTAATGCCAAAAAAATTTTTTGAGATGTTTCGTTCTTATAAATAAATATAAATAACACCACATGTGGTGTTTCGTTCTTTTATACACACTAAATCACATTTTAATTTTTTTACTCCCTGGGGGTGGTATTGGGGGTGATAGTGGAGGTGGCTGATGCTAACAAAAATGTTGAGACCTTCGCTTTTGATGCCCTA
Source organism: Leptura quadrifasciata (assembly GCA_963675555.1). NCBI lineage: Eukaryota > Metazoa > Arthropoda > Insecta > Coleoptera > Cerambycidae > Leptura > Leptura quadrifasciata. The sequence goes on along the minus strand of OY776682.1, from coordinate 51,468,105 downwards.
AACTGCAATTTTATGAACTCTTACCTGCTTGTTTCGCCTATTTACCCTTATTTACCTCATTTACCCCCGAACCCTTCAACGGAATTAGATCAAAATATAATCTAGTTCTAGATCTCTTTATTATAATTTTTTCTGATCAACTATTTGAAGAAACCTTTAATCATTTAAGTTTATTCTTGGGTTTTGTATTTATTGCTCAATAAATCTAAAATGGTTACAAATAGCGATAGAAATGTACACAAAAATGTTGGCTTTTCATTCTTGCATCATATGGTCGAAAATATAAAGGGTGTTCCATTTGAAGGAATTGAAAAAATTCAATTAAAAATTTTTTTAATTTAAAACGTTATTTTTGAGCACCCTGTATATTTTTAAGGAGTGAAATTGATTCAAAAATATCACACAAATGTCTCGTAACTAGTATTTAATTTTTTTTTCTTAGAATAATTAATGGTGACTGGAGTGATTTTTTCTAAATGCATCTGTAGAAGGCATTATTTCAACAAAAAATCAGTCAATATTAATATAGGAGTGAAAGGAGTCTAGAAAGAGGCTTCCGAAAATGTGCTGATATTTATAGCATTGCATTTAAAAAATGACACTTGGTCCTGTACATCTTGGTTCTTCCTGTATTTCCTAATATATTTTTCAGTTATACACATTTTTATGTAGTTTACTTGTAGATTGTTTTTAGTCGGACGCACTATTGCCCCACTCTGTATATATCGGGCGTGTCATGCATTTAAAAAGATAGAATTTGTTGCTGTAAATTCGCTTGTACACATTTTTGTACAGTCAGTGCACTTTGCCGCAATATTTCTCATTAACTATAGTTATTCCGATAAAGTATTTTTCAACAAAATCATTAAAGAATTAACATCACATGTTGCAAAATTGTTCTCGTATATTGCAAGTCAGCCTCTAGCAGCTTATACACTAACCGATTGTAATGGTACAAGTTATCCTTTCGAGTAGGGAAAAAATCTGGATTTATCTGCAATAATGCGAAAGCCCATCCTGTGCGTGTTTAGCACAGTTTCCACACATATTACGAGGTCGCTGCAATCTATCATGTCTCATTGTTCTCCAGTTAAAATAACTGATAGCTTACCAGAATACTCGGATTGTAAAAATTCTTTCACTTACATTGAGTCAGTGTTATATTTAAAAAATGTATCATTAAAAGGGGTGGAAAATTGATGTAAGGGATGCACGCAAGCCCAAATCACTTTGCGCTTTCTGGAAATGAGTTCAGCAAAATATTTTACATAATCTAACCTCATTTTAAAAGTATGTCCAAGAGTTGCATAGCAAAAAGAGTATTGTACCGAATACAGGGCCGGATTAACATGGACGAAGACCTATATGTAAAATTATGGTGGAGTCTTCTGCAGTGTAAGTTATGAGGACCTTTTTTTAGATGCCGATACTAATCCTCAGCACAGTAAGCATTCATATAAAATAATTCTTTAAGGCAATTTGATGGGGGCCCTATTGGCAACTTGGTGGGGGCCCCGAGGTAGTGCCTCATTGCGCTGGGGTTAATCCGGCACTGACCGATTACCTGTCTATATTATTACTCGTGCTCACGTATTTCAAAGCGGTTGTAATTGTTGAAATAAGTTATAATATTGGTAATATTTGTACAATAACCTCATGCATAAAAGGCAATTCAAGGCACAATGTGACATATTAAAAACAAGCAATTTATATATCAATCACAGGAAAATACATTTCATTTAATGGGAGTCGCTAACTTTGTTATGCAAAGGATGAATTTACCTTCTAGTGATTAGTTTATTTACACTTTATAGTGTTTACTTTATTTTGGCTTGTTTGTGTATTTAATGCATTTGTAATATTTGCCATAAATTTTATTGCTGTAACTTTTAACGGTACTTATCTTTACAAATTTCGGAAATGCTATTGAATCAAATACTTGTAAACAGCAAAATTATTTCGAAATAATCGACTTCATGTGTTAAAAAAATGTTTAATTTGTGAAAACTATTAATATAAGATAGGCAATTGAAAATCTCAGAGAAACCAATGCTTACTAGGAAGTAGTTATACATTTTTATGACCTATCTGGTTGCATTCTATTTTTTAACTAACATTTTGCGAAATCATAAAGATACGAGTTTTACCAGTTTACACCCTTTTTGTTTATTTTGGTAAATAAACGAGGCAACATATGCGAACGATTAGCTGGTTTTAGCCAGAGCAAATAGTCGTGAATTCTGAGAACTTCCAAGAGATGAGAAACTTACCCCTTTGTGTGTGCGACATATAAGACAAATTTTGTTTTATTTGGGAAAAGGAGACAATGAAAAATTTATTTTATATGGGCACAATCTATAGTAAAAATGAGTATATTTGTTTCTTTTTCCCTTAAAACCAGTCTCCTATAGATAAGACTGAAACTTATTGATAAGGAAAAGAAATAGATGACAAATGAATATTAAAATATATTTAAAATAATTGAAATTTACAACATAAATTCAGTAAGTACATTTGTAAAAATGGAATTTGAGAGTTAATCTTAAAATGTAGTATAAATTTATTAAATTATGTATGAAATTTTGAATGAAATGAATTATACAAAGAAAATGGAATTCAATGAATTAATAAGGTATAATACTAATGTCCTATGCTTGCAAATTGGACGTGTCTGAAGGTGGAACGTCCTGGTACAGCAGTCCATACTCCTATTGCCTCTGCAGCAAATCTAGGTGTCTTTGGCAATTTATGTAACCATCAGGTATTAATTAATAAAGAAGAATAAAAGCTTGCAAATACTATAGTGTCACGCAGATAATTATTGGACCACCCGGTATATAATTTTATTCAGGAAACAGTTCAGTTGCAAAATTATTTTAAATACAGAGCTTTCAATAATGATCACAGGACACGTGACCACAAAAATATAGACAACTAACTATACACGATGGTATTGCACTAAACAGAAATACGCTAAATCCATTGGCGTTCTAGTTAAAGGTAATAAATTTATGATAATTCATTTATTCATCAAATTTAAGAATTTTTTATTAAAAGCAAATTTAAATGGGATGCCTTTTATCTGAATAAAAAAAATGTTCGCAAGAAATAAATTGTTACACCTAATTCAAAATAATCTTTATTTCCACAGACAACATGAATATAAACATTCGAATCAAACAATCCACAGTAAATAAAAGAAATTACATAATAAAAACTTTTGTTACATGAGATTTAAATTAGAAGATGAATTAATACATTTTAATACGAAATGCCAAGAAATTATAACAAATGATCAAAATGGCTGCCTTGAGTTTCTAATCACACATGGACTCCTCGTTTGATAATTTTGAATACGTTCTGTAACTGATCAACAGTAATATTGCGGATTTCTCTTTCTATTGCCTCTTGTAATTCGTCAATGGTATGTAATCTATTTTTAAAAACATTGTTCTTCATGTGTCCGAATAAGAAATAATCACAAGGCGTTAGATCTGGAGACAGTGCAGTCCATAGTCCCTGGCTGACTAATTGGTCATCGTAAAACTCCAGTAAAAAATCAAGTGAAACTCTTGCTGTATGGGCAGTAGCGCCGTCTTGCTGGAAATAACCATCTTGCAGTTCACCCTCATGCAACTGTGCCAGAAATGGCTCTAAAATAAGAGTTTGATACCTTTGGGCATTAATTGTTTCACGAAAAAATATAGGGCCTATAATTCGCCTTCTGGATATTGCCACCCATACACCAACTTTTAAGGGGTGTAAACTTGTTTCTACGTAAGTGTGAGGGTTTTCTGTAGCCCATGTCCTGTAGTTCTGACTATTGATATAACCTATATACATTATATATATAACCACGCTTCATCAGTAAAATAGGTTAAATCCAATACATTGTTATTTAAATTTCCGTTGAACCAACGACATAATCTTACTCGACTTTCAAAATCAGGGGGTAATAGTTGTTGAACAACGGTTACCTTGTATGGATACAAATGGAGTTTTTTGAGTGCTTTATGGGTTGTTCCAATTGAAAGACCTAATAAAAATAAATTTCGTTGATTTGTCGTTTAGGTATATTAAAACATCTGAAGAGAACCGATTCCCAGTTTTATATATTTTTTTATTTGCATTCAGGTTTTATATATAAACAAGAGTTTTAGTAGGTATCGTTATTAGTTGTTGATAATAAATTTCACTAAAGAAATTCATATTTTATATTTTCAAGAAACTAAATTTAAATGGTATGTAACGTATTCAGTAATTATAAAATTTAGTGTAAAAGTACCTACCTGTTTGAGCGGACAACTTTGGTATGGATTTTGTCGGGCTTTGATTCATTCTTTCTCGAACGTCGTTCATAACCACTTCAGTTAAAACAGTTTGCCTATCAGTGGATTTTCCCTTGCAAAGGCAGTGTGTGTCTTTGCAAAACGATCAACGGTACATATTTACGATTTGAATTTGAAAATGTGTCATATGGAATATTTGCGTCAGGAAATTTTTCCATAAATTGTTCGATGCATGATTGCAATGAATACTTCCATGATCCATCTTCGTTGCGAGTTCCACTTCGAAAATGAGCCATCAAAATGAAGGCATCTTGCTCTGGCGTAAAAACCATGGCAAGACAGGACTAGAATAAAATTTAAAAAACATTACTTAACCTAACATTCTTTTTCTCTTTAACATTACTCACCAGAAGATAACTGATGTAAGTTATGTAGTTCTGAAAAGAACTGATTAGTACTCAAATAATAATTAAAACAATTCAAAACCCGTGAAAAAGAACTGATAATTATGCAATATCCACCAAAACACTACTACTACGTCTATGATATGACATTACAGATTAAAATAAATGTTAGGATATGCCTACAAGAAGACTGTACGGCGCTAAATATTCTGCGTAGAAAACCGTTGCCTTATTGGTTCCACTGGGCGTGTTCAGTTTCAGAGCCAATTAAACCGTGCGTTCCGTCGAGATTTCGTGTAACTTCGTCGAAAAAAAACCGTCAGCAAAGATACTTGAAAACGCACCCTTAGATACATACGAATTAAAATATCCCTAGTATGGAAGGTTCTGACATGGCTAAAACATGACAAGCCTAAAAGATGAACTAAAAAATCACGTGTCCTGTGATCATTATTGAAAGCTCTGTACAATACCTTAAGGTAAACTAAGTTAAATCCAGTGCAGTCAGCAAAGCTGCACACGGCCCGCTCGCTTGGGAAAGAAATGCTGACTGTGCAGGTACCGGGAAAAAGGAAATTGAAGTAAAGTAAGTTAGGCAGTTGTCTTCTTGGTTTTAGAAAAATAAGTTCTCGGTGGTGCGTGGGGCAATTCTTCTCTCAGAGGTCACGCCTCGGGGTAGCAAGATCTGTTGCTTTTTTAGTAAGAACCCATTTTTATTATTCTTGTTGATTGTTTTATTTTCAAATAAATGTTCAACTTGTTGTTAGTTATAACTTAGTTTTATTTATAAAAAAAATATGAATTTAACGAAACTAAAATAATCCCTCTCGATAAGCCAAACGAGTGTTTCACATAAAGGTAAGCTGGAGTAGCTACCCTCGGTCGCGGCCATCATTAGCGGTAGTCGTGACACATGGTGGAGGCGAAGTTGAAAATCTTCGGATGATTAAAGGTAAACCGTTTTATAGTGCAATTTAACTACAGTACCAATGTACAAACTTTAAAAATATATTTTAACTAAATAAAATGAAAGCTGTAATATTGTAATATTATACGAGTGTCGCCATCTGTTGATGGGTGACTTAAGTGCATCGCCGTATTCCGTATCTAGTTAGGTTTCCTATCTCAACTAAATCACAGAACCGATTTAGAATCGATAAAGAAATGTCTAATATTTACATAAAAGTTTTTCAGTAAATAAATTGCATACATAACCTAATACGGAATAAGTACGAACAGTCCAAATAAATAAATTGTCTTCAAACTCTATGGTGTGATCCAGTAAATACATTATAACAGGTGTGCCTGTAAGATATTTTAGAGGTAATAAAAACAACTACATGTGGTACAGAGCAGACAAGGTAAACAAATGAATGCAAATATTTTTACAGGCTTTGGTGTTACTGAAGTGCTGTAACAGAGATACATATTATATAAATTAGTGTTAAAAATACATTACTGAGTTCCTAAGAAACAAAAATAACTATACAGGGTTACTGGTAATTCGATACATTGCTTTGGAGATGTGATAGGGCATGATCTAAGAAGTAAATCTAACCCTAACATACATTATGTAAAACTCAATAGTTTTTGAGATATTTCAATTTTTTTGTTTTTCTCAAAAAAGTAGATCTTAATGTCTTAAAAGTTAATTTCCGAAAAATCTACTTGACATTTTTAAATTTTTTTTTACTGGATTACTTGTCCAATATTATAGATATCCGTTTGGAATGAAAAATATCTGGAAACATTTCGATCATGTGAACATCTGAAATAAAAACTGTAAAAAACTTTTTTTTTTAAATCAGCTATGAAATTTACCTATTACGTTTTAAATTATTATAAAAACTGCTTTATTTCAATAGCTATCTAACAAGGTACAAATGTTCAATGTACCCTTAATAGTTCTAAGAAAATACTAGTAAAAATAACACAAGTAGTACGAATTTTATTTTTAGATAAACAGTAAAAAACATTTTAAAAGTAGAGTTTAATTCTTCATTAATTTCAAAGTTGTACTTTATTTTTTATATGTCTTGCTCAAAATGGGAGCCCCTATTCCGTATACAGACACGGCAGCGTCTTCTTATTTCCGTCCTTGTTACTCTGGTTGTCAGATTATGCCTTATGTGTTGGGCAGCATCGACTATCCTTTGTCTAAGGTTTTCTATAGTATTGACTGGTGTGGCATAGACCATCTCCTTCATATGACCCCATACGTAATAATCAAGGGGTGTTAAGTCAGGGCTTCGCGCTGGCCAAGGTATTGGGCCCGCCCTTCCAATCCAACGGTTAGGGAAACGTTGATCAAGTAACTGTCGTACTGTCAGCCGATAATGTGCTGGACAACCGTCGTTCTGAAACATCATTCTCTGTCTGACGGCGAGAGGAACATCTTCTAAAATCACCGCCAGATCATTTCTTAAAAAATTTTCATAGATTTTCCCGTTTAAATTTTGAGGAAGAAAGTGTGGCCCTATTAAATAGTGGCCAATGACTCCCATCCACACATTAATAGAAAACTTCATTTGGAAACTAGTTTCACGTGTTAACTTGGAATTTTCCTCTGCCCAATAATGTAGGTTGTGGAAATTTGTTATACCCTCGCGATTAAATTTGGACTCGTCCGTCCATAAAATACTTGTTAAAAAATTTTTTGCATCTGAATTTAACATAAAGCGGCAGAATTCCACTCTCCTTCCAGGATCACCTTCCTCCAAGCCTTGGATAGGGGTATAGTGGTAAGGATGACATCCAACTCTACGTATCGTAGACCAAACTTTCCATTGTGACGCTCCGGTTAGTCTTGCGACTTTATTAGTTGAAATAGTTGGGTCTTCCTCAAAATACCTCAATATTTCTTCCTCATCATCTGGTTCATAAACGGGAGGAGCACCAGCGTCACTTCTTCTACATTTCACGGAGCCAGTTTCAGCGATATTTCGATATGCCGTACTGAATACACGTGCATTTGGTAAGCGGCGGTTAGGGTACCAAAGACCATATTCTCGGCGAGCTTCGGCAGCGTTGCCGCCACAGTATCCATAGACAAACAAGATATCAGCGTATTCTGCGTTGGCATACGCGGCCATGGCACAGAAAATACAATAACAACAACTAATAACAACAACTACGAGCAAAATCAACTAATTTAACAAGACCAACAAACTTAAGGGACACGGAGATAAGAATGACTTAAATGGAAATGAACGATTAGTCGTTTAATAAATTCCGCCACCAGCATTATCTTTACTAATTTTTTATTAGAACTATCAAGGGTACATTAAACATTTCTACCTAGTTAGATAGCTATTGAAATAAGGAAGTTTTTATAATAATTTGTACGCGTGCTACATTAATATTTTCCTGAAAAAACCTAATAGGTAAATTTCATAACTGATTTTAAAAAAAAATTTTTACAAGTTTTTATTTTAAACGTTCACATGATCGAAATGTTTCCGGATATTTTTCATTCCAAACGGATATCTATAATATTGGACAAGTAATCCAGTAAAAAAAATTTTTAAAATGTCAAGTAGATTTTTCGGAAATTAACTTTTAAGACATTAAAATCTACTTTTTTGACAAAAACAAAAAAATTGAAATATCTCAAAAACTATTGAGTTTTGCATAATGTATGTTAGGGCTAGATTTACTCCTTAGCTCATGCCCCATCACATCTCCAAAGGAATGTATCTAATTACCAGTAACCCTGTATATAAAACGTGAAGTAATTTAGTCGTGATACAAAGGAAATGTCTGATAGTTTGAAGAAATCTCACTTACAAACGCTAAATCAAAGTGCTACCAGATCGTGCTAAACATAATCAAATGTCAGCTGTTTTAACAAAGTTGTTAAATGGACATAGGCCATGTAACTTAATAGTTTTTAAAATTTTACCATTAAACGTACTCCCATTGATAATAATTAAATATTTGAATATCGATATCAATACAATTGATAAGGTGGCGCCCATACCTAGGCCCAGATAACTTTTGACCCTGAGAGGCAAGACTTGTCAAAAGAACATTATGATATTGAAAAAAAATGTAGTTGGAGTTATAAGGATTTTTTCGTGTTACCGAAAGTCGATATTTAAGAATAGGTACGAAAATAGAAATTGTTTATATTAAAAGTACACTCTATTAGGTACAAAATAATACTACCTTCTCTCTTATTTACTCTTATTCGATGGTGATGAGAGTAATTAAAAAATCCTAAAGACAGAGCATTAGAAACTTGCCGAGTTTGCTTCGTTAAACACCTGGTACAATTAACATTTAAACCATTAGATAAATCTGGCGCTAGTCCAATAGAATTTTTCTCTTCATTCATGCTAAATAGTCAAAATACTTTAATTTTTCTAGACGTTAAGTAGCTTTAATAGTGGAGCAAATTCTTAAGTCAGGCAGTTCAATAATCGATAGTAGTTTATTTTAAAGTCAAAATCAAGAAAAATAATACCTAAGAATGACAGTGGTACTTTAAATGTTAAATTTTATAAGCAAGCGCATATATTCATCTTTACCGCTAGAAACTGTTATAAATAGCGTCATATGTTCTGTCACAGTTAATTTTGTTTTGTTATATGGGAACAATTTTAGAAGACCTTCCTTTGATAATTTCGCTGCAGTTGATAATGAAATCGTAGCGAATTACGTCAGAAATGATTTAAACAATAGAGGTAAAACGGTAAATTTATATTTTTAAACATAGTTCCCAGGAAGACAGTTGTGTTTATGGTATTGATAATATTATACCGGACAATTAGAAACTTGTAAATTATGTAAATTGCAATAATACAAATTAATGTGATTTTATGACCTTACCTGAATTAAAATGTCTAAAGAACGGAAACTCACTTACTATTGTTAGTGTATATTTCTAAAAATGTGAAAATACCATTATAAAAACAACTGATTAGACAAGACTCTAGTCGGTTACTTTTTTGAATCGTATATAATGAAAAGTGCTCTCTAGTTATACAAGTTGTATTAAAGAAAGGGGTGGAAGCGAGACTGAACTAATTCAGCAGGCAGTGAGGTGCCACTAAGTGGTGATTAGAGTGGTTATTCAATAAAATAATAACATAAATGTCATGAACATATCTATTGAAATAAATTATACGTGATAGAACAGCCAACAACAATTCCTTGTCAATGGCCAGGAAATTATAACAACTCCAGTAAATATCAGGAATCCGCAATTAGTGTAATTATGTGACTGTTCCATTTAATAAAAATGTCCTATTGTTGTTGTATTGTTCTAAAATCTGATAATACCGGTACAGAACCCCTGATCAAACGGTGATGATTAGACAAGACTGTAGGTAGTTAATTTTTTAAATCGTATGTAATGAAAAGTGCCTCCGCGTTATACAAGTTTTATTAAAAAAGGGGGTGGAGGCGAGACTTGACTAATTCAGTGGGCGATGAGGTGACAGTAATAGGTGATTAGAGTGTTTATTCAGTAAAATAATAACATCAATGTCATAAACATATCTATTCAAATAAATTATACGTGATAGGAATGCCAATCAATTGTCATAAAATTATAACAACCCCAAAAATGATATTTTGAAATTACTTAAATATAGGTAAATTAAACTGCATAAATGTAATATCAGTAATTCTAAATTTTGATTCCCAATAAACAAAAACTATTAAAACACTAACATATTGATGTCACAACTGAAATTACTACACTAGCCTACCCACGCTATTTTTCGTTATAATTTCCTTTTCGCTATATTATTTAGTTAACAAGAATTACGTGTAACAAATCAACACATTTATGATGCATTTGTGCCGTGGATTTCAGTTCAAGCACATAGAGGAATGTTTGTAGAAAATCCCACAATCAATAGCGATCTACTTTTGGTAGATTATCCGAGAGACGTTTCACAAATCATTTGTCGATTATTGTTATAAAAACGTAATCCCTATTAACACAGTCCAGTCAATCGATCCATGAAAAGTTAAATGTAAACAAAACAGAAATACAATATTGCAGGTTCAACCTGCAGCATTCAAGAGCGCTATGCACGAGCATCTGTTTACTTATTTGTGACGTCAAACCATCCCAGAGGGATGTGAAGAGAAGCTGTAGATAATTGGAGTCTAGAACCACGGGAATACTTTTCGACCTCGAATAACTGAGAAAAAGATACAGTATAACGTGTCGGGAAATCCTGACATTCCGTATGATGTACCCCATAAAAAGCTGTATACACTTTCGTAGATTTCTGTCTGTAAACAGACGAAGACAGACAGTAGGGGTATGTGTTACTTTATACGCAATGGAAAAATAAAGTATTTATATTTTTAAATAGCTTAGAAAAGTGTGGGTACGCTTTTTTATTTTTAAGCGTTGGATTCAAGGCTTGTTGGTATTCGAATAATTGAATTTATTACTCTGTTTATATTTCTCGGAGAGCGATTAGGTTCATTACTTCCTAGTCTCATTGATCATAAAATATGAACGTATATTAGCGTGAAGTCAGGCACGGGCATGGCGTACGATAAAATTAAATGGTGAATAACAGTTTAATCAAATCGAATTATCCAATTGTCCAGCCCGTATAAATTGATAATCATAACAAGTGAGCCTGTGTATGCTCCGCTTTCGTTTACTTTGTACTCAGACTCAGTTCCACTATATTTTTCTAAATGAGAGTTTTGTTTATTTCCTAGAACTAAAAGAAACGAAGTCACCCGATCATGGTTCCGATTTCTTTTAAGCGATATATTGTACAACATGGCAACATGCCTTTTATGCTCGGTCGTCGGTCCTTGTGTCGGCTCTATTATTAACACTCCAGTCGAATTGTATGAAAATGAGGTGATTTTGACAAAAAATGTTTGTAGGTATAAGCTGAATCCAGGATGTTCAGAATGGTGGTAGGAATTAGTCTTAAATTTTTTGCTTGGCAACATTTTTTATTAAACAATTAAAATAAGAAAATGGTTTTTTCGTGTTTTAGAAAAAACTATTGATTTTAGAAAAAAAATGTTTCTTAAATGTTGTACGCCTTGAAGAAACCTACAAAATGAGACTTATTTCATCAAAATCGGTTAATTTATTTATGAGTAATTGCAAACGAACATTCAAAAATGGCTGTTTCTTTCAGTTGTTAATAAACATTAGAAAAATATGTTTCATATACTTCTTACCACATGAAAAGAAGGCTCTTGTAGCATAGAAAATTCACGCGAAATCGGAAGCCATATGATCGAATAGCTTTTGCACAATAAATTTGTTAATATCTTTTTAATTTTTTTTAACGCTTATTTACAGCAATTTGCGGGTGTGCAAATTAAAGTTCATGATTTCGTCTAAAAAGACGGCTGAAAGCCAATTCTATTTTAGTGAAAACATGTGATTGAAATGTAAGTACGTCATCCATGACTACGCTAAGATTGTTTGCTTCACTGAATTTAGATACTTCATCATTATCAATTTTGATAACAAAATCAGACAGTTTATCTCGAGAAAGTTTTAAGCCTGCTATCAATAAGACAGACTTAGAGAAGCATTGATTTTTAAGGTATGATCCAAAGAATTTTTTTAAATTTCCTGTAAATCTGATGAAATATTTTTTTGAGCAAATATTTTATTATTTGGGCAAACATCGAGAATCATCTGCCTATTGCATTACCCTAGAATTGAACTTCACCATTCATGTCTGCAACGTATATTAAAAATAACAGGGGTCTTAAGATGGTCCCTTGAGGTACACCTTGATGATATGAAGCAAATTTTTATTTTACAGTCTTATTATCTATTGTTAAAGCTGTGCATTGTTCCCTGCTAGTTAAATAAGATTAAAAAAATAATTTGGAGAAACCGAAATAATACAATTTAGAAAGCAAAATTTGTAGATTTAAAAGCATTACTAAAATCAAGTAGAACTTACTTTTATAAGTGCAGTGGTGGAAGTGCTATGATTTTTACGAAAGCCTGATTGTGTCGAGGAAATCAAATAATTTTCATGGAAATACGGAAAAATATGGTTGTGAATACGCCTTTAAAAAAATTTAGAAGTGGAAGATAAGATACTACTAGATTTGAGATCTTTCAATGAGTAGGCTTACTATAATGTGGTGTAAAATTTCTACGTTCAAAGTCATTAAACTCATATTTGTTCTATAAACTTTGCTCTCGATTGATTTTGTTCGACTCTTCTTAAATTTTGAATCAAGATCCTCATTTACAAGGTACATGATTTTCTGCTATATGTATATCTTTACCTAAAATGACTGTGGCTTACCTTTATTTCCGGCAAAATTTAAATATTTTCGTCCCGCTGTTCATGCATATCAGAGTCAAAATTGGCCTGTAGGCAGTTTAGACACATTGATTGTGTACGGTCTGTTATGAATGTTTTATTTGCTAATAAAATAAACATTGTTCATTGCTAGCAGTGATATTTTTGCGGCCAATTTATTTAGTAACAATTGTAGGTGCACAAACAAGTTTATATAAAATGATATAGTGAAACAAATTTATAATAAGGCATCAATTGATCACGTACCCAAGGCCTTTACCATGTCTAATAAATATGATGGACATGTTTTAACAAATTAATTTAGTGTGATATGAAGGCGCATTTGTCACTTAATTGTCTTTCTTACAGTTTCACTTCTTTTAACAGATGAAGTACTTTTGATCTTCAATATATCTAATCAAATTCTTTGATATCATATACAGGGTGGGGCAATAGCAATTCAAAAAGTTCTAAAATGAAAAATTATTTTTGGCCAACCTATACAGGCTGTTCATTTTATCAGGGCCCTCGAGAATATCTATTAATATCTCACTTAATATCGGTCGTACAGAAAAATTACTTTTACGAAAATTGTGCCGATTTATACAATTTATACAAAATGGTTTAAAGACATTTGAAATCCATGGCCTACTTTAAGAGTTATGGCGGAAAATATCGAAAATGCGGAAAACGTCTAGGCCAAATATCTCCGTTATTTGAAGAGATACGAGAAAAATTCTAAGGTGAAAATTTTTTGCAAAACAGAGTGTTTCAACGAGGTCTTTCTATTTTTTTTCAAAACCGCTGTATTTTGAGATTTACTCTTCAGGCTGTTAAAAAAATTATTTTGAAACGGGCGGGAAATGGCGCCATTAAATAGAGTATTTTCCTCCCTCTTCAATGATATATCACATGCCATATTTATTTATTGGTACTACGTTAGTAATTATAAAAACATTTTTTTTAAACCAATAATTTTTTTTAACAAGCATTATACTTGCCGTGCAGAAGTAATAATTTAATAAGTTGTTCAAATCTTTACTATAATAAAATATTAACACAATTAAGAAGAATAAAGTAAATTCAGGTAACAAAAACAAATTAATTATAAAAATAACATAGCACACAGAACATTAATATTTATCTAATCCTCAAAATAATTTCTAAGATATCATATCAAGTGTTCAAAGTGTCCACCGCGATTTCTTATGCACAATCGAGCGCGACGAGGCACTGTATTTAAAATATTACTCAGCATTTCGGGGGTAACTGTAATACATACCTGTTGAATTCGAGCTTTTAGGTCCTCTACATTTTGGGGTGTCGTCGGAAACACCTTATCTTAAATATACCCCCATATAAAAAAATCTATTGGGGTTATATCTGGAGAACGAGGGGACCATAAACCAATAAAACAAGTGCTAAAAAAATGTTAAAGAAAAATGGTTACCGGTGTTATAAAGCCAAAAAAGTTCACAATTTACAAGCGGGGGACAAACCAAGGAGGACGATCCATTAATATGTAGTAAAATACTTTGGCCCGACGAGGCAAATTTTTCCAATAATGGATTTTTTTATCGCAATATTCATTACAAATGGACTTCTGAAAATACACACTGACATAGACCGACTGGGTTTCAAAATCGTCTTTCAATAAATATGTGGATAGGTATTTTAGGCACCAATTTAATAGGTCCTTATTTTTATGATGGTCATCTCAGTGGTCAAAGGTACCTAAATTTTTTGAGAAATGAATTTAATGAACTCTTTGATGACCTACCTTTAGAGAATCGACACAGCTTTCAATATTTTCAACAAGATGGAGTTCCCCCACAATTCCCAGATTTGCCTAGATTGTTAAGACGAAATTTTGCCTCAACATTGGATAGGTACCAATGGATTTTTTTCTATAGGGGTATATTAAAGATAAGGTGTTTTCGACGACACCGCAAAATGTAGAGGACCTAAAAGCTCGAATTCAACAGGCATGTATTACAGTTACCCCCGAAATGCTGAGTAATGTTTTAAATACAGTGCCTCGCCGCGCTCGATTGTGCATAAGAAATCGCGGTGGACACTTTGAACACTTGATATGATATCTTAAAAATTATTTTGAGGATTAGATAAATATTAATGTCCTGTGTGCTATATTCTTTTTATTATTAATTTGTTTTTGTTACCTGAATTTACTTTAATTCTTCTTAATTGTGTTAATATTTTTTTATAGCAAAGATTTGAACAATTTATTGAATTATTTTATCGTTTTATTTAATCATACTTCTCCACGGCAAGTATAATGCTTGTTAAAAAAAAATTATTGATTTTAAAAAAATGTTTTTATAATTACTAACGTAGCACCAATGAATAGGTATATGGCATGTGATATATCGTTGAAAAGGGAGGAAAATACTCTATTTAATGGCGCCATTTCCCGCCCGTTTCAAAAGAATTTTTTTAACAGTCTGAAGATGAAGAGTAAATCTCAAAATACAGCGGTTTTGAAAAAAATGAGATAAAACCTCGTTGAAATACTCTGTTTTGCAAAAAATTTTCGCCTTAGAATTTTTCTCGTATCTCTTCAAATAACGGAGATATTTGGCCTAGACGTTTTTCGCATTTTCTATATTTTTCGCCATAACTCTTAGAGTAGGTCATGGATTTCAAATGTCTTTAAACCATTTTGTAGGTTATATAAATCGGTATAATTTTCATAAAAAAATTTTTTTTTGTACGACCGATATTAAGTGAAATATTCTCGAGTGTCCTGATAAAATGGACAGCCCATATATTTTTAGCAAGTGAAAATAATTCAAAAACATCACATATATTATTTTTCTTAAAATCCATAATGGTGACTGTAGTGACTTTTTCAAAATGCATGCAAACAAAATCAGTACATCCAAATGGTTGGGAAATAAATCAATAATAATAGAGAGTGAAAGGGGTCTAGAAAGAGGCTCCAAAAAATGTACTGATATTTATAACATTCTTGGTGCGCCCTGTATATTTGAAAATAATTACAAGTTATAGACTTCTTTATGCAGTTTACCTGTATTTTCTTAATTTGTAGCTATCGTACATCTCTCCCTGTATATTAAAGTACGAAGAATCGTATTAATCACTTATCAATACGGTTTTTTAAAGGGAAGATCTACTTCACCCAACATTTTTTTATGCTGTAGACGTCAACTCACAAGTTCACGTAATTTGCACAAACCTCATACTATTTTATGTTCAAATTTCAAAAATTTGGTATCTCAAGAAATTAGCTGTTATTTTCAAATCATGTTTTGAAAATTTATGCCATTTTGTAAACTATTTTAGTATTTATTGCAAAAATTAACAGTCTGCTTGACAAAATTCGCTATAACAAAGGAAAAACATGAAAACTTACGTTTTTTCTTACGGGCTAGCAAAAACAATTTCAGGATTCTTTTTCAACATTATCAAATAAAAAGAAGACATGAAGCTGGCATTGCCAGTTTTATTGAAAACGCCGTAGCGATTTTCAGCACAAAATAGTTGTCAATAAATAGTTGTCAGTGTTTTGTGTGTTTGTATTTTTTGGCTCTAAGTTTGAATACATCTCCAGTTCTATTAAATACACTATTAATTGAACCAACCGTGATGGAGTGAATCTGTGATGTTTCAAATTGAAGATACTGGCTGCATCTTGATAAGAGTGCACACTATCGCCAACAATTCTTATTATTTCAATTTTATCAGCAATCAATCAGTAATTGTTGTGCAGCCATGTTTAAGTTTAATTTGACAATTACAATTGTCAAATCCATTCCAAGGCACTCCATGTTAACAAAGATATTGGTATGCCGAGTTCTAAGTATTTTAAAATATAGCTATCAATTTTCAAATATTCATTTCATAATAGTGTTTTGGATAAAAAATATGTCCTAATGCCTAATTAGCGCCATTAGTTACGTATAAATAACTCGAATAGTAGAGTGATTATTATTGAAATCTTAAATATAATTTTTTTTGTAAAGGAATGAATATTTTTCAACGAAATTTGGTATACTGGGGTTTTAGATCATGCCGAACAAGATTTTGTAAAAACAAAAATTTGGATTGAAGTGCCTGCATCAGCTACGAAATTTTTAAAAAGTGATAAGTGAACAAGTTTTCTAGAAAATGTGTGGTGTTAAGTGTTGTTAAATCTTTTATGTTAGATGTAAGTAATTTTAATACCTTTTTAATCTGTTTGTCTCCGAAGGAGTTTAGGTTTAAGTTTTTAATTGTTTTTTAACTGAACCAGACCCTTTCAGCCCGACCCTGCAATCCGACATCGCGTAGCACGGTGGTTGCACGGTCGGTCCCGGGATGGGTTCTGGGGAGGTGCGTATTATATTATAAATGTTAATAAAGTTATGTTGAATTGAATTGAATCAATGCAAGTTTTATAATAAGATATTTTTAACGACTTTAACGGCATTACATACTGAAACTACTATATCAGCTTAGAATATTCTTCAATTATTTGGTTCCCTGATTGCAAAATACATATACAAATTTTAGACCGATTTTGGCACTATTTTAAGTTTATTAACTTTTATATTTGCCAACCCACAGAATCAGCCTTCAGACATTCTCGCCACTATATATATATATATATATATATATATATGAGAACTATAATAATTTTTAAGACCAATTTGATATCTTCCACTGCTAACGTAAACATATTAATTGCTTACATTAAAAATCTTTTTTTATCTCTATTCTTGCCTATTTATTTTACGTTCTTGTTCTACATTTCTTTATCATATATTTATAGGTTCTTATTATCTCCTGCCCGATAATTGGAATTCTGTTGGACAGTGATTATTAAATAAATAGAATAAATAAATATTTGTCTCGGTGTTTAAACTTTAAATCGAGTTGTTCTATTATTTTCTACTTCTCAGTTTTATCTGCAACTAACCTATTTCAGATGTATCGAGCACTGCTATAATTCAAGGAATTTAATGGGCTATAACTCTTTATGTCCCGATGGAAAATATAAACTTACCATACTTCAATATGTCACAAAACGCCTGTAAGTGTTTTATATAATACTTGTAGTTATGTTAACACGCCCACTACGTTAGATTAAAAATTGGATGTAATATTATGCTTTGATTTTTAAAGTTTATGTTTTTTGAATCTTGTATCCAGTGTTTTATCATTTCTCTTCCAAACACTCCCTCGAGGGTCGACAAATGGGGTTACAGTTTCGCCTTGCCCTAAATGAAATAGATTTAATTTCTCCGTCTTGGCATATTTTATTTGGGTTTGTATACTTGCCAACTTTGCGAAGACTAAATAAATCTAAGATAATACTCATTTGATTATTTAATCTGTGCATATGAAAAACAATGCGAATTTATGTAATAGGTTGTTATTAATTCGTGAGTAATCTTCTTATTCTATTATCAATATTGACAACGATAGTCTGAGTCATTTTTCTTCTGGAAAATAAAGTGTTTAGGTCATGAGATAATTATTATTCATCGAGTATTACTTCAGAGAAAAATATATTAATACTATCGAAATTAATATAGCATATTTTTACCGACAAAAAAAAATTGAAAGAAGAGGTTATAAATTCAAGCCATTCTTTAAGTACTCGTACAGCCATACATTTTTAAAAATTACCCATTCGTCTGGTTATTTAGACTCTGCTGTTTAATATCGAAATTGAAATCGGCGTAAAAATTAACAAATGAACAGACTTCGATATTGATATTAGGTAACAAGATCTAATTAATCGAACGCTGCGTGAAGTTTTGTTTCTTAATTAGTTTTGAGGTTGGTTCAATTTTTCACTTTTCTTTTAATTCATGTATACAAAATCTCTATTGGCATTGTAGGTAGAAAATTAACCAATAGTTAGGGACCCAGGGACGGTTTTATTTCAGTGTTATGCAAACTTTTCAACATACTTTTAAAATTATGTAAAATGTTCTACGGAATGAATTTCTGGACGGTATGAAGCGATTCGATCATGCGTCCATTCCCTATGTTAATTTTCATCCCTTGTCGGTGATACAGGGTATTTGTATTTTTGAAATATATTTCGAGAATTAAAATTGTGAACGGACGTTAAATAATATATGACGATTAAGATGATAACGTTAAAAAAGAGTTTTAATAAGCGCCTATAAGCAAAATGTAATCCAATTATTCTGGTTGCAGATATTCATATAATTAAAAGCGTAAGAAACTGCTGGTGTAAATTCGCTCGTAAATATTTTTGTACTGGAATTGGATTTTGCTACAATGTAACTGTATATTTGTAACAATATCATCGAATGATAACAATACATGCTACAAAATCGTCCTCGTATATTACAAGTCAGCTTCTAACAGCTTATAGTATAGTTACCGGTCTATTTTAAACTCTTGTGGAACATTAATGTCAACAAAATACTTCCTTCAGGATGGTGCCACTTGTAAGATATCTTCGAAATAAATATTTTTAATATACAGAGTGTCCCGTAATAATATGCAATAATTTTAACTTTAGATTCCCTGTCGAAAATTAAGACAGGTTCTTCGTATACAATTTTTCAAAATAACCTTTTCCTGCCCAGCCCTTAAAGGGGTGTGCCAAAAACGGTTTTTAATTTTTATCTCAACGTAATCGGAAAAAGACGAAATTTGGCACATCTCGGTTACTCATCAAAACGCATGTCACGAAATCATTTCATCCACCTAGCATGTATCAAAGGGGTGAAATTAACTGCCCCTCTTGAAATTTTGTACTTAAATATATTTCTGTCTGCTATTTTTTTTTTCAATTAAAAAAAGTAACTATACATTATGTAGTAGGGAACTTACGGCGATATCGTTCTTTTGTGAAGCATTTCTTTTACATTCACCATAAATTAAATGTATGTCTGCATTACTAAAACTATGCATTTTAAAGTCTAGTTAGAAAATTACATACTAGTATTAAGTATTAAAACATAATATTTTTAGTCCCAAACTCCTCTATAAAATCCTTATTTTACTGGAAGGAACCGCAACCAACAGCTACTCTCCGGGCTATGTGCTCCGCCGAGCGTTGAATTGCAAGTTACAAGCCTGGCGCGTTAAGTGTAATAATGCATATTACCGTCAAAACGCTAATGCTTCCATTGCAACAAACACCAGCTGAAAGACTGATCCTACTTAAAGGAGCTCTCGTGCTAGTCATCCCACACCACATGCCTACTTTGCACTGACGAAACCCAACAGCTCGAAACTGCACCCTTACTCATTGACATTACTTGCTAATGCAGATATAATTATTCTATTGTCAATTTTTTTTTCCTGACAGATAACTAATTAAAATACTTTACACCAATTTGATCCAATTTCCAATTTTTGAGCTATCACTAGTAATATTTCAAAATTGGCAAATATAGTGAATCAGCGAAAAGGGATGAACGCAAGCTCGAACCGCTCGAAGTGGATTCAGCAGAAAATTTTACATAACCTAACTTCAAAAGTATGTTCAAAAGTTGCCTGGCCTAGCCATAAGTGAGAAGTCTCAGAATGGTTATTTAAAGAGTTTTTTAAAGCAACAAGTAAAGAAAGCCTGTTAACATTCTTTTGTATTAATCATTCACTACTGATAGACTATCTATATTACGTCTAGACCTATTAGGAATGATAATTCGCAAGATATAAAATCACTTAATAATTATTTAACCCTGAAGCTATAGTATATCGATATTTATTAAACAAAACATAATTTATTTAAAAACGTTGTGAGCTCCAATGTTTAATATATTTCTTTTATTAATAATATAGGAGAGGGGGGATAGAGTTCATACTTGGCGCTTTACATATTTAACTTCACAAAGTTTGATATAAACCAGGTCCGTGTTTATAAAAAGTTAGTTA
This sequence comes from Leptura quadrifasciata, assembly GCA_963675555.1. NCBI lineage: Eukaryota > Metazoa > Arthropoda > Insecta > Coleoptera > Cerambycidae > Leptura > Leptura quadrifasciata. The sequence goes on along the minus strand of OY776682.1, from coordinate 51,447,258 downwards.
GAGCCCTTTTAGAGAAAAAATTATTTTCTATTCTTTCCCTGTTTTCAGGGGTTTACTCCCCCCACATTCGTGCTAGGATGGGTTTTGCGATTTGTCCTCGAGATGTGGGCGTCTTGAATGCACATGTAAAATTTGAATAAAATTGATCCAGTAGTTTGGGCTCTAGGTGGGACGACAGACGGCAGACAGACATTTTTTAAAAACACTTTTTTTTGTTTCAGGGGACTTGAAAACGTGTAAATTCTCAAAATCGAATTTTAGCACGATCATCCTACTTTCCTTATATACTACGTATATGGGAGAATAAAAACAGTGCACGTTTTATTAAATATTTAAACATAATAATAAATAAACTATAACAATGAATACAGAACTACAATAACTGTTCAAAATGGCCTCCATTTTGTTGAATGATTTCCTTGCCCTAGTAGTACTATTTCTAATTATACCCGGCTTATTTCTAAATTCATTCAACTCATTCAGCAAGCTTTCCTCAGCAATTAATGTCAACATGAAACACATTTGATTTGAAATGTCCTCAGAAATGATAATCACGAGGATTGAAATCTGGTGGCCTTGGAGGCCAGTTCAACTTATCCACATATGTGGGACATTACCATTTAGGTAATTCCTCACATTTTCCTAAAAGGGGATGGAGCATCATCATGTTGGAAGATATTATGCCAGTATTTTCTATTGTCATTAAAACTGTAAAAACTTCACCTAGTGGCTCAAGTAAATGATTGTTGAAACACCACCAAATATATAGACAATAATTGATGTTGAGATTTGGTGTTTCATATGATATGGATTATCTCTCAAAATGCGAGTTTCTTAAATTATAATAACATTTGGTAGATCGTACCTCATATATAAATGAACATTACAGGTTACGATTAAAGAACAAGTAAAAAAGATGTACATAAAACGAATATGAGCCCGCAAAATATTGAGTTTTGACAGCGTGTTTAAAATAAATACATACCAAGTATGAACCTGTCATAAGAGATGGTTAAAAAGTTATGACAAGACATTTTTTATCAAAATCAATAAAATGTTCTGTAACTCTACTAAGAACTATGAGTTCATAGGCGATGGACTGGTATCGTGTATACATATAACTTCGAAACACCCCGAGATCTGTAGTTTTTCAGATCCATATTTGTTAAAAATATTTTAACCAGCTTTTTATCAAGGAAATCCTCAAACAAGAAATATATGTATTAAAACGTATGATTTTATATATTCGAATAGAGCTTTTTCTCCCGAGAGAGGGTCCTGACTGTACTCAGGGCTGAAGGCTTGTAATTAGAAGGGACTTCGCTGTGTTCAGAAGTTTTCTTGTAAATAATATGTAGAGATCATTTACAGTTATCTCCTGAAACGCATCCATCGTTAGAAAGTTGTAGTCATTAAAAGAAAGAAGATATAAATTATTTGTGTGAGTGTCACGTGAAGTTTCAACCCTCCTCAAGAAATAAAAGTTCCAACAAAATAAATAATTTCCGGAAAACGTAGGATGAGCAACTTCACTCCTTAATTAATACATTTCTTCGAATCCGTAGACATCCCCATCGTTAAATCATTACTAAATAATTTTTTCTTGATGCTAAATTAATTTATAAACTTTGGGAAGAATTTGTTTCTTACAAAAGAAATTGTTGTATGTAGTATTTGGTACTTTCAAGATCTTTTTCGTTATAATGATACTGATTTTCTCCTCGACATTTCTGCTTATGCAGTGCGCATGCACCAATAATCTCGTGGCTAGTCACTCCGATCTTCTGCACGGATCAGGGAGAGTATCAACTGCAAGGTGTTACCCTAGATGTTACAGATGTTGCCACGTTTACTATTATTCTCCTCATTCCGGTAGGTTTTAAGGTCTATGGTTTTACATCTCATTGCTAGCAGTAGTAATTTTTAGGTGTAGTTATATCAAATGACTGAACAGATGCATAACACAGTTTTTTGTAGCAATCCTATTCTCTGGAGAATACACTTCCATTATGTACAATTACAATGTATCCACTGCAAGCAAACAAATAGTAGCATCGCATCACTTGATTGGGGTGTTCAAATTCATCAAGCTTTGATTAAATTAGTATTCGTTAGTGCACGTGGTAATATTATACATGTAATTAGATAATTAATAAAGAATTATTGATTGGCTAGATGAAGATTCTATAATAAATACTGGTTAATTCCATTTGATGATGAAGTGATTGACACTTACAATTTTAGCCATATTATAGTACAGGGAAACCCAGAATTATAGTATAAATCAAATACTGAGATATCCGGGTGTAAAGAATTTCATATCTGTGCGTTTCCAATACTGGATCCTCGAATTAAAACTGAACTCTATTGGAATGCCGATTAGGGGATTCACTTTGCACTATTTTTCTTGTTATAGACTGATTAACTGTCATGACATTTTTATTTTTCAACTTACTAGTTACGTTAAGAAAATAAAAAACCGCTGCCCAAGGAATCACTATTTCCACATCCAGATTTTGTATCCAAGTCTTATACACACTAAATCCCAATGTAATATTTTACTCCCCTTAATAATAAGGTGGGGGTGGGTAATGCCAAAATAAATTTTAAAGGCCCTTAGTTCTCGTACACAGTAAATACCAATAAATTTTTTTACTCCCTTTAATAATAGGGCGGGGATGGCAATGGGGGTGGTAGAGGGAGTGGCTAATTGCCAAAAAAATGTTAGGTTCCTTTGGTTCTCGTATACACACTAAATTACAATTTAATTTTTTACTCATTTTAATAATAGGGTGGTAGAGGGGGTAGCTAACGCCAAAAAAATTTTTTGAGAACTTTTGTTCGTGTATACACACTAAATCACATTTGAATCTTTTTTACTCCCTTTCATAATAGTGTGGTGGTGATAGTGGGGGGTGGCTGATGCCAAAAAAAATTTTGATACCTTTACTTTTCGTATATACCCTAAATTGCAATTTTATCGATTCTTACCTGCTTGCGTTGCCTACTTACCCATGTTTACCCCATTTACCCCCGAAGTGGAAGTAAAAGGAGAGATATCTTGGAAATTATGTATTTTGTACTATTTTCTATGTATATTTCTTCTTTATTTTATCAGTTAACATTTTCTTTTTGTAAGCGGCCTTACACGTTTTATATACACTACAGTTTTATACACACTAAATCCCAATGTCATATTTTACTCCCTTTAATAATAGGGGGGGGGGGGTAGAGGGGGTGGCTAATGCCATAATAAATTTTAAAAGCCCTTAGTTCTCGTACACAGTAAATCCCAATTTAATTTTTACTCCCTTTAATAATCGGGTGGGGGTGATAGAGGGGGTGGCTAATGCTAAAAAATTTTTTAGAGGCCCTTGGTTCTCTTATACACACCAAATCCCAATTTAATTTTTTACTCCCTTTAATAATAGGGTGGGGTGGTAGAGGGGGTCGCTAACGCCAAAAAACTTTGTTGAGATGTTTCGTCACACATTTTGATTTTTTTACTCCTTTCATAACAGTGTGGGGGCGATGGGGGGTGATAGTGTGGGGGGGTGGCTGATGCCAAGAAAATTTTTGAGACCTTGACTTTTCGTACATGCTCTAAATTGCAATTTTATGGATTCTTAGCTGCTTTGCCTGTTTACCCTTATTTACCCCGTTTACCCCAGAACCCTCCAACGGAATTATATCCAAATATAATCTAGTTGCAGATCTCGTTATAATACATAAGTGTACCAAATTTCAAGCCAATATCATAAACGGTTCCAGAGTAAACGTGCGTACAAAAACAGTTACAGACCGACGGACATAATTTTTTTTTCTCAAATTAATAATAAATACTTTTTTTGCGTTACTATCCTTCCACTGGATGTGAAAGTAAAATTACCAAAATAGTTTTATCTTACTTAGATTTTGACTATATTTTAGTGATTGCTATCATGATCAGTATCTGTATTTTTATCTCTTTATAATCTCAAACCCCTTTTAATTGCCTCATCAGAATTTCTACAAGCATGCTTTGATTACCTTGGTTAATAATTTTCTTCGTGCTTCTAACGTTAGTTGTCTATTTTGAAGTAGACATTTTCGGTTTGATCGGAAGTGATACTAACTTTTGATTTTCAAATGGAACACTGTATATTATTGCATTTCTCATTTCCGTATAATTTTCTGAGTAGTGGGTGTACCATGATTCTGTTACATGTAGTATATGACAGTATATGTATAATTATGTATGTATATTATATATGCGTGTATGTGCATATAAATATTATGCGAATGTGTTTGTTTTGTGGGTATATACATATATGTATATGCAGGAAAAACAAGTACACATGATACACACAATTGCAGCATTGAACCAAGAAACTGGAGGATGAAGGCAACCCAGAAAAATGCAGAGAGTTTTTCGAAAACATCAATTTTTATATATAATCTCATAATCTCGACTCGTAGAAATAAAGTTACCGGCTTATAGATTTTTTTGCTTAAGTATCGAACGACCGGCGTAATTTGCCAAGTGACACTGAGTTCGTTTGGGTGTAAAGTGAGAAATATCAGCCTAAAAAGGGAACTTTAAACGTCAGTTCAATTTTATTATCCATGTAAATAATTAAAAAATGTAATAGTAGTATATACAAAAATGTTTTCCTCTGGGGATACACCCCAACCCTTGTATTCATAAGGATATCCCTTGGGTATGGCGTTTTTGCTGTGTTGTTATTTTAATTATTTACGTTCAAAATGCTACGTATTAAAAAACCTTTATAACATTGTTGCTGCTGTTACAAAATCAAATAAGTTATTATGCTTTTAAAACCGAGTAAAATTTGGGTTCTTTTTTTAAGTGTGTTTATTTATCACTGCATAATAAAATCGTCGGAATTCGAGCCTGTTTCCAAATATACAAAAAAACCAGTTTGTTTAAGCAGTACTACCAATATTATATAAATATATCAATCAGATGATATAATGCTAATAGTTAAAATTTTATTTTTAAATGAGAATCGTACTATGTCAGGAAAAGTAGGCATTTTATTTGTTTATGATATGATTCATCCAATATTTTTAAAATAGTTAACTACCTAACATATGACTTTATTACTAAAATAAATTAGTACATGGCTAATATACTTGATCGAAAATGTGTTTTTTATATATTAACGTTTTAATAATTTAACAGCCCTCTACTTGATTTAGCCTTATTGATATGATTTATTTTACCAAAGAATTGAATTTTATTTTGTATGTGGAACGTTTCTTCTTTGCGCAGCTGTACATGCAATAATCAGTCATGAAAATGTCTTAATTATCTAAAGTATTACGTCGAATAAGAAAAATTAGCTGCCCGAAAGTGTACATTTTTACGTAAAAATTAATTTCGTTTTGATGGTGATAATGTCGTTGTTACATTGCAGTAATTGCTTGTAGATAATGGACACGCACATACTATTAGACATAGACAGCGTTTGTTAAATAAGACAAATAGGCGGTGCACAAACAGTAATTGATCAATATTCTGACCATTATAGGATTTCAACCTTTAGTAGTTCTGTAAATATTCTAATTTTAAACGCTTTGTATCACATAGTGTCAGTACCAATTATAGTACTTAAAGATGAAATAAATGTAAAATTTAGAAATGCCATACGCAATTTTGTTGTGAGCACTTAAACAAACTCCTTCGAGTTGACCAGTAACTTTTTATAAATAGCCACTTACTTGGTGACTATAATTCGACACTTTTTGAAGATTTGTATTATTTATCTTTGATCAAATTGGAGCAAATGCGATATATGACCAACCTCAAATAGTAGCATCACTTTTTGATGAATTTTTTTATAGAAGCATCAAGCAATTACCACAATTAAATCACGATTTCGTAACGTACCAAGTTTCAAAATTTAATTTACATACAATCTTTTACTTCGGGGCTTTACTACTTACTTTAAAATTGAATTTACGCCTTGGTTTTGGGGTAGGAAATTGCCGATTTCTCGAGTTTCTGATACCAAGATGACCGAAAATAGTTATAAATTGGTAAAACAATATTTTATTTCACTATCAGATAACAGACGTCATTTATACAGATTTTTCAAACAGGATTGAATCATGCCAATTTAATGAACTGACAAAACACAACAGTCGTTCCTTGCATTATTACCATCTGCTACAACTTGAGACTCGAACTCAGGAGCGACAGCGAGTTTCAGCTTTTTGCTCTACCCGCAGTAAGAACTGTAAGTTGTGAAAGCGATAGGGAAGTTGTAAAGAAATAATAATAATAATGTTAAAATGATGTTAAAGAAGTTATTTCTAAAACATCTAATTGGAAGACCCCAGGGCGTGATAAGCTGCAAAACTTTTGGTACAAAAGGCTGACCTCGACCCATACGTTTCTAGCCCAGAAGTTCAACGACATCATTAGGCAACCCGAACGGACACCCGATTTCTTGACGGAAGGAATTACTTACTTAATACCTAAGAGTAACAGAACTCAAGATCCAAGTCAGTACAGACCGATAACTTTTCTGCCCACTCTTTACAAGCTGTTATCGTCAATCATTTGTTCGAAAATATCTAGCTACTTGGAATATAGAGGAATTCTAACTGAAGAACAGAAGGGGAGCAGACGCAAGGTTATGGGTTGCAAAGAACAAGTCACAATAGATGCCGTAATCTTAGAACAAACACGGACTTCACAACGAAACATCCACATGGCTTATGTCGACTACCGGAAAGCCTTTGATTCGATTCCCCACAGTTGGCTTCTACAGGTGCTCAAAATATACAAAGTTGACCCCACTTTAACACATTTCCTCAGAACAACTATGAAAAAATGGTCAACCAAACTATCACTACAATCCAATGGCAAAGTAATTGAATCCAACAAAATTAATATAAGAACAGGAATCTTTCAGGGCGACTCGTTCAGCTCCTTATGGTTCTGTCTCGCGTTAAACCCAATTTCGAATGCTCTGAACAACTTGGAAATGGGATACCAACAAGATCATTAGCCATTTGTTCTTCATGGACGACCTCAAGGTTTATGCGTCTACACGCATGCAACTCCAAAGTCTTTTAAGACTAGTCCAGAACATGAGTACCGACATCGGCATGACCTTTGGACTGGACAAGTGCAGAATAGTTACGATGAATAAAGGGAGGCTTGCTGCAACTCCAGCAATGCAGCTAGACGAACACGTGTCCATAGAATCCATGGTCGATGACCCATATAAGTACTTAGGCATTCTGGAGACCAACAAGATTGAACATCAGAAGATAAAAATATCTTGTTTGAAAAATTTAAAGAAAAACTGAAGAGAGTTGCAGGAACAGAACTTAAGTCCAGAAATCTATGTACTGCCATTAACTCCTATGTGATTCCCACATTAAGCTACTCTTTTGGAGTTGTCAAATGGTCGCAAACTGATCTTGAAGGTATCAATAGAACCATTAGAAGGGTCCTCACCCAACATCGTAAACACCATCCTAGGGCCAGTGTTGAACGCACTACACTACCTAGAAACCTTGGTGGACGAGGAATTATTGATGTAGTCGAAGCATGCCACCAACATATCCTGAACCTCCGAGAGTACTTCCGAAGTCGACAATCAGAGCTGCATCGAGCCATTAGCTTGGCTGACAAGAAATTCACTCCGCTGAATCTGAGCTGCGACAATGATATTTCCAACCTGTCTCTCATCTCGCAACAACAGAAAATAGTTAACTGGGCATCGAAGGAATTACATGGGCGATTCCATACGGATCTAAACTCTGAAGGCGTTAACAAGGATGCATCCCTATCCTGGCTTAAAAATAGACAATTATTTCCTGAGACTGAAGGGTTCATAATGGGTATACAGGATCAGATCATTAATACTAGAAATTATCAAAAGTACGTGATAAAATCAAATATAGAGAGCGACAGGTGTTGGAAATGCAAAACGTACAGTGAAACGGTGGACCACATCTATCGGGATGCCCTACCTTGGCGAAGTCGAAGTACATACACAGGCACAACAAAGTTGCTGCGATAATCTACATTGAATTAACTGAGATGATAGGATTGAACACACAAACACCTAGAGAATATTACAACTATGAACCGCCGCCTGTAGCTGAGAACGAGACCTATAAAATCTATTGGGTTAAAACCATTTTAACCGACAGAACAGTGAGTCACAATAGACCTGATATCGCCCTGATCAACAAAAAAAATAAGCAAACATGGTTAATTGATGTGTCAATCCCTAGTAACAACAATATGAAAGATAAATATCTGGAGAAAGTCCAGAAATAACTCAGATTTGAGATTGAAAGGCTGTGGAAAACGGAGGAGGTGCGTATTGTCCCTTTGATAGTGTCGTCGATGGGATTAATTCCTGACACGTTAAGAGAGGAATTAACAAATTTACGGCTACCTAAGAATACCTACCAGACGGTGCAGAAATCGGTAATCCTGGACGCTGTAGATATTATGCGATCTCTCTGTAGCAGTTGATGACAACATCAGTGTTCTTGACATAATCGTGTCCGACCACTGCGAAGATCCCTTGAAGGAGAAAAAAAAATTAAAAAAAAATAATAATAATACTTTATTCATCCAATAGATCACAAAATGATCTAGGACAAGTCAAGGTACAAATGTAGAATTACACTACTATAGAATACAGTATGAAGGAAATATGAAAGAAAAACAAAAATAAAGAGAGAGAAAACAAAGGAAAAAATTTAATGCATTAAGTATTCCTCAATGGAATAGAATGCTTTACTTAAAAGAATTTTTTTTTAATTTTGAGAAATTTTTTTTGGCATTATTTATACTTTTTATATCAATACTTAGCTTATTATAGAGTGTACATCCCATTTAATATGGGTTATTTTTATATATTTCAAGTCTATGTATATTGTACTGCAGATTATATCCGTGTCGTGTGGGGTAATCATGATTTACATTGAGAGAGTTAAAAGTTGACAAGTTATTTTTAACAAATTTTAGGATTTCGAATATATAAAGACATGGTAATGTTAAAATATTTTGATTGATAATTGTCGATTTACACGACTCCCTATAGTTTAAACCGAACATACAACGGATAGCTCTTTTTTGCAGTACAAATATGCGACTTGCTGAAGATGAATTTCCCCAAAAGATAATACCATACCGCAGTCTAGACTCCAAACTAGAAAAATTGAATATTCTAACAGTATTAATGTTTGCTATGTGGCTCAATCTTTTTAACGCAAAACAATTACAAGCACATTTGCTACAAATAAAGGAGACGTGTGATTTCCAATCTAAAGACATACCTATGTTGATGCCTAAGAGCTTAAAGGAAGTTACTTGTTCAATTGGCTTTCTGTATAGTTTTAACAGTAAACTGGAAGTGTAAAGAGCTCGAACAGGGTGAAAATGTAGGGAAACTGTTTTTTCTTGATTCATTACTAACTTTTTGTCATAAAAATAGGTACTTATATTAATCAAGGCAGAATTTATCTTATCAATTACGTTATCTAGAATTTTGTTACAGACAACAATAGAGATATCGTCAGCAAATGCACAAAAAAAATTTATTAAAGAATTATCCAAGTCGTTGATGTAAAGGAGGAAAAGTAATGGTCCCAGGACACTGCCTTGGAGCACACCAATATCTATTTTTTGCGTTTCGTATTTTGAACCAAGACTATCAACATATTGTTTTCGGTTAGATAAATATGACTTTAACAGTGTTTTGCATTGACCACGTATACCATAATTCTCAATATTATCAAGGAGAATCTCATGGTTTACGCAGTCAAATGCCTTAGAAAGGTCAATAAATAATGCTACAACTTTGTAACCACTATCAATATTTTTATAGATAAAGTCAAGAAAATTAACTAATGCCGAGATGGTGGATCTGTTTTCTCTAAAACCATGTTGGTTTGAAGAAAGAATTGAATTTGACTCTAAATATTCGGTTAATCTTATTGCAATTAATTTTTCAATAATTCTTGAAAAAACTGATAAGATTGCTATTGGGCCATAATTGCAGAGTTGCTCACGCTGACCTTTTTTAAATAGCGGGATGACTTTAGATAACTTTAATAAATCGGGAAAAGTGCCTTCAGTGAAACAGTGGTTTATGATATCATTTAAAGGTATCGCTAGTAAACTTGCACACTCTTTAATAATTTTTATTTGAAAAAAAGTCTGGCCCAATTGAATTTAAGTATCCTACAAAAAATCAAGCATGCTAAAACTTAGCTTAGCCCACTAAAATCCCTAAAATTCTTAACGAAATAAACTTTAATGTAAATTTAGAAAAATTCATGGCAATATGGAACGCTCTTCATCAATATTGGCAATTTAAATTGATTTAAAGGTTAAAAGCGATCTTAATCGATTGGCCTACTCAGCAAATATCCATTTAAGTTCAGATAACTGAATGATGAGAATTTAAAAATGTTCACTTCGCTGCCAATAAGGAAATTCGCTACCCCTCGACTATTATTCAAAGCTATTTCAACTCTTTTTTTTATATCACCAGCAACTGCCTAGATAATTAAGTGGCAGCAATGCAACCAAATAACATTACTATCATAATTAACTATAAATATGGTTTTTCTATACACTATATGATTGAGATGAGCAAGAGTATCCTTGAGAAAAGCTTTTGTTTATACTCATCCCTGGATTTCATAAGTGTCTGTTATTATCTCGATGGAATCTAAATTGAAATTATTCTACAATAAAGAATGTTATTCCTGAACGAAAATGATAGCTGGTAAAATGTTCTCTATATCTGGTTATTGCTTCTCTTTGCCAGAAGGCATACACGCACAGAAACGCTTCTCAACTAGTCAGAAAATGTGTCTAATTTCTCATGGAAAGCGGAAAGTTGTATGAAGGGCCACAAGACGGAAATTTATTCGGCTTCGCCGTTTTCGTCTCGGAACGCCAAGGACATTCGTGATTGAAGGGATTTTTATTACACCTATTTATTTAAATGGTAAAAATTTAAATGGCATTCCGCATAAGACTCGCTAGGAAAAATGTGAATATTCACTAATATTATAATTAAGAATATCCCTAAATTGACAAAAACAAAGAGGGAGTCGGTTCTCTACATGTGAATCTTTCTCTCTTCAGAAGGATTAATGTGTCGATGTAGCATCTACGAAAATAAACGTTACCATGGACAGCTGTCGAAAAGTGCCATGGTGATCTTGTTGTTAAGCCCAGGGGTTAGAATTGGGATTAATTAGGGAGGTAGAGGCAAATCTAACAGTAAATGTAAACAACTCGAATTGCCTCATTATCAAGTGTGTTGTATAATGATCGGCATTTGGACGCCTTATCCGAGTTTCCATGACACCATTATATAAATGACATTATACGAATACCTTTATGTCCTAATTTGAACGGTTTTTCGTTTGCTTTTCTGCGTTTCCAAATTAGTTTTAAAATATGTGTATATTTGTGTATATCATTTAAAGTTACAAAATGTACTTTGAAGAAAAATAAAAGTAACTTTACTTTCCTCCGATTTAATAAACAACATTACGTTCCTTATCACAGACGGCTAATAATGTGTTTAGACTAACTAATTGCAGCATAACCGGCATGGATTTTATCTTGCAAATCAACGATATCGTCTGTTGGTTCCTCAGAAACCTTATTTTTACAAAAAAGGTCTGGTGGAGTCATGTCAGTCGAGTAAACTGGCCAATTAAGTGATCCATTTATTCCAAGCCACTTGGAGCGTGTTACATGATGATTTCTAAAATATGTTTTAACATGGTATACCAATTCTAGGTAAATCCAATATGGAGCTCGAGGACATACAGAGATTCTACTAAACTCCGGATATTTAACATGAACGTGAAATCTGTGCTGTTGTATGGATGCGAAACAATGAAAGTCACCAAGTCGATAACTAAAAAACTTCAAGTATTTATAATCAAATGCTTACGCAAAGTGCTGCGCATTTTCTGACCAAATACAATTGCAAATGAAGAGATATGGAGACAAGCTAAGCAAGTTAAAATCGACTTGGAGATCAGGCACAGAAAGTGGAGTTGGCTGGGTCACACAATCCGCAGGCAAAACAGCTACCGCAAACAGCGACCCGCTAGGCAGCCGAGGAAGAGGAAGACAACGTGGAAAAGGTCATTATTGGAGGAAGCTAAGATGATGAGCAAAACATGGAGGGAAGTAAAGCAACTGGCTCATAATCGGGTCAGATGGAGAAATTTCATGGAGGTCCTATATTCCACCTGAGGAATAACGGGAACCTATATATATACCAATTCTAGGTGCCGGTATCCAATTATTTCGTTTCCCGTAATTTTGGCCAATACGCTCAAAAGTTTTTCGTCTTGTAACAACAATTTTCAAAGTAAAGTTTTAGCTTCTGTAGCGTTACCAGCTGCCCTCCCAAACATTAAATACATATCCGCATATTCCTCAAAAGTATACTGTACCATAACTTTCAAAATTCAATACAAAAATATAAAAGAAAAACCTACTTGTGCGGTGTGGTGGTTTACATGGTATAATCACATTGTTTACGTAATGAATTATTTGGCACCTATTTTAATAGCATAAAAGCAATAGCATATTCTGTTTGAAAGAGAATGTGAAGGTCATTTAAATACAGATTTTTTCGAAGGAATATTTCGTTTACTAACAAAATACACATAAATACTTTGAAAATTTGTTTTAATGAAGGAAATTTCTGTTCACCTGAATGGAATATCAAACTCATAGTAGGCTAAGTAGCCCGGTTTGTGGTTTGTTGCTCCTCGAATTTAAAATGCAAGGAAATATAAAAATTAAATTGGGATTCTGAAAAAATCTGAATCAGTTGAAGTGGTTTCGTTAAAAAAAATCTTATTCGTAAAAATTCGCTTCGTAGGATTTAATGGTAACAGAATCTCATTGCTCAAGTTATAGATGGTAACTTTTTTTTTTATACATTTATTTAACGTCGGCCTATTTCCGCTACTGAGGCCTAACATCGACGCCTGTAGACGAGCTACCTCCAACCAGGAATTTTGCCGAACCTCTTCCCTTAAGAAGAGTAGGGATCTTTTACTTGCCTAACATTTAATAGACAAGGGACCGACGGCTTTACATCCCCTCCGAAGGATGGTATATCTCCTATACAACCCTCGCCTAAGGTTGTATAGCTTCCGCGCATACACTGATATACAAGCCGCTGGAAGATGTGTGAGACGAGAACGCGGTTTCCGTTGGAATGGTCACCAATCCAAGTACTAACCGCGCCTGTCGTTGCTTTACATCGCATACCGAAGTATGTACATAGTAAAGACGCACCTACGCTCGCCCCCTAGATGGTAACTACTAAGTATAATTTGTGATACAAAAGGAACCGAACACTTTGTGAATTTTTAATATTACCGCCGATAGCAGGTATAAATAGATTTCGAACATTAAAATCTTCCAAAGAGTACGGATTGAACCGTTGGCTGAAAATCGATTTTTAAACGTTGAACAAGATAACATGTGTGCTGGTGTTGGTTTGATAATAAACAGTCTAAAAGAGTAAACATATCATATTAAAAGTAATTAAAAAACGTGTTAAATTTGTATAGTTTTCACTATTATAAACAGTTTCCGAATAAATATACCTATCTCCGTTTATTTATATCGCACCTAGTCTGTTTATATTTTTCTTGACAGAAGTCATGATGCTGTGTACGTGCTGCACCTCTCACTCCAAACTAAAATAATACAGATTTAGATGTACGATCCATGTATATGCACTATTTTAAAACTCGGTCCGCCATATTTAAGACCGAGTGGCTGGGCAAATCGAATCCGAATCATAACATTGGCAGGAAAGTAATATATGAGTTTTTCATAACGATTTTAAAATAAACAAAAGGACGGTGTTTATGTCTATTAAACTTCGATTGGTATTAAAAATACATATGACGTTTCTAAAGTAATCACTTCAAGTGTCCCTGACCTACGGACATGGACAGTTGAGCAATACATGCGTAAAGCTACATTCTTACCGATGACTGCGGTTTACCGAGCTGGCGTCAAATGACATACATTCGCAGAAAAGTGATATTTCATGTCTGTTTTGTTATTTGTCCGCGCTTGATAAGTACGCATGGTTGTCACATTCCCAATATTTCTTTGGAAATACAACAAAAATTGTCACCTATACAGCAATTTCTAAATAATAAATAAGTAAGACACAGAAACTTTCAGTTTTTATATTGTTTTTATTTTTCTGGCATTTTTTTCAAAAATATCCCAGCATGATGAATATTTTTGAAATTTCAGCAACCCCACTACATATCTTGTAACACTCATTATTTCCTCTCAAAATAAATGTGTATCGAACAAAATACTACCCTGGTTACTCAAAAACAGGCGGCGAAAAGCTGAATTTTAAGCAATTACAACTTCTGGAGAAACCATATAAAAACCTGCTTAAAAAATAATGGTACATTGAACAACTGAACTGTCCACTTCCCATCTTGCAATATCCTATAAGACAATGGCAAAATTTCTTCAATTATAACCTGTTTTTTTGAATAGGTTACGGCAGTAGGCCTAGAAAATAAAAATAATATAACAAAAATATCATTACATATGAGTGCCACTTTGAAAACTTATGCAGACGTAAAAAAGACATTTTTCAAAATAAATCTACTTATTTTGAACAAAAACACTCTGTTACAAAGGTTTAAAACCTGCATGTAGTTAAGATTACAAAGCCTGTTTTTTTGCAAAAAATATATACATGGTCTTTATAGTAAAAAAATTATAAACCTAAAGAAAATTACATTGATCATTAAATTTTTTTTTAACTATGCTCTCTGCAAGAGATATATTGGGTTTCATCCAGTCTTGCCATTTTAAATTTTGAAAATTCAGACTCGCACGGATATAACTAAATATGCTTTAGTAAAATGATGCTGTAGAAAAAGATACAGGGTGTCAAAATTCAAATAATTTTTTCGTTTTTTTGCAATAACTCCACACCTCATCAGCTTCTTGACTCATCTTCGCCAAGTTTGCTAGAGGAACTTTTTTTATTCTAAGAAACAATAATTTATGTATTACATCACGTTAGATCACAGAGGGCGCCGCAGGACCTGTATCTGATGATGAATTTTTTTCTTTTTTTTTGACGAAACGTTGTGGTACTTTTGACCAGAAAATCTGATGAGCGCATCATTTCCACGTATAAAAGGTACACTTGGTAGAACTTGATAACTCCAACCGTTTTCGAGGAAAGTGCAGTTAAACATTTCAATAATTTTTTGAAAGACTAATTCAAATTTAGAGAAACAAAGCGTATTTATTGAAAAGTGTGTTTTGGTTACGTTTTAGTTCTGTCATTTACGTCTTTTAACCATTTTGTTTTTTTATTTATTTATTTATTTATTGCCCAACAGAAAAATCCAATTACAGGACAATATAAAGAAAAAATGCAAAAACGCTAATATAGCGCAAAAACATAAACACACTAAACATTAAAATTATAAACTAAGATCTTATTAACTAATTAATAGTAATTAGGGTACAGTACACAGATAAAACGGAGAACAGTGGAGAAATATAACTGCGTAACTACACTTAAATAAATATATACACGCATATATATATATATATATATATATATAGAGCAATGGTATGATTCTGAACCAGAAATAGTAATTTGTAAGCACAATCCTGAACCAGCCGGACGGACCTGAACCATATATGTGGTTCAGGTTCGTTTTCCTTTCTTTTTTATTTAGTGGTATCTCACGTAGATAACTGAAACGTTCCTTGACAAACTTAGGATCGGATTCTTTCTTAACATATATATTTGGCGGGAAAAAATGCGCGGGAGAATTAGTTACAGACTAATTAATGGTGGTTCAGGTTAGTTAGGAAGACGTGTTTTTTAGTTCAGTGTTTGGCTGCATTAGCGGGTGGCGCTGTTTTATATACAGTATATTGCCATTCATGTCTCCCTTACTAACCTGAACCAATAGGTTTGGCAATAGTGTATTAATGTCTTTGTACTTATAAGAACGTTTTGGTATCTTTAAACCTATACTAGGATGCAATACGTTGAGAGATTTTATTTATAGTTTTACCATGCGTATCTATGTAACCTGTTGGAATATTTTTATAGGATATGAGACAAAATTAAAATCAAAAGCATTATATTATTTTTGTTTGTAGCATTTCGATGATTTGGGATTTATTGGAACTTGCGACATTTAATGTAATTAATTTAATTCAATGCAATGTAATCCTAAAAAATTATAGATCTGTTACGAGACCAAATAAAAATTATTTTAAACTTCCTAAAAGATCAGACGACATAAAAAATACAAATAAAAAGCTTTATAAATTTCTATTTGATTCATCCGTTTGAAAAAATTCATAAACTACAACCTTATGTTATCCTGATAATCTCATAATTATTTTTCTCAGTCCAAGAATGATTTAAGTAAATAATTATAATAATTATTAGTCTTATTTCCGTAAGGTATATAGGTGTGAAGTTTTCTTCTTTTTTATTCATCAATTCTTTAAAAATAATTTATACCCAAAATTGAAATACCAGATCTTTACATTTTTATAAGGTCTAATATAAGGCCAACAATGGAAAATGGTCCAGTTGATAATTTAGCAATATATTAATGGGTTTTTCATATTTATTTTCATATTTTCTACGAAATTTAGCTTCTATAATTTTCTAAATGTATATGTATTTTAAGATACTAATTATTGTGAAAAATATGCTTTACTATTATGAGATGTTTGGCATTTGTTATTTTTGAATAGCTTACCACAAATTTGTATGCTATGTAGTATGACGTTAAATTGACTTAAGTATACAGGGTGATTCACATAAAACTCCCCAGGCAGTTTCCATAATAACGAAAAAAGGTATTAAATTTCTGTAAAGGCCAGTCGTTACATATTTTTGGTGGCTTTATTTTGTCGTTCAAATGTTGCCAATGACAGTGGCGTCCGCTACGTCGCGACGCGATGCCGGAAAGAATTTTCGATGACTGGGACTTTGAAAGTATAATATTAAAGTTTCTTTAATACTAAGTACTTTTTGTAGCATACACTTTCCTGTTAAAATCAGTGATTTTCGAGATAAATCGACATAATATAAAGTCAAATAAGTTTTTTTAATAATTTGTTTTGACTTTTCAATAAAATATGTACATATGTATGTATTTATTTTTAAAGTAAATGTTTAAAACTGTTTCCTCTTTCATGGATACACATGTTAAACCATTACTTTCAATAACGATCTACTGTGGTAACACCCGCATATATATTTTGTTGTATGGGTCTGCCATAACATCGATTGGTTCGGTGCAAACAAAATTTTTTAGATGTCTCCATAAGAAAATATCTAATGCAGTTAAGTCAGGTGACCGTATTGGCCACCTGATTACTCCATTAGTTCCTATCCATCTTCTAGGATATGTTCGTTGCAAGTGACTAAATGTTATCCTTAAATTATGTGCCGGTGCCCCGTCTTGATAAAACCAGATTATGTGCCCATCATGAGGAATGTTTCTTAATAAATTTGGCAGCTCCTCTTGCAAGAACCTCCGATATCTACCACAATTTAACGTTTCACGAAATAGATAAGGTCTGACTATGTATCTGTTCAATACTCCACACCATAAATTTACTTTAAAAAGTGTTTAATTTTTGGTTCTTCGTACCTATCTCGGATTATTTTGAGACCAATTCCGAGTGGTCTGTATAGTCACAAGCCCATTACTATGGAAGCGGCTCTCATCGCTCCACGACACATTTTTCAAATAATTTGGATTTTTATTATGTGATACTGACAATTCAGCAATAAAATTTATGAAACGCTGAAAATCACCAGGTCGGTACTTATTTTTCTTTAAAATTATTTGACAAGAGGAGTAGGAAATATTTGTTTCAGATGATAATTTCCGTAAAGACATATTTGGATTATTTACAATATTGTCAATTACTAAAGCAGTATTTGCATCATTTGTAGCCGTCAACTGTTTATTATACTTTAACTTTTTAGAACTTCCGTAATTTTTCAAATTATTGGTTAAAGAAATAAAGATTTTATGGTCTGGCTTAGGCAAATTGGGAAAATGCAAATGGAGTAACCTTTCGGCTTCATGGGAATTTTTTCTACATTCTCCGTAGATCAAAATCATGATTAATTTGTCTTCGTTGATGTACACAACCATTTCTGAACTACCTTGTAATAACAAACGCATTCAAAAACTTGTTACTAACCACTTTAAAAAAAAATATTATTTTAACACTAGTTGAATTTTTATAATTAGCATATTATTACGCACAATACTATTTTATCTAAGCATATAATTTATACATACCAAGAATCACGTATGACTGCTCGCTTAAAAGAATTTATCAATAACTGAAATATTTTTCGTATTCAAGCTTCTACAAGGAGCTTTTCACAAAAATACTTCTGTTCTGTACTGTGTTAATAAATTGAGATAAATTATTATTAGTACCTATATTGTGTTAAAATTTGCATCATGTTTCATATATATTCTCTAATCCTGCCAAATCAAGGATATAAACAGTGCAATTATACTTTTTCACACCGATAAATTTTACTGTGAAGTTATAACAACTTCCATTTTGAACCTTAATGCCATGCGAAGAAAAAATTACCACTTCCTAAATATACTGAATTTTGTAAAAGCAATAAATAATTGTTATTTTGATTAATATTATTTACGTATTAGTTTATGCCAAAAATACCAAAAAGAATTATATTTCAGCATCAATTCCGAAGATATTTTTTTAAGACTTACGGTCATGTTTCAATCCACACGCTGTATACTAAATATTAGAAAAGCGGTAAATAATTATGTATATTTTTATTAATGCTATTTACGCATTAGTTTACGCCAAAAATACCAAAACCATAAGATAAATATTAAGAGTTGTTAAATATCGGTTTAATCCAATGTAATTTAAAATAAAATCGAAACACCGATATAAAATTTTTATTAAGTACAAGTGACTGGAATGCTCAAAATACAATGAATGATTTTTAAACCAACAATAGTAAATTAATGTAAAGTCTTCTACTAACCGTTGGTTCATTTGTTATATAAATAAAACTAGATCATACAAATATTACAATATATGGGTGTCTCAGATTTGGCGCCGGACTCTAGTGGACCACACAGTGTTATATATTGTGTCCCTTTAAAATTTAAATACCCCAATTTTGTTTTGTTTATGGGTAACATGTGTAACAAAGAACAGCACTTTAACCATTGACTTTTGTTTTATCTTATCGTCTTACTCTATTCTACTATGAAGTTATAACAGCTACCATTTGAAACCTTAATGCCGAACGAAACAAAAAAATTTACCACTTCTTAAATATTACATATTATAAGAGCGGTAAATAAATGCCATTTTTATTAAAGTTATTTGTGCATTAGTATATGCTCAAAGTAGAATAAAGTCTTTTAAATTCACAATAATAAATTAAAGTCAAGTCTTCGCTGTCGGCCGCTCGACCACCCAGGCTCTTTAAAATTTAAATACCTAAATGGTCGATGGGAAACATGTGCGGCACTTGACATTTGTTTCACCCTCTTTCAAAAAATGTTACCATGTACAAATTATACCATAACTATCCTACGTGTAAAATTTTATTTATATATATATTTGTAATCTAATTCAATTTGTGATTGAAATTTTGTAATTGTAAAAATATCGTTAATAAATAAAGAAAAAGGAGGAAAAACGTGATTCAAGAAATAAATTGTTGCTAGCTATCGTTAAACTTATATTGAAATGTAATATAGTGAGGGTATTTATTTAGAGTTTTACAGTGCGCATCTTTGTATTATAACCGGTTGGAATATTTTGATGGTATGAGACGAAATAAAAAGACAAATTTATACTTTTCTATTTCTAGTTTTTACACATTTTAGGATTTATTTGCCACAATTAATGTATAATCAATTTAATTTCATCCAATATACCTAGTATGAAAAAGTTAGGCATCTGTTACGAAACCTAATAAAAATGATTTTATACTTTCTGAAATAGTAGATGTAGACTTACTGAAAATATATAACACAAGTATATTTGTTCTTTTGAGAAAGTGAATTAGTGAACTATGTTATGTTATTGTTCCATGGTCTCAGTATGGTTTTTCTCAGTCCAGAAACGACTTATGTAAATAGTTGTAATGATCATTACCTACCCTTACTTCTAAGAGGCGTCTTGGAATGAAAGGATAAACAGTCAGAAATTAGGTAGGATTCAAACGGCAAATCCGTGTACAGGTTACTTTCACTTTTTTTTATTCTTCCCGTATCTATACATTTTAAATAAATGCTGGAGATTCCAGTATTATTTTAGTCAAATAATTTAAAATGTATGTAAAGTAAGTATAGATAACAAACATTGTTGCAAAGAAGTATGTGAAGGCTAAATTTGACCCGTATATTTGTTTAAAAAAAACTTGGATAAAATTAGGGTTAAAACTAGAGAATTTGTATTTCGTTTTTCGGACCCAAATGCATAGAACAATGTTTCTGTTGCTATTTTAACAGAATATGTATGATTGTTAAAAATAAGAGAACTTTCTGTAATTTTTTGCTTTGTATGTAGAAATATAATATTGTCTGGTGTTTATGTAATATGTTATATGTAAATATTCCTAGTGATAGCTATTTTTGTAACATACTGTATATCTATAAAGAGTAATTTATTAGCGTGCAAATATTAAAAAAATAAATTGTGCTAAGCTAACAGCATCCCATTCTTCGAATATTGAAAGAATTATTTATAGTTTAAGTTTTTCAAAATGAAGATAACTCTTCAAATTAAAAATTAATTTAATAAGCTCGGCGATACTATTTTTGCACCTGGGCGGACGATAACCTATCCGTTTTATGTTCTATCTAAAATATATTTTATAGAATAATTTAATGCGGGATACTTCACGGATACACTATCAAACAAAAATAATCTTTTATAATGCCTTAAAGTGTATTTGATTTTCATAATCGGTATATTTTTAGGCACAATGTAAGTTTTTAAATATATCACTTAAAATTAAGAATTAAATATTTCATTTCTCATTGCTCACTTAAAAGAATATTTATGAATATTTGGGACTTGTTTTATATATTCTCTAATCCCCCTACAATGCAAAAAGGCTTTAAATAATGCTATACCATTTTTCTTTCTGACAAATTTTAATGTGAATTTATAGCAAGGATTGAGGTTAAAAGTAAGAAATACACAACTAAACAAATTGACATTTTGACCTAAAATTTCAATAGTCTACTTTTTAGACGCTGACTGTTTTACATGTCGCTATCGTAAAAATACCGGGATGTTACCAAATAGTCAAAGGATCCTCGTGTCAGTCGTCACATGCCTACCTTGCACTGACGAGAACCAACAGCTCGAAACTGCAGTCTGCAAGTGGTGTGTGACGGCTGGCAAGAGAGCTCCTTTAAGTAGGATCAGTCTTTCGGCTGGTGTTTGTTGCAATCGAAGCATTAGCGTTTTGATGGTAATATGCAATTATTACAGTTAACGCGCCAGACTTGTAACTTGTGATTCAGCGCTCGGCGGGGCACATAGCCCGGAGAGTAGCTGTTGGTTGCAGTCTGGTTACGTTCCTTATAGTAAAATAAGGATTTTATAGAGGAGTTTGCGACTAAAAATATTATATTTAATTTTCTTTATGCTTAACATGTATTTTTATTCCAATTCATTCGTGATTGTAATATTCCTCTCTTTATCCTATAACTGAGCACTGCCCCTGTCGGATATCGCAATTAAATAAATGAATAAATAAAAAGAATTAAACATGATTCAAAAAATAAATTATTTAAAAAAATATGTTCCTTAGGTTGGGCATTGTATGTTATTCTACAACTTGTATCTATCTGAACTATTTTTTCAACTTTCCAGACAATACCACAATTCCACATACAGCAATAATTTGGATATATCCACTCCATTATATTCGTTTTCAAAATATTGACGTTTAAAATTTGACTCTTTAATTTTTTTTATCATTGTTTGGTTCTCTCTAAAAAAGTCAACCTTAGGCATAATCAAAAGTCATTCAGAAGTGAAGCTTCCTTTTAAACCAGAACGGAAAATAATACAGTTAAATATAGAATGAAAAATTAAGATAGAAATATTAAGGGAATTGTTACAAAAAGGTGATGATTATTAGGGGAACCTCCCATATATCTGAAAACAACTTCTAATGCATACTCTTTAAACTTTTTAAAAGTAAATATATATACATATACAGGATGTTTGGAAATAACATGCAAAAAATTTAACTGTAGATTCTCTGTCGAAAATTAAGACGGGTTCTCCGTATAAAATAACTCTTTTCTGTCCAGCAACAATACCTTAAAAGAGCGTGCCAAAAACGGTTTTTAATTTTTATCTCAAAATAGCGTAATCGGAAAAAAAAGATGAATTTAGACAGTAAAAAAATTTAAACATGAAGACAACGATTGTTGTTTTTAGATATTAAAGCATTTGTTCAAAATGACGACCTCCAACTTGAATACACGTTTGCAACCGTTTCCTAAAATTGCCATACCTGCCTTCTATAAGTAAAACATGTGGAGTTTCGAACTTCATTGGCAGCAGTAAAAATTTTCTCTCTTAAAACTTCGACGCTAGGGACAGGTGTCGAGTAAACAACATTTTTCAAGTGGCCACAAAAGTAAAAGTCCAGTGCATTCATATCAGGGGACCGAGGGGCCATTTAATTGTGGCTTCTCGCCCCCTGCCAATCCATCGATTTCTAAATGTTGAGGGTAGCCACTCTTGAACGTCTAAAGAATAATGAGGTGGCGCACCATTCTGCTTAAACCAAAGTGTTTGACGTAATCCAAGAGGTAAATCGTCTATAAGTTGATACAGGTCGTTTTATAAAAAGTTTAAATAAGCTGGACCATTTAATCTGTTTGGTAACTCAAAAGGCCCTATTAATTTATTGTCTATAATTCCGGCCCAAATATTTATTGAAAAGTTTATTGACATCCTGCATTTACAACAGCGTGAGGATTATCGTCCCTCCCTCCATAAATGCTAGTTAGGAATATTTAAATCTCCACGTCGAGTAAAGCAGCATTCATCTGTGAATAGTACTGTAAAATGTAATGGCGTCTAAGTATAATTCTACAAAAATCAAGTCTTACTGGAAAGTCACGAGGGAACAGCTCTTGTATTATCTGTAAATGATAATTGATGATTTTCAAAATCCTCCATACTGATGTTTTTATTGTGTGGAATTGATGAGCAGCCAGTTTAATACTACATTCAGGATGTTCACCAAAATAATGTATTTAATATGTGTGCCTCCATTGCATCTCCTATTTGTCTCCGACGATCACAATCATGACTTGTTTTTTTAAAACACCTCCTTTTTTGTAACCTCAAGTGAATATTAGAAAAAGTACGAACGTTTGACACAGTACGTGTAGAGAACTTACGACGATATCGTTCTTTTGCCGCTGAAGCATTTCCTTTACATTCACCATAAATTAAATGTATGTCTGCATATTATTCCTCATTACTAGAACTATGCATTTTAAAATCTGGTTAGAAAAATACTAGTATTAAGCAATAAGAAATGATTATCTTATTATTTCAAAGGCAAGAGACAACGTTATATTGTCAGATTATAATTTGACACCAGCCTACTTTTAGTATTTTACACTAATATAATTTTGCTCATAGCTTTTGATTGATCACTTAGGCAGATGTAATTTAATTTTTTTCCAAAAATGGTCGATTTTACGAATTTCTTTGAAGAGATGAAAAAGTTTCTAAATTAATCATAATGTTTAGTTATTTTTTTAACTTAAGAAAAGAGCAGGCACAAAGATATTTACAAAATTTCTAAAAGGGTAGTAAATTTCACCCCTTCGTGTACATGCTAGGTGGTTGACGTGATTTCGTTAGATGCCCTTTGATGAGTAACAGAGATGTGCCAAATTTCGTCTTTTTCCGATTACGTTATTTTGAGATATAAATTAAAAACCTTTTTTTTTTGGCACACCCCTTTAAGGGAGTGTAGCTGGACAGGAAAAGGTTGTTTTGAAAAATTTTATAGGAAGAACCCGGTCTAAATTTTCGACAGGCAATCTACAGCTAAATTTTTTGCACGTAATTACGACACCCTGTATATTTAAAATATATATATAATTTTAAACAGCAAAAATTAAAAATAAACCGTATTTATTCTAGCCTTTTACAATTTAAATACCTAAAATTCATCCCCTTCTTTCAGAAAGATACTTACACTTGATAAATATCAAATTTCAGTTGTGCGTAAGAAGCATATGCGAGAAGTCCGAGTATTTTATGACCCTTGGCAATACAAACATAGCAGGTAGCTATCCTATAGTATTTAAAAATGGCAACATTGAAGTGGTTCAGGATGTAACATTCAGCTATATATTACTGTATAAAATGGTTCAGCTTTGTCATATTAACGTATTGGTTCAGGATGATGTCATTAGTGTGTAGATATACACCTACGTTTAGTTATAAAAATATCAAAGTATATTTTACAGAATAGGTTATCCGACCCCCTATATACTCCAGTATAAACAAATATTTTTTGTCTATCTCTTCTATAAATAGCTGGTTCAGGATTGTATGAATTGTCTAATGGTTCAGAATTGATAGAAAGATGTATATATATATATATATATATATATATATATACATACATATGCACACATACACATATATACACACATATACATACACATATTATACACACATATACATACACATATTATACACACATACACATACAAATATATAAATTTCTAACTTTACGAAAAGTAATTATTAGCTACACTCACTAATTCGGGTAATGTACAATAATTAATATCACATAAGTGTGCTATTTTGTTAAAATTATCACTCATAACATATATAGGAGATTTGACTAGCGTGTTAGTTCTGGCAATATTGCAATAGAATGTTTGATTAATTCTTAAGTTCTGCCTAGGAATGTGGAAATTGATCATGGATAGTAAGATTGGTGCATCCACAGTATTGTGTAATAGCTTGTACGGGAACGTGAGACTGGATAATAATCTTCTGTGGCCCAGAGTTTGAATGTCAAATCTGGAAGTCAATACACCATGTGCAATACCACGCGTTGGATATATGCCATCGACTTTAAAAGCTAAAAATTTCAAGAAGCGCCTTTGCACACGTTCTAACAAATTTATGTGAATATTGTAGTGAGGATATCATATCAAGTTACCATATTCGAGCTTAGAACGTACAAGAGAAACAAATAACGTCTTGAGAGCCTTTATATCCGTAAAAGTTCGACAGTTACGTATAATAAATCCTAGAGTCTTAAGCGCAGATGTGGAAGTTAAAATAATATGTTCATTGAAGGTGAGCTTACTATCAAAATAAATACCTAAATCACGCGTCGAACTACAACGTGTGAGTTGAGAAGCGTTAAAAGAATAGTGGTAATAAATGGGATTACTTTTCCTAGTATAAGAACAAACCTTACATTTTGATACGTTCATAAATAGTTTATTTTGGTTGCACCAGATTTCTACGAGATCGATATTTAGCTGTAATTCAAGGCAGTCATTTACGCTACTTACGGCGGCATACAATTTTAAGTCATCCGCAAAAAGGAGGCTTCCACATTTAATCTGTGTTGTTAAGTCGTTAATAAATGATATGAATAGCCGAGGACTCAGATTGGACCCTTGCGGGACACCAGATGTTGCTATATATGGATTAGAATTGTGGCCATTGTAGCTAACGTACAGTTTTCTGTCATCAAGGTACGATGTCATTAGGGAGACTAGGGGATTGCTAAAACCGTAATAGTCTAATTTATTCAGTAATATAGAGTGTACTATTTTATCAAAAGCCTTTGAAAAGTCTGTATATATTACATCTACTTGGCCCCGGTTATCTAGCGTATTCGATATGACTTGAGTAATTTCTACTAAATTTGAAACCGTTGATCGTTTTTCAATAAAACCATGCTGTTGTGGTGAGATTAGGGGTTTTACTTGTGGAAATATGCGTGTATACAGACATATTTCAAAGACTTTTGCAAAATTACATAGTATTACAATTGGTCGATAGTTCTGTATGTTGTCGGCTTTGTCACACTTTAGTATCGGGCATACTCTTGATAATTTCCAGACATCTGGAAATGTATGAGATTTTAGAATTAAATTAAATATAGCTAACAACGGTGGGGCTAAGGCACGCGCACAGTCCTTGACTAAAAAGCTTGGAACTCGATCGTGGCCAGACGTCATTTTGCTAGTTTCTTTATAGCTGCTAATATGTCAGTTTCATTAAAGCTCGTGACATTTATGCATGGAAAATTTTTGAAATCTTCAGCATTCGAAGTAATATTAGATGCATCCACGGGTGTATACACACTGCTAAAATAATAATAAGCTAGGATCATCGTAACTTGATGTATCGTTGTACATTTTTCCTGGAATTCTACTACTAGCTTTTTTGTCTTGCATGTAAGACCAAAAGTTCTTTGGGTCGGTGGAGATATTGCTCTCAACCAAAGCGAGATAATTGTTATAGGTTACGGATGTTTGATTCTTAATAAGTATACGAAGCCTTGAGAATTCCTGAAAATATAGGATATTGCCAGACTTTTTTTTGTGTTTTGTTCTTGTGTTCCTCGAGCTAATTTCTTTAACTGCTTTATTTACAATGCAAGGACATAATAATTTTTTAAATAGGGAAATGAGGTATATGATATGTGTGCTGCAGTGAGGAGATACTCATTGCAATATCCAAATATCCGTCAGCCAGGCCATAAGATTTTCAATGATATGTTTTGTCGTTTGGGAGAAACGGGTTCATTTCGCCATAAAAACGATGTAAGACGACCGAAAGAATTACTCCAGATCAAGAACTAGAAACTTTAGTTCGTATGGATGAAGATCCTCAAGTCAGCTCAAGTCGTTTAGCAGCGGCAACTGGGGTGAGTAAACAATCTGTCCTAAGGGTCTTACGTAAAGAACGCTTCTACCCATATCATCTTACTCCTGTACAAAACTTATTTCGAAGGGATCTTCCACAAAGGCTACAATTTTATCAAATAAACACGACAAGGATTGACATTTTATTTACCGACAAAGCAACTTTTACTCGCCTAGGCGTTTTTAACTGGAGAAATACCCATTAAGTAGAAAATCGTCATGCCATTAAAGAAAGGCATTTTCAGCAAGAATTTAAGTTTAACTGTTGGTGTGGTATCATCGGCGACCAATTATTGGGAACATTTGTCCTTCCTCCAAATTTAAATGGACAGTCTTATCTGTTTTTTCTTCAAAATTCTCTTGCTGATATATTACATGTTTTCATGCTAGACATACGGAACAGAATGTGGTTCATGCAGAATGGAGCTCCCCCTCATTTCTCCATTGAAGTCAGGAATTATCTTGATGAGACTTTCCCACGCAGATGGATCGGAAGATGAAGTGAGTTTGCTTGACCACCAAGGAGTCCTGATTATAATTCTTTGGATTATTATGTGTGGGGACATATGAAGTCCTTAGTCTATGCAAATACTATCAACTCAAGAGAAGAACTGTGGGACAAAATACAAAACGCAGCGAATTTTATTAGAGGACAGGAAAATGTATTTTTCAATGTAAGAAAATCTTTTATGAATAGAATTAGAAAAGGCATAGAAATGGGTGGAGGCCATATCGAACATTTACTCTAAGTTGCAGCAATGGGGTTTCTGCATGGGGGGAAAGTTAATAATGTTATGAAGTCAACTTTCACGTTATTTTTTCTTCTTCTAATAAGATTAGGTCCTTATTTTAGAAATATTTTGATTTATGTATTTATCTCAATACCATGAAAATAATCCATTAGTTCATAAGAAATTGAGAAAGAGTTTACGCTGTTATTACGATTTTGTTTTCCCTTACATTTTGTACTTTTTTCAATCAATACACTTTGTTTCATTAAATTTGAATTTGTCTTTCAAAAAATTATTGAAATGTTTAACGACACTTTCCTCGAAAACGGTTGGAGTTATTAAGTTCTACCAAGTGTACCTTTTATACGTGGAAATGACGCCCTCATCAGATTTTCTAGTCAGAAGTACCACAACGTTTCGTCAAAAAAAAAAAAAAAATGAAAAAAATTCCTCATCTAATATTTAATACTTATTATACTAATTAATACTTATTTTTAATAAGGACACATAGAACTAAACTTATATTTAGCGTGTAGCTGACACTGTTGTGAAGGACTAAAAAGATAAAAATTTTAGTGAAAAATAGAATGGATGATCATGCTATAAGAGTAATCAGTAAAAAAACTGTCGGAGAAATCTCATATTCAGCGTCCAGTTGAAAAGCTAAAACTACCTGGTAAAAGCAAGTGCTTGATTTTTATTGACATGAGATAATTAGTAAATGGGAATTTCGATTTGCAGTTTCCAGGGGATGAGGAATCAATTAATTAATTACATTTTGTTGGGTTCTTGTTTAAACAGATCTCAAAGTGTTACAGTGCTATCATCAAATTTATTACCAATACTCCTCGCGGCGTATCTTTAAAACACCACAGATAATACAACCCTCTATCCCTACGGTGGCCTTCAGAAAGGCCTTCATATTTAGAGATAATATCTGAGTACATTGACATTGATGTCGCCCTACTCAGCCCGGAATCAAGAGCGGGGTCCTTGGCCTAAACGGCAGCCGATATATCTGTGTATCTGTTCACGCAGTATTTAAAGAATATTTATTGCGGTCTAATCCCTTAGAGCATTGCGTGGTCACGATGTAATGCTGCGTGTTAAGAAAAACCAATCCCTAGGATCGTAAAGAAAGCCTCTACGGTATTTAGAATCCACTTGTTGGACTAGGTTGAAGAACAAAATTTTCCGTTGAATGGTGGATTGGAGAAAGAACCTTTGATTTCGATATTTGGCTACAGAAATGAGTACATTTGAATTACATTTAAAATTCAGAAAAATACAGTGATGACTGAAAAAGTAATGTTCTATTTTTTAGTGAATTTTAGATAAAAACGCGTGATTAGTATTCTTTTAGTCCTAAAATTTTCGAAAGATTTACTCATATTCACAAAAATCAACTTATTTTCTGTTTATTGGCAGCACTATTCGACAGTCACAGAATCTGTTAGAGTTACCTTAAATCTATATGAAACTTGTTACATTAAAGAGAGTGCCAAAACAGTAATAACAGCATCCATCTGTTAATGACTAGTATATGGCAGGCACAGAATCTATTACAGCTTCCTTAGGTCTATACAGGCTAATTACTGAAACTAATGATCGATTATTGTATTGTCATCTAGAATACATCAATTGAGCCAATTTTAAGGGTCTAAGTACAGGGTTATTCACAATATATTGACTCAATCTTTATTTCTGTTATTATTAAAGAAAGTATCGTATACAAGTTATAGGATCTTACCTATATTTTATTGAAACATGACCAAAAAAAACAATATCATGTATAGGTCACGTGATACAAAATAAATATATGGTTTTTTTTAAATGAAACACCCTATATATTATTGCATTTTCTAGAAGCCATTTTTCCCCTGATTTCAAATAATATTGTATATAGGTCTATCTTAAATACTTCTTGGCATATTTGACATTCAAAATGCAAATGAGCTGCTTTATTGCAAGAAGAGTGAGCCATGTGTGTCAAAACATAAGTAAAACAAAAATAAAAAGGTAGGCCACGAAAATAATTATTTTATTGTTTATTCAATTTTGACATTTCAAATTGTTATTATTAACTCCATAGCAACAACCGTAAATAGTTGTTTATTCATTAGTAAAATAAAAAGTTTTTTCTACGACTGCTTTGAAAAGTGCTATTATCTACGCGCTACTAATTACGCTTGAAAATTATTGATTTCACATAGCGTGTGATAAATCCTTAACGCACGCTAACAGTATGTGAAAACGCTTTCATGTATGAAAAGTGCTATTTTCAACATGTAAATTATATATGATCTAACCATAATCCTGTGTAAATAATTAATATGATATTAGAATTAACTTCATATTTAATTGATTAAACAACCGATTTAACAAATCAAGAAAAAATTCTTTATAATAAAATAATACTACATAAGTAATCAATTAAAGAAATTGTGCAAAGTGGCCACCATTATTTTCAATACAAAGCGCATTGCCTATCCAAATGGGAAATTGATTATTTAAATGTTCCCGAACTTCTAAAATGCTATGTGGAGTCGCTCCGTTCTGATGCCAAATCATTCTAGGCAATACGTCCATAGGGAACTCTTGAATTAGACGATCCACTTCTGGTAAAATTATTTCAAGATATGTTTGTCGTGTCAAAGAAAAATCATAAAATATAGGCACAACTACTTTGTTTTGAAAAATTCCGCAGCAAACGTGGATTAACTTAAAAAAGAGGTTTGTTCAAATGACTCGTAGAAAAAATTATAATAAATTTTCCACATGTTGCCCATTTTGATTGACAAACATCTATATGCACTTTTGAAATGAGGTTCCCACTGTTCCTAAAACTGCCGGTGCGATAGATGTAAAGGCAGTTATTATTCTTTCCTTCATATTTTGTACTGTTGTTGGTGTGTCTCTATAAACAATTTCCTTCACGTATCCCTATAAAAAGAATTCCATTTTTGTAAGATCTGGGGATCTAGCAGATCATTTATTGAGTCCATTTCTTCCAATCCATTGATTAGGGAAGGTATTATTTAAGTGGTCTCTAACTGCATTTAAATAATGTGGTGGAGCACCATCTTGTTGAAATCACATTCTATTTCGAATGTTTTCAGGGACATTTACCAATAATTGTGGCAGATAGCTTTCCAAAAAATGAAGATAAATAGCTCCAGTCAATGTACCATCAAAGAAATGTGGCCCTATTACATGTTCTCCAATAATTCCTCTCCAAACGATTATAGACCATCTCTGTTGGTTATCAACTTGAATAAAAAAGTGAGGATTTTCCGAAGCATAATAATGGAAATTGTGCCTATTAACAAATCCATTTTTTTGAAAAGTTGCCTCATCACTGAATAAAACAGTATTGAAGAAGTTGACATCATGTTGCATTTCACCTCTGGCCCAATTACAAAATTGTAGGCGCTTTTGAAAATCGTCATCAGGTGCATTTGAATATGATATGCATGCAATTTATTTGTTTTTAAGATTCGACCCACAGACCGTCTACTTATTCCTACTAATGAGCTCACTTCTCTTTCACTAACATGGAGATTCTCAACCGTTGCCAGCACCACAGAAAACTCATTTTCTTCGTTCACAACACGTTTTATTCTTTCACTTTTTTTATATTCGACATTTCCAGTTTCCAGAAATCTATCGAGAAGGCTTTGGAAGCTGCTAACATCAGGAATCCTTCTTTCAATATAACGTTGGTGATAAATTCTATTGGCAAGTAAACAATTTCTGTCTGACTCGCCCAAAACAAAAGTCATGTCTACAAGTTTCGCTTTATTAAAATGCATATTGTAAAATTCCAAATATTTTAAATTCAATACAAATTGTAACGACCGATAAGTGTGACAAAGGCAACATTACAGTAAAGAATCGGTTAAATACTATTTACTCATTTCAATGGATTGGAAGAAATGGTCCCACTAAATCGCCTCATTTCAAAATTGCATAAAGACGTATGTCAATCAAAATGGGCAACACATCGAACACCTATTATAAATTTTTCTAATGAATTATTTGAGGGAACCTCTTTTTTTAAAGTTTATTCTTAAATTTGACACTTATTTATTTATAAAACGAAAATGGTTGCAATTAGCCATAGGAAAGTACCTACAAAAAATGTTCGTTTTTCATTTCTACATCATATCGTCGAAAATATACAGGGTGTTCTATTTGAAATAATTGAGAACATTCAATTTAAAATGTTCTTAATTGAAAAATAATTTTTGGCCATCCTGTACATTTTTAGGAAATGAAAATGATTCAAAGACATTAATTAGATGTCTTGTAACTGGCATTCACATAAGATTTTCTTAAAACCCATAATTGTGACTGTGGTGACTTTTTTAATATTCTTCTGATGACTGCATTATTTCAACAAAAAAATTCATTACATTCAAGTGGTTTTGAGATATTCAATGCTAATAAAGGAATGAAAAGAGCCTAGAAAGAGGCTTCAAGAAATGAGCTGATACACATAGCAATCCATTTAAAAAAAGGCACTTGGTCCTGTAATTTCGTCTTGGCTCGCCCTGTATGTTCGAAAATAATTTCCATTTATAGACTTTTTTATCTAGTTTACTTCCAATTTTTAAAAAAATTTCTATCTCTATTGCCCAACCCTGTATATTTGAAATCAGGGAGAAAAAGGGATTTTCAAAAATGTGATAATATATAGGGTGTTCCATTAAAAAAAAACATATATTTATTTCGTATCACGTGACCTATACACGATATTGTTTTTTTTTATCACATTTCAATAAAACATAGGTATGATCTTACAAATTTTGTACGAAACTCTTTTTTCTATTTTCAATAATTACAGAAATAAAGGGGGGTCAATATATAGTGAATAACCCTGTACATGAGAAGTCGATGAAAAACCCATTATTTGGCCTGAACAAACAAATAGAAAATTAAATAAAAATGGGTAAACAGTCTTTGAATAACCGTTTATAGCATTAACTTCAAATTAATGCACTAATGATTCAGTCTTTTGCTTTCAATTTTGCCGAAATATCAAGTTACGATTTACTCTTAGGGGGTACAATATTACTTCGGGAATTTCCTGACTAAGTTATAAACAGGGAAACGTGTGTAGGAGTTGCGAAAGTAAAATAACGAGCCATTAAAACTTCTGACAAATAATAATTCTATTACATTGAGCTTTTTCGTTGACAACAAAACCTACTTACCCAAATTCTGTCTATATCCAAGAGTCTTGTTAGGAAGTTGGCATGGAATAACTACGTGTATATCAGGCCAAGGTCCAAAGGCTCCAGTAGATAAACTATGACAGGTCTGGATTAAAACCCTATATTTTTCTTGATACTGGGAATACATTTAATCTGTTCGGGAAACGCTGAACAGTGTATGTATATTAATGGATGTTTTCTATAGTTTGTCATGTTTAATAAATTGGGATTTAAATATATTTTCAATATGGAATGAAACACAGTTAAATTGTGAACAGTGTGGTATTTTTTTTTTCAGTATGATGACAAAAAAATGCTTGTGTTTATTTGACATAAACCCAACGACTCTACTAAATGTGCAAATCTTAATCTACCGGTTAAGGCAAGGCCACTGAAAATCGAAAAGGAAGTTATATGTAAATTATTCCAAGTTTAATAAACAGAATTTTAATATTATGACAAAAATATCTCTATTATTTTTAATGCTGGTTTTATTATGCTATCATTGTAACTTTATACTGCAAATGTTTGACATTACTATTTACAACACTCGAAAAACATGTTGTAAATATTTAACTTGACTGATTCAAATGTTTTTTTATCTGCCGAAGCAAAATATAATGTAATGCTAATAACATGTTTCCTATCGGTTTTAAAGTTATTCCGTTAGTTTCATTTCATCTGATTTATCTGCATACGGTAGGCATTGCTGTCTTTACCCCCCGGGGCGGCAATCTAAGCTGAATTGGACTGAAGTCATGTTTGTTGCCAGCAGCGAGTATATGGGATAGGATTATGAAATAAGAAATTACTACATGCATTAAAAATATGCATTTATTAATAATGCAAATAAAATATTACGAATCACCGCGACATTTTGGTTTTCTGGCCCTTTTCATCATTCGTTTAGAAAACTTCCAACATTAACATACATTATTTAAATGTTGATAGTTTTTTAATCGATTATTCACTTTGATTTTATTTAAATCTCGCGGTGTTTTCCGATTTTCTTTAACTACGTTCCAGTATGTCTTATTTGATGACGTTTTTACTGTTTGTTTTTACTAGACTCACTCTACGTGACTACGCACCTCGGACACGTTGTTGACCTTAAATTTGTTACATTCATTTTTAAACAAATAAATCACTTGCGTGTGACATATCGAAAAATATGATTTAGTCATAGGTTACTTGTTTGGCACTGGCCTTGTAGCATTTGATGACACTTTATTTAAAAAATGTAACTTCATTTTAAGCATTGAAAACAATAAAACACCCAAGTGTCAATCTGAACTATGACAGTTAGTAATTTTATATTATCGGAAGAGAAAGTTTATTGTTATATTTTGACGAAGATCGAAAGAAAGTGTTCAAGAGATTTAGATATCTCCTATTGTAGTTGGATGGGTGACCGTTCCAACGAAGACCGTTTCCTCGCCTCATACATCTTCCAGCGGCTTGTATATCAGTGTATGCGCGGAAGCTATACAACCTTAGGCGAGGGTTGTATAGGGGATATACCATCCTTCGGAGGGGATGTAAAGCCGTCGGTCCATTGTTTGTTAAAAGTTAGGCAAGCAAAAGATCCCTACTCTTCTTAAGGGAAGAGGTTCGGCAAAAATTCCTGGTTGGGGGTAGCTCGTCTACAGGCGTCGGTGTTAGGCCTCAGTAGCGGAAATAGGCCGACGTTAAATAAGTGTATTAAAAAATATATATATCTCCTATTCAATGGCATAAATAACTCTTCACAAATATAAATATAAAGCTCGAAAACCAAGTGTATTACAGAAATTATATCCCAATGATAATATTGTGAGGAATAATGTTTGTCAAATTATGCTGGAAAAGCACAAAGAAGATCCACTAATCTTCAATCATAATTTTTGGATCGATCAGGCATCATTTAACACATCTGGAATAAATAATAGAAATAACAATCATTACTGGGCACCGGTAAATCTCCATATAGTGGACGAAATTCAGTTTCAAGGCTGCAGAACTTTAAATTTGTGGGCTGAAATATTTAATAACAGGGTAATATATAAATTTTTTGAGGGCAACAAGAATATATTAAGAGAAATTATCGAAAATAACATAGATAATCTTGGCAGCATGATGTAGCTCGTTATCACAAAAGTGTTAATGTACCAATATTGTTGAACCAGAATTTCAATCAATGGATTGGTAAACATGGACCTATAACGTGAAGTCCCGATCTCACGCCGCTTGACTTTTTTTGGGGCTATATGAAAAATGAAGTCTACAAAACAAGATCTGATAATGTGAACGATCCACCTTTACACGTCTGAAGGACTTTTATTATATTTTCCAAAGTGGATATTAAACGTTCACAAAGAAGGGTTCAAATCGACTGTTTCAGACAGAGAATAATATAAAATCTATACTTACTGTTTCGTTTTTGCTTAACTGCTTCACTGATGGTACCAATTGGACGTCGTAACACTATAAATCTAACACAGTAAATACTAACACTTTCTTAAATTTAGACCTGAAAAGGAATTTTGAAACACAAGAAAAAGACAATATAACGTTCAAAAATATATATTAAATCTTTTAAAAAATTATGTTTTTAGAAAACGTTCAAGAAAATGTATTGACAAACTATAGTCTGGCCGTGTACAACACATAGTGAGGAACGGAACGACTCATAATGTACCAACTACCATCCAATGTTTAGTTTTTAGCTAACGGTTACACAAAAAGTTAAAAGTAAACGTTCAATATTTATAATTTTTTGGTGGGCTTTTGCTTGCCTGTCTATTGACGTATTTTCAGTTCAATATCAATTTTGATCGCTCCTCGGAGCTTAAAAATGCTTGAATCCCAACGACTTTGAATTATATTCTGCAATTATAGATTCATACGTTCAGGCAAGGCGGTCTATGCACGTTCTGTGTACATGGTAAGTATACTTTTCTGATACCGAATCACTGAGGAACCGATTTAGGGCAAATACGCTTAAAACCCATCATTTTCCCGTCAAAATCAACTGCTAGAAAATGACCACCTTCGACGCTATGGGCTATTTCTGCAAAAACTTTCGAAATACTTTGACTAAAGTGGATAACTTGTCCTCATATTTAACACAACGCATGAGTTGCAGTGCTTAACAACGTGGATTCGTAAAAAGGTTTTTATTTTCAAAATTTCCGAAGTTATAGTCGGTTTTCGTTATACTTTCTAAATTTTGTGGTCGGGGCGACATTACGTCCCCGTGCAGCGACATTCACTACACTTTTCAAAATAACACTTCTTGATGAGTTTCCAAGATTTTGGCATAAAAAACGCTCCGTAGAGCGAAAATGTGATTGAATGTATATAAAAACCTCTTCCAGCGGCATTTTTACTCACGCCGGATTTCGAAAAGTTCATCGAGGGTTTTGGCGTGTTCTTTAACAATAATACCGATCAATTGAAGGAAAAAATCATTGAAGTAATTCATCACATAAATACGATACGAGCAATATTTACGAAAATGTGTCCAGAAATTTTAATAAAAGAATTAATTTGTGTGTAAATAATGACGGTTCCCACACAGAACAGTTACTTTAATTTTTCTGTTGCTGTCCTTCAATAAATTTCTTATTTTGTGTTCAAAATAATTTTATTTTTTGTGTTGTTTCATCAAATGAAATTAAACTTATTATGCATCAATAATTAGAAAAAGTTCCTTTCTGGCATTCCACTCCGGACTCGGCCATTTAACTGCGCCGCTAAGCGCCATGGATGTCGGAGAACTGGTCGGAAGAGTAGAGGGAATTAAAATAATTGGAAAAAGTTTTATTGTTTTCAATGCCTACTTAAAACTTTCTGGTCAGTTTCCAATTTATAAATTATTGATGTTCTTGTAAATATTAGAAAAACTATAGAAAATAGCCATGTGAAATATTATATTTTTGAAATCAGAGAAAAATAAGAAATGCGATTTTCGAGTTAGATACAGGGTGTTCTATTTAAAAAAACCAAGTAACACCCTGTATATGGTTAGATTTGGAAGTCATTATTTTCTCAATATGACGTATAAAAACTCGCTAGAAAATGATTTAATCTTGTTTTTGAAATTCTTGAATCGGTCCAGAAATAACCAAGTTAGAGGGGGGGACATTTATAGTGAATCACCCTGTGCAAAAACAATGAAAATACTGTTTTTTATATAAAGAAATAAGTTATTGCCAGTAGTCTATTTGTACTTTCATACTGTGTACTATTTTCCTAACTTTATCAGTTTTGCTTAACTATAAGATATATTCGCTAAGCTACGCTACGCTGATGAGGAGCAATAACTCCGAAACACGTGTCCGTAGCTGCATTGTTGTTTCTCTTTGAGGTATAAGGCAATAACTTATTTCTTTATTTAATTATTTAGCCTCATAAACCCCCATCATATTTTCCTGTTTTTTATTTCTAAAGAATCAATGAACACAGCATTATACTAAAGAGTAAACAAGAATGTACCCATTACAATGCAGGATATTTATTTCTACTGGCGTATAAAATAATATTTATTATTCGATTGTATTTTGAAATAATGCTTCTTGATTTAAATGAGCTTTTAAAAATTACAAACAGTAGTATTTCATGTCATTTTTATAATAAGCATATTCAAGCCATAGGGTATACACAATGTTTTCGCAACTTTCGTAAATAGAAATAATTTCTGTTTTCTCTGCCAAAGGACACACCATGTTTGGAAAGCTATTTTTCATTTTATTAACACTGACAAATGAAAACTAACAAACTCTGTGCTCCATATTTTAAACTAGGACAAGCAAACAACTGATTTCTTTTGTAGCTTTTTGTTGTCCCAATCAATGCAGTTTCTGCAGAAATACTACACAATTTACTTTAATTGGTTAAGAAGGACGCACTTTGAAAATATATTGAACTAATAAACATATTTGTGATAGGCCTACTTTAAATGTAATTATAAGTGTAAAACAACATATACACTAAGGGCCGGTTTATCAATGCAGGGTTAAAACACTTATCTATATTGTAAATGTCAAACGAAACAATGGGTATCTATTGTTTTGTTTGACAGTTAACTTTTGGTTATGAGTTAATCTTGCATTGATAAACCGGCCCTAAGACGAAAGAAAGTAACAATTGTCGCAGACAGCCATGACACGACGATAAGTTTTTAAACCTTTTATTTGCATTACTATGTTAATAGCCCAAAATTTTAATTCTAGTGTTCAATGTGAAGTTATAGCAAATTTTAATCCAAACAATTGTTTTTGTATTTCTCTTCAGTTAAGACAGTGAAAGTGCTGTAAGCAAAAAATTCAGTTGTTAATCAACTAAGTATCAATCCTATGGTTTAAGAAGACTGAAACCATGGGTAAAATTGCGTCAAATTTAGTTCGTGCATATTGTGAATTTTGTCGTTCAGTTTGGAAAGTTGACCAAGTCCGAAGGAGAAGGGTCTGTTTAAACCTCCTACGTTTCTCATTATTATATCAGCTAAATTTACAGAGTATCTATTGCTCTTAGCTATATCATGATTTAAAGTTTTCTCTATTTCGAACTTGTCTTCATTAAGAGGAAAATTAATACACTATGAACTAGGAGGTTTAGACTCGCTACTATTTTGTGCTTGGCACAATGGTAAGGGCCATTCAGAATGTATCTAAGAGTACTAGCATCTTTTCTGTACGCATCAAATTGTAATTTTTGATTCTGTATTTAAATGACAGTTGTTCATAAATGATTCTAATCAGAAACGATTTTATTTAGAGCCAAAAGTGCAACTTTCATTTCAAATGTTGCAAATATTTCGTTTCTTATCCACGAACCTGCTATGAAGAAACTGGAATGAGTTATTTACTACGTTTTTTCTTTCATGTTGCTCAAAATTAACTATTTTGCTTAATTTGCAATATCTGATGATAATGAAGATACTGCTAAAGTATTCTCAATATTCATTATAATCAGAAACGATTTCAGTTTAGAATCTAAGTCGATTTTTTAATCTATTATCTCTAGTAAAAAATTAAATTGGGATTTAGTGTGTGTACAATAACCAAGGGCCTCTAATATTTATTTTGGCATTAGCTACCCCCTCTACCACCCCCATTGCCACCCTTACCCTATTGTTTAAGGGAATAAAATATTAAAATTTCATAGAGAAGGGCGGCGCTCCTGTCGGCCCATGGGGCGCCGATCCACCAGGCAAACGCCCGGTTACCCGACGGCCCCATCCAATCCTGGACGGTATTACAAATGAGCAATACGTTGAGAGACCTATTTTGACAAAAGAAACTGGAAGCCGCGTAAAATTCATAAAACTGTATTTATAATTAGTATCTCTTGTAAGTATATCAAATATAATGAAGATGAACCATCGAGAGATTTCAATGTAAGATTGGATGATCACAAAAATTACATTAGGAAGAATAAAATTCAGATAATCCCGTAGTTAACATTTAGATAATATTTCTTGCGAATACAAATCTAAATGCTTTAATTTTTACATATATCCATATAAATCAATAATTAATATTTTTATTTTTCAGGTAAGTGTAGATGCGACTGGTACTTATCATAACTTATTTAGGTAAGCCATTTTTATGTCTATCATAATTTATACGTATATCCCCTAAGTCAATTCGCAAGCGCTATAATCAGAAATGAAAATATTTTAGTAGAAAAAATAGCACATTTCAGATCACCAGTAATTAAAAAAAAAGAATTATTGAACCAATAGAGAAATTTCATAGTTTGAACTGCTTATTTCAGTAACTTGTCCATCTTCTACAGTGTTATAAATATTAACCAAACATATCAAAAACTTAGACATAGAGCCGCAGAATCGAGAGCACTTATTTTTATTTTGACTGATGAGGAGTGTGATCAGAAATAATTTTCAAAGCCACTTTACAGTTTGCAATTTTTGCCGGCAATTTCTTGCCAACAATAAATACTCTTGCGAGTTTGCGCACTACTACGTGTTTTGATCAGATGTGGCAATGTTCCTTGCATTGCAGAAATTAGAACCTGTCTTAATTGATATTGCGGTTGCAATTCTGGTGATATTTTTGGTGATTTTTATGATGCCAACAGTATAGAAATTAGAAAATTGGCAGAGAAGTTTTGGTAACATTTAGATCATTGCTACGTATAATTTCTTCGGGTAAATTAATATTGCCCCTTTTGCAATTTAACCAAGGTTTCACCCACCATCATCTTTCTCTCCATTTTTTTAGTGCAGAACAGGCTAGTAATATACTTGCTGCTGCTGCTACTTTTGCTGTTTTATTCTAGATCAACATTGCAAAATCACAACACCAGATAACCTATAAATATTCTTCCTAACAGCTGTCAAAAGAAAGTCAAACCTAACATCTGTTTCTATCTCTTAAGATGGTATACCTGTTTATTTCAAAGATATATTTTAAATAATTGCCACTTTATTCCGTGGAATTGCTAAGTGTAAAGTCAAGTCATAAGAAACATTGCCGGCAACAAAAATTGCTAACTGTAAAGTGTGCTTTAGCAATGTTCAAGTATTGCAGTATTGCACTTATCAACTGGTTTTTCAAAATTTCGGAAAATCGTGAAAATTTGAATAGGTATTTAGGTATACAGGGTGTAACATTTCGGAGACTACTAGAGATATTTGAGTTCTGTAAAAGCCCATTGCTAGAAAATATAAATGGCTTTAGCTTTGAATGCAAATAGTTTTTTAAATATATTATGGGGTAGATGGCGCTGCACTATAAAGAATTTTTTGGATGACAGGAACTTAGAAATGTTATCTATGATAAAGAGAATTTAATTTCAATTAGATTTCGTTATATAGAAAAAATTTGAAAATCCAACCGTTTTTAAAAAATATTTAATTTTTGAAAAACTAAAATCGCCGTAACTTTCTTACATTCAGTTTTAGACGATAGTTTGTTCGTAACTTTCTCCATAGAAATTTATTGTGAATAATGTGACAATAAAACTTTTTTTTACAACTTCTGGTTAAACCTGAAATTACATTTATTACAATTTTAAGGCGCCCTCCCCTATATTTTATTAAACAATATTGAATAAAAATATGTTCCATGCATTTTTTCTAGCAATGGGCTTTTACAGAACTCAAATATCTCTAGTAGTTTCCGAAATATTTCACCTGGCAGTTTTTATTGGCACACCCTGTATTTGTCATGTCATATTTTAAAATAAAACATAAACCTGAAGGCTGATGATATACATAGTTTTTAAAAGAAAACATTGTATTTAGTGATAAATATTTATCTAGTCATAATAATTAATACATTATTATCGATTATTTTATTACTCTTTCTTGAAATATAATATATTCCTAAAGTAATTTTCACGGAAATACTAAAGCATTAAATACCAATTCTATTATTTATAATCGCCATTATTTTTATTTCAGTTAGTCGTTAGTATCGTACCATGTTCTATAAACCTTATGAATAACATTGTCTGAACCGAGTGAAATAAATATAATCCAGTCAAAGTAGACATTTTAATTTACTATAATTCGCATTGAGGTGAATATTGGTACAGGTCTTAGGTATACTATTACAAATAAAATGTCAAAAATCCCTACCGATCCTACGTCTGCTAAAAAATGTATTCAAGGTCAAAGATAAAAAATATCGTTTTTTGCATTTTTCTCGAAAACGGTAAGTGTTTTCATAAAAATAGGTCAAACAAAAGTTGTACATTATGCAAGTGTCTACAAAAATTGTTCTTATACTTTCTTCCCTACGAATCACCATTCCTGAGACATCGCGATTCTAAAAATTGAAGAAGTCATATTCTACATAATATGCACACCCGCACCACCTGTGAGGCAGTTAGTCCATTCAAAACACGCGTTAGGGTGCCGGAACGGAACACCGGTTCCTGACTACTTTTACTTTCCATTCCCGCAGTCCTAAAATGGTTGCGTCACCCTTAAAAATGCAAAAAACTGAATTTATTGAGGGTTTTTCGCGATAATTTTAATAATCGAAAATGATCCAATGAAATACGCTTTTTTAAATATTTTTTTGTACAGGTGATTGATTTATACCACATCAAGCCAAATTTGATGATAAAGGATAATCCTAGAGGGTTAAAACTACCCTTAAATCGACTAAAAATAAAAAAAGTGCACAAGTCTTTCATCTTTATGCTTCTAATTCGATTGGATGGGTATTGTCAAACAAAAATAAATTATTTTCTACCCTTAAGGGGATAAAACTACCTCTATATCTATATTGACTGAAAACGAAAAAAAAATGTTTAAAAAAATTAGTAAAAAATTTATTTTTTCAACTTTAAAAATTTATTTTTTCAACTCGCGAAATAAAGCAAGAAAAGCATATTCAAAATTGTTTTGCTTGTTTGTAGATTCAAATTTGAATAAAGTTTTTGAATGAAAATTTGAATGAATAGGTACTGTGAGGCTAAAATAAATTATTATATACAAAATACATTTTTAAAATATTTTTTATTAAGTATACAGTATAGACATATGTAAGTGTGATAATAATAACGATAAAGTGATTCTTTACAAAATTTGAACAAAATATTTTACAGTAATCTACGTTTTTTATGATCTAAATGAATATTCATACAATTATCATTTTCACATTCAACAGTTACATCTTCTAACTTATCTACACTCATTCAAGGAAATTACTTACTTATTAAAAAGTTTGACAATAAATTAAAAATATACAATTTTGTTTATTAAAACTTTTAATATCTTTAATTGAAACAGAAATTTATAAAAATCGAATAACAATTCAAGCTGTATAAACGTTGAAACACGTGTTTATACATGAAACTTACAACTGAAGCCGAATTACATTCCAATGCATAATATTCTCCGCGCCATCTTTACAACATAATCCGAAAAAATAAAATTTTAGTCTTCTTTTTCATTTTGTTTTTTATTCTCATGCCAAGCTTGGTTAACAATATCGTCATGATACATGTTAATCTTCCTGGTTTTTTAGTTATAATAACTTTATTACTATACTTCAACTTCAATCGTATCTTAATTGTTCTATTATCTAAAGCGGGATTTTCGCAAATATGTTTTAATTCTTCCAATAAACTGACCATCATCACTATTTTCAATGTACAGTGTGTTGGAAAAGTTATCTCTATGTCTTGGACAAAGTCGCTTTATGGAGCTGTATAACTCCATGAATTAGTCTTGAAATTCGGCCACAAATAAAGGAGATACAGGGGTGTCTTCACGAGAAGTGAAACAAACATTTATTTTTTTTAAGTTTTCCGATTTTGACCAAATTTTATAGAGGGGCATATCTCGTGACTCTGGACAACTTTTATTGACAAAATTTTTGTCTATTTCTAAGCCTACTATGATTTCTCGAAAATTGCGATTTTCTTTTTATCGCAGTAGGCCGGCGTTTTAGATCTAGACGACATTTATGTGTCATGTAAAGTCAGCTTATAGAGTTATACATCTGATAAAAGTTAGAAATGAATTCGGCCACAAATAAATGAGGTACAGGGGTGTCTTCACAAGAAGTGAAACACACTGTATGTAAATATTTTTTCCAACCCAAAATTCATAGATTCATATTGAGGACGACCGATTTTACATCCAGTGGTGGGTCTCAAGAAGCAATTATAACAATTATTATGGTACTTAGTCTCAGCAACAACTAAATCATATTCATACCCAATGCGTGCAGTAACAGTTTTTACTACGTCACCAGAACGAGTCTGAGCTACCTTCAGAATATATTCTTTAAATGTAAGTGTAGCAACTTTATAAATTTTACGTCGAACATTTTGCGCTTTTTGAGTCACTTACGCGCGCTCTAGTACAAGGTGGACTATTTTAGATGTACTGGCTTGTTCCATCTCGTGTTGTCTTTTAACTACAGCAATAGTACTCCTCCGAGTGTACATTTTACGGCACTGCACAGATTTCTTATCTTTCAGGTATTCAAGAAACCCATTATTTCCTTCAGCACTTGAATCAATCAAAGTCTTCATTCCACGATCTAC
The DNA here is from genome assembly GCA_963675555.1 of Leptura quadrifasciata. Lineage (NCBI taxonomy): Eukaryota > Metazoa > Arthropoda > Insecta > Coleoptera > Cerambycidae > Leptura > Leptura quadrifasciata. Next base: position 51,403,253 of record OY776682.1, on the reverse strand, counting down.
AATTTCACTTTCAGCCAAAGGGTTACTACAAATAAAAGCAATAAGCACGGTATTCACTGCAAAGGAACGTTCAACACTAAAAGTATTTCATTTACATCCTTCAAAAAAAAGCGACCGTCACCACTCGAACAATAGAGCAGCAGACAGATGTTGCTCAAGGTTATACGGGCAAATGAAGTTAGGGACTGAGTTTCTTTTAAGTGTATATTCTCAGAATCGGATGATTTGTATGTATAAAGTTACACAAACTAATATTTTTACTTATATTGAACGTCAGATGATCTGTATAGGCGGCGTAGGCGTGCAGATTTAGTATTCTCGATGTTTCAAATGGTGATATCTCAGGAATGATGATTCGTAGGAAAAAAAGCATAAGAACAATTTTTGTGGATAATTGCATGATCTACAACTATTGTCTAACTCATTTTTGTGATTTTATGATAACACAAAAAAACCGATATTTTTGAACTTTGACCTTAAATACATCTTTTAGCAGACGTAGGATCGGTGGGGATTTTTTATATTTTATTTGCAATAGTGTGCCTAAGACCTGTACCAATATTCAGCTCTATGCGATTATTGAACATTTGCCACTATTTTTGTCTATTTTGACCGGATTAATATCATAAAAGGTAAATCGCCGTATTCGGATTCGAAACACCTTTCTGGAGACTTGATACTTTCCCACAAAATCGTTGTCAAATAGGAAATAATCTATAAACAAATATTTCTATCACACTCAATCTAAATTACAGATAAAAATAGAAATGGATCATCCAAATATGCTTAAAATAAAATTATTTTTAGAGCAGCTAATATATTTAGATCATTAAATTAATTGCCTAATGGAACGAGATTAATATTGCTTATCTCGTGGCTGTAGATTTATTAAATATGGATAACCGTTAATTAATACTCGGTGCTACAAAGCGCCCAATCTTAAATGGAGTCTCATCGAGCTTTTGGAACTATTCTATAAACCAATTGTTATGAGAAGTTGTGGAAAACTTACAAATGCCGGTGCTTGAACCAACCAACGTTTTAATTAACGTCGTGATTTTAATTTTAAATTTCTCATTTAATTCAATAATTGCGTGGGTTAACTTCGAATTAAAGCTTTCAGGGATTATAGAAAATAAAATTAGGGATAAAACAATTATTGAAACAATAACAGATTATCAGTTGTATACATTTAAGCACAATCGGTCAGGAAATAATTAAAACACGGGTATTTATGTGGTGTGTTTGTCATATGATATGATAATAATTAAATATGTATAAGAGTTATATATCGAGACAATACTTGATCAAAACGGAAAACCACATATAACCGAATTCCACGACTTAAAATAATAATGAACCGTACTTCCTAGTGTTAGTATTATCGTCCCATGTTTTCATTAACCAAACAAAACTTTTGAAATTACAGTTTTATACATTTTTTACATAACCTCTTTTCGAACGTTTGATCCCAACTAAGTAATAGAATCTTCTAGTGTTTGTAAAACGGATGTTTCATATAGTAGTGTAAAGTTCTCAAGTTATTCCTTGCGTGCTGAATATTCGCGGAAGCTTTCATTCTGTTAAACGATTGCATGTTTGTTTTCATACAAGTTACACATTTTAAGGTAGCGAACGCACGAAAAAGTGAAAATGTTTTGAAATGTGACCTGCTAGATCCCATTTGCTTACCTGAACTTCTCTTATTAATATATAAAAATACCACGCAACGGGCTACAGCTTGTTGTGTGGCGAGAATGCTCTAATTGTCTAACGTGTACTGGGTTCCACCCCCAGTTCCAACACTGGCAACGTCAGAGGATAATGAATGTGTGTTTGAGTTTTTCGAAAGTATAATATATATATATATATATATATATATATATATATATATATATAATTTAGTCTGCTTGGACATTTATTTCACAAGAGAAGTAAACAGTATGTATTTTTATGCAACCATAATTCAAAATTGTAAAGAATTCAGTTTATGTGATTTTTAAATTTCTCTGTAAATTGTCACATGAATTTATAATCTGCCACTTATTTTGGTGATCTGTATATTAACAATTTTTTTCCAGACGGTTCATAATGATTTTCACTAAAGTTTTCAGATATTGGTATACAGAACTACTACCGTAAAAGCCGAAATTTAACATAAGTAAACTCGGTTAATTATATGGTTTTGACGTTAAATAAATTAGTTGAATTTAAATTTCAAAGTTTCCCACCCTAGTTAAAGTTTTGTGTGGCTTAAAAAAGTACCATTCAAACTTTTCTAATAACTCTACTTAAATGAATTGATACAGGAATATCAGCTGCTGCTATTTGAATACCTTTGGGATACGTATGCGAGGCTCTTTAATCTCTGCCTTTGTCATTTGATTCGGAACATCAAAGATTCTAAAGACATTGTGTGCACGTGCTTATGACGGATTCAAAATGAGTTGTATAATTGAACTAGTTTGATAATAAAAAAAAATATAGGGAAAAATGTCGACATCGAAAGTAATTGCTATTTTGTTGAAAATATAAACAGTTAAGGATTTGAAAAACCAGAATTAGAATTTCCATTTGACATAAAGTAATTTAAAGATTTTATGATTATAGATTACCGTAATTAAAAAACCGTTGCCCAAGGAATCACTGCTTCCATATCCAGATTTTGTATCCAAGTCTTATACACACTAAATGCCAATGTAATATTTTACTCCCTTTAATAATAGGGTGGGGGTAGTAGAAGGGGTGGCTAATGCCAAAAATTTTTTTTGAGACGTTTCATTCTTGTATTGAATACGAACGGGACTCTCGAGGTGGGAAAAATAAAAATTCTAGTCCTAGCTAGTCGCTGAGCATTGTTTGAGACTCAGGAGGGTATTCGTGCACTTAATTTATTTGTAGAAACCTTGGTTGCTCTTTCAGAGAAATAACTATAAGCCGGTATCAGGGTCAGGGCTTTAGTTAAAAGTTTGAAAAAGTTACTTTATGTAAGTAGGCAGATCACTTTCGTAACCCCCTGCATACTATTGTTGAGTAAAACAACACACTTGTTTTAAACACGAACTGAAATATTTATTCAAATTCACTTCACAAGGTTTTTAGAAATGAATATAAAATAACTAAAAATAAATTCTGATAAACGGGTAACTTTTCAACTACGAAAGTTTCGTCAAGAAGAAAAAATTAACTCGTTTGCTGTTTTAAAGAATTTCAAAAATTCACTTTGTGGCGAAGGAGCCGGTTAAATATTAATTTAAAAACACTAAAAATAATTATAGGTGCACTAGGGCAGAGATTATGGATGCTTTTTACTTGAACCACCAATGCACGGAATGGCTGGGGCAAGCAACCAGTTTTAGACCAAGCCCGCACGCTGTCAGAGGACATATCCAGCTTACAAAAAAACGTTTCCAGCTGACTCGATGGGGCACGATTAACGGAACCCCACGAGAGTATATAAGCTCGGGCACGGCTAGGTTCGAACAAGTTCCGTCAGTGCCACGTTCTATAACCGTACTCGTTGTACGGTTATAGAACGTGGCACTGACGGAACTTGTTCGAGCTTCGGCGTGCCCGAGCTTATATACTCCGTGGAGTTGCGTTAATCGTGCCCTATCAAGTCAAGCGGAAACGATTTTTTCTAAGCTGGATATGTCCCCTGACAGCGTGCGGGCTTAGTCTAAAACTGGTTGCTTGCCCCAGCCATTCCGTGCACACCTGTAACTGCGCAATTATCGAAATTGCTTGAAATCCTACTTGAAACTTATGTCATTAAATAGAGTTTAAAAATTGATGCGTTTCGGTTTTTTAATGAACCCTGTATCACGAGCTAATAGTTTGGGTAATAGGAGTAGATACTGATACGCTATGGTGGTTTGTTATTTATTTACTACGGAATTACGGATACGGTTAGAACAGGTTACTGAATGCATGTAGAATTTTTATCTGAATGAAATAAAATCTGATATTTGGGCACAGTGGAGAGTATGACGAGTAGAATGAAAGTATATAGGAGACGATTTTGAATGTTTTGGCTGTAAAATGGACAAAATTAATAATGTGAACGTTTTGACGATATTTTTGGGATCTTGGTCAATTATTGGTCTGTGCTAAATTATTCGGGAATTTAATTTTGAAAATTGTGTTTTTTTGTCAAACCAAAATACAAGTGTACTTTTTTATGGGTTTTGGCACTGTGTGTGGATAGATCGAGTATTTTGACAGATTTTAATATTTTTTCCAGTTAATTTTTTGATTGAATGTAGTACACACTACAACAGTATACACACTAAATCACATTTAATTTTTTTTACTCCGTTTCATAATAGTGTAGGGGTGGTATTGGGGGTGATAATGGGCGGTGGCTGATGCCAAAAAAAATTTTGAGACCTTGACTTTTCGTACATGTCCTAAATTACAATTTTATGGACTCTTACCTGCTAGTATTGCCTATTTACCCCCGAACCCTTCAACGGAATTAGATCAAAATATAATCCAGTTCGAGATCTCGTTATAGTACATAAGTGTTCCAGATTTTAAGTCAATATCATAAACTGTTCCAGAGTAAACGTGCGTACAAAAAAGAGTTACAGACTGACAGACAGAAATTTTTTTTCTCAAATTTAAAATCTCGACGTTTCATGACATTTTAAGCCTATTTCAACAAACAAACAAAATATTTTTTTGCGTTACTATACTTGCACTAGACGTGGAAGTAAATGTATAATGAAAAGGAATGATTAAAGAGTAATTACTGCACTGGAGGGAAAAATTAACGCACCACTTAAAATTTATCATGATTTTAAAGTTGATTTTTTTCTAAACCATTTGTCGGATTTTGATGGTTTTAATTTTGTTGTATAGGTTAACTCTTCTGGAATGTAAAGTCAGGTTTATTTTAGGTAAAAGTTATTGGTCAAAGTGGTTATCCCATAGCTGCTCCATCCTTCTGCTCGTAGAAATCCCCATTCCACAGAAAATAGGTTGCTGATAGGCATACTCGGACCAGATCCGAAATGTCTTCTCTTAATCCTCTGGGTACAAGTTGCTGTCAACTGTTTCCCCAATAGATACGTTGCTGAACAAAGATTCTACGTCGAAGTTGACCATGATGTAGCTGTAATTTCCAAACCCCCTAGAATTTCCATGAAGTGACCGGAGTTCTTTACGTAGCTGCTTGTCTAGCCTACATAGAATTGTAATATATCTAGGACATATCTAGTCGGTGATCTACATGTAATGACGATGGTCTCAAAGGATTTCCAGGTTTGTGACTATTCGGTAGGTCGTATAGTCGTGGTGGTATGGTTTTGCTGGGTAGTAGGCGGCATTGTTCTTCTACTGTTATTTGATAATAGCCGTTCTCGTTTGCTTTTCAGTTCTTTCAGTTCAGTTCTTTTCAACCTTTTCATGATGTTCTGGAACCGCTGAAGATTTTATCTTATCTCGATTTCTTCATTATTGCTATTGCTTTTGCATTACCTTTATCTGACTTTAGAATGATGATACTGTTATTTTTACTATATTTCTAACTGCCATCTTCTCTTCTCTATACTTACGGCATGTTTCGTGTCTTACTTCTTCTGCTTCCTCAAATGCCAATCCTCTAATGGCATTATTCACTTCAGCGATAATATCTTCTTTGGGTATTTCATTCAGTGCTATAGCAAAGATTTCTTTATCCGTTTCTTTATTCTCGTTTTTTGAAGTTCTGCTTGTTTATTGATAATACGTTCGACTGTCCTCCAGAGATCTTCGTTTAGTATAGGATCTTTAAAAGTATTTGTAATTGATAACAGCAGATGGACTTGATTTTCAAGTTGCTGCTTAGGACTGGGCATGAGAAAATAAGGAGCAGTGTATGCGTAAAGAATTACGATGAAGATAAGTTATAAATATCAGGATAATAGTTTTAATCAGAGTACATTGTGTAAAATAAGTAGCTCTATTGGCAGAACAAATTGTACAGCTTGGAGATAAATCGATAAATTGGGGAAAACAACCCTAGTTAATGTATTACCAAATAACAACTTTGAAATTAAATGCACATACAATGCAAAATTTATAAAGAAACTACACGATTTGCAAAGGATCCTGCAAACTTCTTATGGAATGATTTAATGCATAGACTGTACATCATTTCTTCAAAAATATGTTATTTATTTGTATAAATTGTTCTTGTCAGCCCGTTTTGACACTCTTAAGGCCATTTCCATTGTGTGTAGAAAAAATAGGTGAAAGATATAATGTTATGATTGTTGGAATCTATTTAGGTCAATAAGGTCATAAAATAATGTAATAATAATGACAGTATTTTGGATTTTACAGTAAAAATAAAAAAGTGCATCAAAATTGAAAATCTCTCTAATTTGGATTTTAATTTTGCTACTGGCGATTCCGATACAACAACACAGGGTGGTTTGAATTTAAATAATAAAAGTGTGTTAAAATAGCGGGTATGCCCTGTATTCATAGATAAAATATTTTATACTTAAAATGAGCATGGCGTTAGTTCGTAGTTAACCTACAAGCAAAAATCAATCCAAAAAATCATGCTAAATTTTGGGTGGTGCGTTAATTTTATGAGTCAGCGTATTTAATAGGCATTTTGAATACTGTTCAGAATTGTTCCCCACAAGCAATATAATTAATATCAATATGAAAATAAATTCTAATTTAGAATATTAAAAAGAATTCACTGTGTACGACCCCGCTTTTTATCTTCAAAATTATTTTAACTAATAGCCTAGTTTTAGATTTAAAACTTGAAACTTGAAAATTAGATAATCTAAAACGGCCAAGCATCTAAAAATTATATAAATTATTACAATTTTTGTTCGAAATGATACAAATCTCATCTTAATATTTCCCGTTCGAACTTTGGCATTGATCCAAATCCAATTTCCAGTATTATTTACTTAGGACTAATGGTACCGTAAATTCTTATGGGTACAAGGTGGCCCTTCTGAAGTTCTATTCTTATTTATTGACAGTCAAATACAAAAGGTAGAAAATTTGCACAGAAAGGTTTCTTTACCATTCTGTAGCAAGTAGCTGTCTATCTAAGTACATTTGTATTTGCTGTGAATACTTACCTGAACAAGAAACGGTGTTACAGTGATGTCTTCCTTATTTTCTTAAATTAATAATAATGAGTCAAAGTGTAAGCCCAAATCTATCCATTTACCAGCTGGATGTTTTATGTAGGTATGTCACCTTCTGGATAAATTTAAACAGCTCAACACCTACTGCTTTACTTTTGCATAATTATGCCCCAGAGTGTGGGAAATATCTTATTATTGTTTTCTTTTTGTTTATCGTTCTTACTTCTTTTATCCGTGTCCGTTATGTTGTTTATGTTTGAATGTTTGTATATGCTTGTGAGTGCTGCTTTTGCTTGACATTTTCGTTAATTACTTAGCTGTCGCATTGCTTCCCATTTAATTGTCTTGTTGCTTATTTCTGTATAATGTATGCAAAATTCAACACCATGCAGATCTCGAAAGCACTTATCCACGAAATTTTAATTACTGGTTATTTAGTTATATTAATTCAATTGCAATCAGTTCTTACTTTCTCCTTATGTAATGGAGAAAGCACCTAGACGGCCACAGGTATTGCTTCCAAAATTTGGTAGAATATGGAACATGATGTAAGCTGTCCATTCATGTAAACAACTCGAAAGTTTTTAATACAGCCATTTTACACAGAACAATTTTGGGTAAATTTGAATTCAACCTATTTAGGGCGTCAGCTTTCGATTCTGCAATATACCAGCTTTTATAATTTTGACGGCCACGAAATCAATTTCTAAGAAACTTTCTGAATTGGGACTAACTCAACTCGTATGCTGCTGTTCTCATTCAAGATCATGTGAACAAGTCGAGAGGTACCTCTTTTATTGGGCAGTTTTATGTTACCTTTGTAATAGAACATTGCAATATTTGTTTTAAAATAAAGTGTCACGTAATATTATATAACGGTAATGAATTAGTAACGTAACAATAACTAACTAACCTACTGTTGTACACATTTGTATGAAATTATAGTAAGCTTTACATACCGGAATAACTAAATACTTTACCTCAACCGAGTAGAAGCCATATATTTGTTTGTTTTACTCTTCACAGCCTCTAAGCTATTGATGGGTTTTATACCTAGGGGACTAAGCCCTCAAGGGACTTCTTTAACTATTTGTTTTGGCCATGCAACGTTATTCTCGTTTACGAGCTTTGGCTTTGGTTTTATTAATTATTAAGGCCAGGGTCGGTAGAAATATGAGCAAGGGTTAGGTTAGCACGTAGTACTCCTTGAATTCGTTAAAGGTAGCCTTATTTTCAGCCCGCTTTGCAAGTCCTTCCTCTGAAGTAAATTTTCATTAAGTCCAGAAGCATGTTAAATGGGCTTAATTTAAGAATTACCGGCAACCGGAGCGGGAACCCAAGTATGAGATTTATATCAGTACAGAAAACAGTAATGGCAATTTTTGCCAGCTTTTTTAAACAACTGTGGCAGTCATACTTACTTATGTGTGTGTGGAAGGCTCATGTTTACCTGATAGGATCGATGTTCGGTTAATATTCTCTATGCAACTACGCGTTTTTATGTAAAATACTTTATTGATTATGATTTTACTACCGCCCTCAACCGCCACCGGCCTCAGCTATTAATTAACGGTTAGAGCACTAGCTTTGTTTTACCGTCAGTGGGTGTTAGCTATCTTTAATGATATTTTGAGAACAAAACGTTTTTAAAAAACATAAATTTAACCCATGATATTGTTCCTATCAACACCCTACCTTTTTCATTTAGTGCTACCGATGTTCATGTTTAAATTGACCCCTTTTGTCTTGCTATTAATAGTTATAAAAGTGGTACACCTAGATACATCCTGCGGCGCTCGTATGAATGTGTTAATTTCATTCATTTAATAGTTGTCATTTTTTTTATATATTTTATCTGTATATGTAAAAATCAAAAGCAGTGTATGTATAAGATTAACATTCACTCACGCTCAACACAACAGTGCATCACAATTTAAAAAAAATTGTTTTGTGTGAAATTAGAGGTAATAATTTTGGCAGAGTTCAACCAAAAAGACCGTTCTTACACCCAACCTACCCAAATACCTACTAAAAGGCTTCCCGCAGATCTCACTTTTTTTTAAATTAGTTTAATTTCCCAAACGGAAATGAATAAGCTGCTCTATTTAAAATAACGAAATTGATTTCCGGCCGGTGAAAGTAGAACATCTTATATAATTTTAATAGTTTTTAGGTTATGCAGAATTTAAAACTAAGGAAAACCTCAAATAAGTAACTGTTAATAACCGAATCTAAATCTTATTAACTTCATTTGTCAAAGGACCCTGCAAAATCCGGCTCCCGTTAATTTTGCTTATTTTTTTATATATTCTGCATATCATCCAGATCAAAACTCCCAATAGGCAGAAAGTTCTGTGTCACAGACCTGCAAATATCGGTATTTTAGCCATATGCTAGCATACGTGCTTGAAACAGGACTAAGTAAAAACAGCAAAGTAGCCTATCCAGGACATTGTGCGGCAACTAAAGTTTTTTTCTAATAATACTCTAGTGTATTTTCTAGTGGTTTAATTAACAGTACTCTTAGCGGCACTCATGGTAGTACTTTTTGTGAGATTTTTTATCAAACTTTTAGCTGCAGTTTAGCAATTCCATTTTTACGGCGCACTATCAAGGAACGTTTTGCGGATAACTTTAAGGTACTTTCAGCAGTACTCTCTGAGTACTCTTACCTATACTCTTATAATTACATATATGCTTGGAACACGGTTGAATGGAAAGAGTAAGATATTCGATATATATTTTCTAGTGCTATTCCTAGCAGTACTCCATGTAGTACAATAGTACTAATAAGTAGTACTTTGGAAAGTATCTTTGAAAGGATTTACGTAGAACTTTTAGCTGCAGTTTAGTAATACCATTTTAACAGTACTGTTATCAGTTTTGCTGCGGGACGTCACGCCATACGAAAATCTTCGATGTACCTTTAAAAGTACTCTCTGCGAACTCTTAACTGTACTTTTGCAATAAGTATGGAAGCCAATACTTCTATAGTACTGCTAAAATGGTATTGCTAAACTGCAGCTAAAAGTACGGTAAATCCCTTCAAAGGTACTTTCAGAAGTACTGCTAATAGTACAACTTGGAGTACTGGAGAATAATACTAGAAAATGTAGTAAAATATTACCAATGTAAGCACCGTGTTCTAAGCATATACGTAATTACAAGAGTGTAGATAGGAGTACTCAGAGAGAACTGCTGAAAGTACCTTAAATTTATCCGCAAAACGTTCCGTGATAATCACTAATCTCACAAAAAGTACTCTTATAAGTACTACCATGAGTGCCGCTAAGAGTACCGTTAGTTAAACTACTAGAAAATACACTAAAGTATATCTTTGAAGGTCTATACTACAGAACCTTGGGGTCCTAGGACTTTTTGCCCATTGGGACTTTTGATCTGAATGATGTGTAGAATATCATATCAAAAAATGAGCAAAATTAACGGGAACCGGATTTCCGTAAGTTTGCGGAGTCCTTTACGGACGATTCCACGAAGTTGTCACGTTGTTTGTTACTTTATAATTATATCACTCCTAGGTAGCTTTTTTGGTATTAGAACTGTCATAGTGACCAGTGGGACAACCTTAAAGTGTTCGGAACATGAAAGTAGTAAACGATGGTAGCAGTGACTAACTTATTGTTCTAGAAAGTTAGTTCAAAGTTGTAACGACTTTCAAGCTACTTTAATAGTGGCCTAGACATTCACGAGACCTCCATTATTTCCTTAAAATCATATGAATCTTCTACACCAGCAAATATCAAGACTACTTGAAAGTAGTTACCACTTTTCAGTTATATAAGTTAGTCACCATCATTTATCATCTTCATCACGTTGAGGTCATCTCACTGCTAACTATGACGTCCCCAATACCGGGCAATATACCTAGAAGTTACATATTACTATAATGTAACGTGGTAACTACATGGCAGATACTGTAGGTTTGTCAAATGAAGTCATTTATACATCGAAGTCAAATTTAGTGGCGGTTACGTAATATTTACTTATTCGAGGTTCCCATCTCAGTTACTGTCACTTTTAATCTCAGCTCCTATGGCACAAAAATGTGCCCCATCGATCACCTCTAATAAAAGGCGAATATGGTTGGAAAGCATTTAAAAAACATATTACGTCCTCCAGACTAGTTAAAATTTGTTAATTGTTATTTTTAACGTTTTGAAATTGTAAAAAAACTTTCTCTTCAAAAAACCTTCTTGAAATTTACACAGATAAAGTAAGGTAAATAATAATATATAATTTTTGAAAAAAATTGCCCGACTGACAATTTTAGTTAATTAACAGACCTTTTGTTATAAATTACTTTTTTTGTGAAAGTACCATTGAAAATTCATATATAAAAGAGATCTCAGACTTCATTTCAAAAAAAACAAAAGAAGGGTTATAAAACGTACTTTTATTAAAATCATTAATTGATAGAAAGATATTTTAGGTATTAATTAACCAAAATTTCCAGCTAGATAAATTTTAATGCGTAGAGGATATTTCAAACTTCATAAAAAAAACAAAAAGTTGTTATGAAAATGAATAATAATAATTTATAAAAAAAGGTCTGTTAGATGTTAATTAACAAAAATTTCCAGCCAGACAAGATTTAATAGCTAGGGGAGAGATCAAACCTCATTTTAAAGCAAAAACCAAGGTGTTATGAAGTGTACTTTGGGAAAAAAATGATTTATAACGAAAGGTTTGTCAGATGTAATTAACAAAAAAACCGCTGCCCAAGGAATGACTACTTCCACATCCAGATTTTGTATCCAAGTTTTATACACTCTAAATTCCAATGTAATGTTTTACTCCCTTTAATAATCGGGTGGGGGTGGCAATGGAGGTAGTAGAGGGGGTGGCTAATTCCAAAAAAATGTTAGGCCCTTGGTTCTCTTATACACACACACACACACTGAATCCTAATTTAATTTTTTACTCCCTTTAATAATAGGGCGAGGGTGGCAATGAGGGTGTTAGAGGGGGTGGCTAATTCCAGAAAAATTTTGGAGTCCCTTGGTTCCCGTATGCACACTGAATTCCAATTTAATTTTTTACTCCGTTTAATAATAGGGTGGGAGTGGCAATGGGGGTGATAGAGGCGGTAGCTAACGTCAAAAAAATTTTTTGAGGCGATTCTTTCTTGTATACACATTAAATCACATTTTAATTTTTTTTAATCTCTTTTATCAGCCACCCCCCCTCTATAACCCCCAATACCACCCTCACGCAAAAAAAAATAATGTGGGGGTGATAGTGGGGGGGTGGCTGACGCCAAAAAATTTTTTGACACCTTGACTTTTCGTAAGTGCCCTAAATTGCAATTTTATGGACTCTTGCCTAGTTGCTTTGACTATTTACCCTTACTTACCCCATTTACCCCCGCACCCTTCAACGGTATTAGATCAAAATATAATCTAGTTCCAGATCTCGTTATAATACATAAGTGTACCAAATTTCAAATCAATACCATAAACGGTTCCAGAGTAAACGTGCCCACAAAAAAAAGTTACAGACAGACAGACCGACAGACAGACCGACAGACAGAAAAATTGTTTTCGCTCAAATTTAAAATCTCGACGTTTCGTGACATTTTAAGCCCATTTCAACAAAAACAATTTTTGCGTTACTATGCTTCCAATGGACGTGGAAGTAATTAATTGTCAGCCTGTCAAATATTTCAACAATGATACATTATTTACCATAAATTGCGTAAATTTCAAGCAGGATTTTGAAAAATAAATTCATTTTTTAAAACTAATTTTAATCCATTAAAAATATCAATTAACAAATTTTTACTAATCTGGTAGGTGTTACATGTTTTTTACATATCTTCCAACCATGTTCACCTTTTTAAATTTGAGTTGCTTGATGGGGTACCTTTTTGTGCAATTGGAACTGAGACTATTTGGTACTAGTTGGGATTTGGAAAATTTAGAAATACATTTTCTTAGGTTTGAAAAGTTTTCCATGTACTTGAAGATACTAAATTTTATTTTGACCAAGCAGCATTAATTTGTTAGCAACAACCTAATAAAAATAGGTAGGAAATGTTGTTTAAACAGAAAAAAATTTAAACACACCATTTACCAATACGAAAATCGAGATTATCGATAATGAAGGTATACTCCATCAGAGAGATAAAAACATGTATTGACCTCCCCTCGCCGCTTGTAATTCTTTTGTCGGAGGATTGGTTACGTTTAATATTTCCTCGCCAATAAACCATAAAAACCATAAAAAGTCTGTAAAAGTTATAATCCTTATCAGACCCTTAAATTTAAAATGATTTATCTGATTTGGTCGAAACGATAGTATTTGTCTTCGTATTGATAACCTACATATGTATGTTAGTACGACTAGTACGAAGTACGAGTATAATTTGAAGACTATTTTCATTTTAATTTGCAGCGAAAATTCAGTTCATGGCTAAGTTTAACGTAAACCATAAATTTTTTCTACGTAAGAACGAACGCTAATTTTCTGGCATAAAACGATGTAATATTCATATAATTAAGCAAGATTTTTAAAATAGACACTAGATCCGCAGTGGATCAGAAAATTCCAGTCGGTCTAGTCGCCACAGACAAAAAACACTGTTCGAATAGCTTGCCAAATTGCTGCCGACGACAGAGGAGACAACTTATAGAAAATTTTATAACTAGTAACAACAACACTGTGCAGTTTGAATTTCCCCCAGAAGTATTACGAATAGTGGGCGCTAGTCTAGACTACGATAGTTGGTGAGATCGTGAGTTATTTTAAAGTAAAAAGTGACATTGTTTTCTGTTAAATAAATTTTGTGTAAAATTTGCCGGAAATACGCATGATAATGTTGTTTCATTTGGTAATTTCGCTGAATTTGCCGAGTTATTGAGTGAGTGTAAATCGGCGCCGCGTAGTCGTCGACTTCGAGTCGACAAAGTGGCTGCTCTCGCTGTTAGTTGGCTGTGCATCGTTTTTTCCACAAGTCCCAGATATATACAAAATTAACCAAAGCTCGATCACGCTGTCCAGTCAGCTTACGTCATGCGATTTTCATATGTGATGTGTATAAGTGAAGTGTAGACAAGACAATATTACATGTATGTGTTGTAGGAGTTCCTTACGCGCTCAGGCATCAGGTAATTTCAAAGACATTCAAAGAAACTGCACGTCTTACTGATTCAAATGATATAAGCGCATCTAGGCAGCTGTTTTCTCCGAGATAAAATTATAACCTTGTTTCGCGTTGATTTTTAAATGCTTTAATTTCATTTGGCTTAATCTCAGTTTTTTAGATACAGCTCTATCGTTTTTCCGTTTTCCGCATACATGATTCACTTTAACTCAAATGCCAACGTTTTTTACATAATATCACAGTTAATTAATGTTATACCAATGTTAAAAGTTAACGATTAAGAATAACAATATATTATTCTATCTTACGTAGGTAGTTCGTTAAAATAACTGCGAAATCTGAAAACTTCTGTAGTATTTGCCTTAAAATTACACACTAATGATAAAAAATTTTATACCTATTGAGAAATAGACCCGATAACATAGATACACAAGGGTTTGTATTTGTACAGAATATTTTATCTAATTTACCACACAGCCTACATTTATTTAAGAAGCAGGTGTTATTTTAATTTCAGTTTAGAAACATTTTCACTTCAGTTTCATTTATGTAATTAATTTTTAACATTCTAAATATCGATGTATTTGTTATATACACTAATTGTAAGGCAAACCAATTACTGATTTATTCTTTTCAAAAACTTTTTTTTTATAGCTTTGCACCTATAAATTTACGTTTCAATCGATAATAAACAAAATGAGCAGTCTAATTTTTAAGAAATAACAATACCGTCCCTAATTATATTAGTTAATCGTACAGATTCAAAGTTTTCATTTTTTATGCATACAATAATCATAAAATATATCAATGAATAAGCCGGATCATGTTCAAATAGTGTAATATTAAATATTTTATATAACACGAAAAGAAGCTGCATCCTGAGATATGGTTTACCCCTTCTGACATGAAAGAAGTAAACCTACTTAGGTTACGTATGTATACATACATACATATCCTTTAAAATACCTATAATCAAAATACCTGAAGCTGGTATCAGTACATTAATATTTAAAAAATAGTATGTTTAGTAAATATTGCTTTAAATATTGAACATTTTCGGAACGGGAAAAAATTCAATACACTTTAAATCCATACTTAGTTAGAGGTATAGATTAAAAGTCTTAGTTTTTTTAGGTATGAGTAAACTAACCGCAAGAAGTTGTCTCAATGAGTATGTCACTCAGTCATGAGTCATTTTCATATAATATTAAATATCTTACGTAACAAGGAAAGAAACAGGTTACATCATGAGATACGATTTACCCCTTTGAAACAGAAGTAAAATAGACTTACATTCATTGCTGTGAACATATACACTAGCAAGATGCCCTTCCTCCGCTTCGAAATTCTTCCAAATTAACGAAAAATAATTAATAATACATCGTATCTTTAAAATACTCAGCTCTGATTTTGACAAAACAAAAACAAGAAGATTCAAATAATGGTCATCTACAAATTTCTACAAAGTGCCAAAAATTATAAATTAACACAAATTTTCGATTTTCAAATTTTCACAATTTTCTTGAAGATCTCTCTCGTAGCTCTTATTTGATATTAAAGCGGCGCCTCGTTCTACCATATGATCCCATTGAATCGAGATAAAAGGAGCAGCGAGCGTTACCTCGGTCTTTACTACGTACATACTTCGATATGTGATTTAAAGCAACGTCAGGCGCAGTTAGTAGTTGGATGGATGACCGTACCAACAAAGACTGCGTCCTCGCCTCACACATCTTCCAACGGCTTGTATATCAGTATATGCGCGGAAGCTTTATAACCTTAGGCGAGGGTTGCATAGGGCATATACCATCTTTCGGAGGGGATGTAAAGCCATCGGTCCCTTGTCTATTAAGTGTTAGACAAGTAAAAATCCCTACTCTTCTTAAGGGAAGAGATTCGGCAAAATACCTGGTTGGGCGTAGCTCGTCTACATGCGTCGGTGTTAGGCCTCAGTAGCGGAAATAGTCGTTAAATAAATGCATAAAAAAAATCGAGAGAAATATATTATCCGCCTACTAGAAATGGAAAAAATACACCACAAACGATTTTAGTGACCTAGTCGACCGCATAGGGTTAATGATTTAACGTGCCGCCTTTATACCTAATAATTTGTTCGACTAACTATTCAGTCGTAAACAAACTTGGAAAGAAAGAAAGAAAGAAATCGTATATCCCGGGAACTCAGTGGCTCCACATCCATATTTATGTAGGTATATATAAAATAATAATATTTCACAAAATAAAAAATAAATATAATTAATTTTGTTTTCACGCTCAACTCAGCCGAAAAGAAAAACTGGAGTTCTTTTAAGAAAATTTTTAATGACAGGCATAGTTTTATTAGGAGTGGAATACTTACGTAATCCGACATTAAAACTGTAGAATGGTTGATTTTTATAAAAATTTTAACCATGCCAGTTGTTCTTATTGCCCAGCAAAGACCAACGTGGAGGCGTGAGCATATTTCAGTGGTAAGGCGGCAGACGTAATACCTCAATAACTCTAGCTTTAGCCATTTCATCCACAATATATTTCTTATATATCGACGAATGCTGTTTCGCTATTTCTTCCTTCCTTCCTTCCGCACTCTATGTACACTGATTTTAAACTGAATTATAACGGCTTAACGCACCAAACACCGCTAAATACGTGGAAAATGTTGCCAGATTTAAGCATAATATTTTAAATTTAAGATATGGTGGTTCATGCATAGTTAACCCAATCCGAGGACTTTCATTATATTAGGGAATTTACAAAACTCGTAAATCCGCATGCCCCTGGCTCTACTGACTAGAGTTTTCGGTATAGATTAGTTTTTAGGAAGTATTGTTTTTCTAGTGGATGTGACTAAATAGCTATTAAATAAAATAAACAAAAGCTTTAATTATAATGTGGGCTATTATTATGTTAATATCGGGACTACTTTTTTTAAATATGTATGTCTACTGCATGTTTGTTTGTCGATATTTCACAGCAGCCTCCAACATATTTACTCGTATAAGAAGGCAAATTTCAAGAACATATTTTATTCATATTATGTTCTACTTTTCATAAAAGTTTTTGTTTGTTTTTTTTCATTAGTTATTTAGTCAATATTTCTACATTTATAATCTAATTTAATTTTATATTTTTTAAAATAATCCGGACATTCGCAGCGATTTCATCACCGAATCCTCCGCCATTTATTAGACCGCCTATAAATACGTAATATATTAACAAAATTAAAATATATTACCAGACTGAAATGAAATGAAACCAAGCTAAAAACTTTTTCGACAAAATATTCTTTCATATAAGGAAAACCACATCAAAGTCGCCCTTTGAAGAGATATAAAGCCACAGACAGGTACACACAGACTTAACAAACATATCGTCAAACTTATAACACCCCTCCTTTTTGTGCCGGGAGTTAATAATGCTTAAAATTTGAACATTTTGAGACCACAGACAAATGCAATTGATTTTAAATTCATCACAATTTCAATTTTTCTGTGGGTACAGTAATTGCATCCAATCATAGATCGTTTTCAAATGAAATAAGTATCTTACGTAGTGTGGAAAAAAAGAGACTGCAGAGATACGACTCACCCCCTTGAAACAGAAGATGTTAAGCCGACTTAGATTTTTCAGTGTATACATACATGTCTTTTAAAATGCCAGTGGGGATCATAAAACTGAAAGTTTATCAGTTTTCTCCCACGTCTTTGGCCGCAAAACAATTTTTATTGTTACTTACACATATAAAAGTCATATGAACTACCATCGATTAAGTTGAGTTACGCAATGACATCCATTACTAATGGAAAATGTTTGATAAATCACGAAAAAATAAATAAAGGAGATTATAAATTTGACGCATATGTATTATTTTTGTTTGTTCAGCAACTTTTTACTAGGTTCTCCGATTTTGATGATTGTTTTTTGTTTGAAACATAAAGCTCGCCCGGTAACACCTTGTAATTTTCTTCTAGATTTCTTAAATGGAACCGAAAACAAGTTTTTTTTTATATTACCAAAATATTTGGTAAATTCGCTGGTTATCCACCATACCTACAATCTGACACATTTGAGATGCTAATATCATTATAAATTCTTTGACGATAATTAGCCGAAACCAAAAACAAATAGACACATAAGAAATGTAAATCAGAAAGTAAAAAGGAAAAGAAACAATTTTACAAGTATAAAATTACGTACCTAAACTAAATATTACATCTTGCATAACATATAATTAAGTTTATTTCAACAAACATCCCTAGCGGATTGGAGAGGAACCGTGAACCTTCGTCAAAAAATGCTTTATCCCAATAAGCCTGGGTATATAGAGAAACTGAGAGAAATACAAATTTCACAAGCTAGTCGGTGTAATGTATTTTTTATACGAATCTAAATTCATAATAAAACAATACCGCCTTTGTATGCCTTTTGGTGGATTTAGGGCCAGAAATAAGATCTTAAATATTGAAAACCCCATTTCAATATATATTTAAGCGTCTATGCATTGTGGGATGTAGGCGTAATCCGTCTCGAAAACATATAAAATCAACTCAGGGTATGGTACAAGGGATAAACTTTGCAGGAAAATGAAAAATGTTTTTGATAACAAATATGAAATCATATTGCTTGCCAAACAACTCGCACAAAAGAATTTCCAAAGTATTGCATTTATTCGTTGTTATGAAATTTCTGGAATTTTTGATATAATGTAGTTAGGATATTACAAAACGGCTTCGAAGTAAATTAAGTTTTTGTTTCTTTGTGCAGTTAGGAGTATTATTATTAAATTCTGTTGGGATTAAACCCCATCCGCTTCCCCGGGAAATTAAACCAAGATCAAAAGCGAATATCCAAGAATTTTTGATCTTGGTAAATTTTATTATATTCCTTTATGTACCTCTAACATACACCTAGGCCTTTTAGAGTCTTGATATCGCTTTAATTAAATTTATTTGTTTGAAAGTTTTTTAGTCAACTTAATTAAAGTATACAACAATCTGAAAGGAGAGGAATACTAATTAGACCAAACTGTACCGGGTTATCTAAAAGTGCTGAAATTCACAAGGTCTTGCATCCAGCCACATGAAATATTAAATATAGTACATAGTTTTATTGTACATTATTTTTCAAATTAGCGTAATCTTGTTTATTTATTTAGTACGAATTTAATTTTTCCTTAATCAAATCCTTATTTTTAATATAAGAGTATAATCAGACTGTAATCAACAGCTATTCCCTGGCTACGTGCCCCGCTGAGTGTTGAATTACAAGCCTGGCGTGTAAATTAACCACTATTACCTATAGAACGCTTAAGCATCGTTTGCAACAAACACTAGCCGAAAGACAATTCCTACTTAAAGGAGCTCTCGAGCCAGTCGTCCACACCACTTGCAGACTGCATTTTCGAGCTGTTGGCTCTCATCAGTGCAAGGTAGGATGTAACGACCGACACGAAGAACCTCCGACTATATAGTACATCACAAAATCATTAAGATTGCGAATTGTAACACAGTCGGTAGGCGCCATCTAGCGGGCAGGCTATTATTTCGATTGTAACAGACACTGGACTGACTGAAATTTCTAGGTATCCAACATATAATCTTAATATTTTATATGAAAAATGGAGTGTGGTGTGATGGTTTAAAATGTATGAAAGCGTGGAATTAATATTTTTTGTCATTCGGAATTCAAAATTATAAGTCGGAATTTACAAATATTGAAGTTCTTGAGGAAACACTAAAATTTTATTTTTTAAATATTACATCAGCAAATAACCTCCTCCTCGCTGCTGACGCTCTTAGCCTAGCACGAAATTTGGGATTGTGTTAATCTCTGTCCGAACATTATATTTTAGTTGTTCCAAAGTTTGTGGTCGATTGAAAATGCTTTTAACTTTAACAAGCCCCATAAAAAGAAATCACAAGCTGTGAGATCCGGTGACCGTGCCGGCCAGTTGATGACCCCAAATTTCGAAATGACATGACCACCAAACATTCTTCGCAAAATTGCCATAGGATCCTTAGCAATGTGGGAAGTGGCTCTGTCCTCTTCGAATATCCACACCAACTTTACTAAGTTGTTGTTGAAAGTTACGAATACCTGCTGAAAATGTTGTGATGTAACAGAAGTTTTTGTACGACTTGAACTTGGTAGGGATGGATGTTTAGGACTTCGTAGCACAGCTACTTTTATCCTTTCAGTATTTTCAAGTGTGCTTACAGAACGAGTTCTTTCTTTTAGTTTTTCTCAGCAACATGACAGTAATGACACTTTTTAATTATCATTCGACTAGGAACTAGATCTCGTAGATTTAAAGGAAAGTGACGAAGAAATAAACGGATGATTGCAACAGAATAGTTATTTTTTCGAGATGCAGATGTGAATTTCGAGACATATAAATTTCTAGGCACAAATGTGAATTTCGGAATAAAATTGCAAATTCAAGAATTTCGAGAAAGAAATATTGAATAGCCATGACCTTTCAAAGCTTTTTTTCCAAGAATGGCTCAAATTTTTATTCTGATTTTATTGAATGCACATCAAACCTAGGTAAACTATGCTTGTATATAATATAGGACAATTTTACTAAGGTATTTGCATACAAATGCATAAAAAATACTACGAAATGTATGTATACTGTGTACAAAATTCAAAAGCGATGATATACGCGATATTAGCGGAATTGAGCAAACTTTTCTTAATGATGTGATATATCAGAAACCAGAAGCTATTATGTAACTTTCTTCGACTATATACCCGGTAAAACGTTCACCTACGACGTTAGCGTACCATTCGTGTCCTGAATATGTTAATATTCTATTACAATGTCCATATGAGTAAAAGGACGCAAGTAGAATTTGTAATGAAGTGTGCAGTGAGTATAGAGGTAACCATAAAAATAATCGTATAAAGCTGGAAGTGGGTATACGGAAAGTAAATTTATATCCAGGGTATTTTCTGTGTACCAGTATGTGAATTATCTGCTAGAGGAGAGAATAACTACTATAATTTAGCGTGTCAAGTGCCTTATCTCGCGATAAACAGTAAATTTTTCAGATAAATAAAGTAATGAGTATATAATTTCAAAATGCGATTTTAAAAATTTATTGTATTTTTCAACAGTGGATCAAATATGCAAATAAGAACGTTAGGTTTTATTTACATTTTGCAATGTTAAACTTAAATAACAAAATAAAACGACTTATCCAAGGCCCATTTCATCTCGTAATACATATAATTTAAATATTGATGTTACATTTTAATTACAGTGTAATTTATTTCTTGCCACGTTATAATAGTTATTCTCTTAGTTACAAAGTGTTGTCGAAACAGGCGTTGGCAGGTCTATGCAGATAATAACTTGACAAGCAGTGGCGTCTCTTGATGGAGGGTTGTGGTGCAGCTCTCGTCTCTCCAGAACAATTAAAATTGCAAAGAATATATATTTAATATTCGCCTCTCTCTTTGTTACAGATGTGGCCACCACCGACTATTGTACTTACATAATCTTAACACTTTAAGATAAAAATATATAATAGCATAAATGAAACGTTTGAGTGTACATGGCATCCCAATCTCCATGGCTTTTTACACCCACATCCTCATTCTTCTAAGTTCGGTTCCTTCATTAGGTCTGCAAATCCAGCATCCTAGCTTTCTTTCTTTCTATTATGCTACTATTTTCATTATCATACTTTTTAATTCAATGTATCTTTTACACCTTCTCCATGTACTTGCTGCTTAGTTAAAAATACCTATCTACAAAATGTTGGTTTTTACCTAAGGCGACAGTGCTAATTTTAGTTTTAGAATATCCTAGTTGCGTCCCAACTCAAGTAGATTCCTTACCAGTTTATACCACGTAGTGCTTTAGTATTAATATAAAAGAGCTTCTATTTCGAAACTATATTTTCTGTAGTTGGACCATTTAACTTAGCAGGGCAGTGTGTCCAAACCACAGTAATTTTTTTCTCTATTGTAGTTGTAAGTGATAATTTAACCTTCATAAATCACTTTTCTCATAATCTAATTTTACCGTGGTCGTACAACTTGATTTCACATTTCACTGATCATATTGTCGGTTTTTCAGAAGGACTTCAAAGACTGTCAGCCTCACTCAGTCAGCGTCAGGCTTCAGAAGTCTTCTTCTGAAGAATCTGACGTACATTCAACGAAACTTCAAATTCGTCGACTACGTCGAAACTTGGAAGAAACTACTTTAGTGGACATTGATAGTAAAAACCTGTATTCTACTAATAATCTTATAAATCTTCTCCGGAGCATGTATTTTTTTTTTTTATATACATTTATTTAACGTCGGCCTATTTCCGCTACTGAGGCCTAACACCGACGCCTGTAGACGAGCTACCCCCAACCAGGAATTTTGCCGAACCTCTTCCCTTAAGAAGAGTAGGGATCTTTTACTTGCCTAACATTTAATAGACAAGGGACCGACGGCTTTACATCCCCTCCGAAGGATGGTATATCTCCTATACAACCCTCGCCTAAGGTTGTATAGCTTCCGCGCATACACTGATATACAAGCCGCTGGAAGATGTGTGAGGCGAGAACGCGGTTTCCGTTGGAATGGTCACCAATCCAAGTACTAACCGCGCCTGTCGTTGCTTTACATCGCATACCGAAGTATGTACATAGTAAAGACGCACCTACGCTCGCCCCGAGCATGTATTTATTTTGTCAGTAAACACAATCCTTTTTATAAATAGTTATACATTCGAACTGAATGTGGTTCTTTCTAGTTTTCTACATATACAGGGTGTTTTTGAAATACACGCATATATTTTAATCTATGAGTTCTTACATAGTGTGGATACCAATGTTAGTTTTTATATTTAATATTTGAAAATAAGCTCACATTTATCCCTCCAGTCCCGACGCGCACAACGTAAATTATTCACATTTATTACAGTCAAGAGAGATTGCCAACTTTGCATAAAATAATCTGATTATAAATAAAACTGAAAATTGACAATACATAGTCCTTTAAATATATTTGTCCACCCAATGTTTATAAAATGCGCCATTAGTAAAAACGTAGAACACAATAAATTACACTTAACCATGAACGTTAGAGCAGCTACTGTTTAGTTATTTACGCGCTTCACTTCTTATTGTGTTACTCAGGCGCATACTGCATATTTTTTAATTTAAAGTGAGAATATCCAAGAGAAAGAGATGTGCGATAGGGAAATATTTACTGTTTTTGACCATAACTTCTTATTCTAAAACACATATTGCAAACAAACTATAAGACTACCTAAGTAGAACTGTAGCAACAGTAGTGTTATAAATTTTCACTCTATAATTTCAAACAAATGCGAAATAGTTAAATTTAAATTTAGAAAATACGAAAATTGACATAATTTTTAAAATTAAATTCATATCACTACATCTGTCATTGTACTACTTAGGTAGTCCTACACTTTTTTTTACCAATATATGTATTAAAAAAAAGTTATGGCCAAAAATAATAAATATTTCCTTATCGGATCTCTCTCTCTCTCTTGGATATGCCCACCTTAATTTATAATTTTCTTATATTATTTCTACAAAAAAATATTTCTAAATGGATCAGGATGAGATGACTATTCACGGATCTGAATATATTCAAGTATTTCAAAAACACTATATACTTCCCTTCTAGATGTCCGAAAACACCGACTTGGTTTTCACTGCCAAATTTATGCTCTCATTTCAGAGACACCCTGTACAACATATAATCAACCGAAAGAAAATTTACAAGGTAGACCGTTTCGATAAGAATTTTTTCGTTATAGATTTTTCTTAATGGCTTTCATAGTTGGCTGTGACTAAATTAAAGTTAAATTGAAATTAAATAAATTAAGAATTTAAATCTTTTAAGACATTTCAAAACCGCTGCCCAAGGAATTACTACTTCCACATCCAAATTTTGTATCCAAGTCTTATACACACTAAATCCCAATGTAATATTTTACTCCCTTTAATAATAGGGTGGGGTGGCAATGGGGGTGGCTAATGTCAAACAAATGTTAGGTTTGGTTCTCGTATACATTTTTTTTTTTTTTTTTTTTGACGAGGAGGGGAAACCCTCATGGGCTCCCAACCTAAGTTGGGTCAGTGTCAGACTCTTACTGACTAAAACCCCTCCCCACAGGGTCGTCTGTAACACTCCGAGGGCACTGCAGCCTCTTGGGCTTATTGTGCACTCCCTGTTCCGATTTACACTGCCCATTTTAATACTCCTGTGCCACTGACAAGGTGATACAGGTCTACGAATGGGCGAGTTTTAACGCTTTGCGGGTCTGTTTGTGTTTGCCCGTAAATATTATATCTTCTGCGGGCCAGTGCCTCGCATTCATATATGATATGGTCTACTGTCTCTGGTACCTTGCCACATAATCTGCAGTCAAGGTCGCCATCGAACTTGCCAATTCTATGCAGGTACTTCTTAACGGGAAAATGTCCCGTCAAGAGGCCTGTTAAAATTCTCAACTGTAGCCTGTTCTTTGGGAGCAGTTCTGCAGTTTGTTTTGGGCATGGTCCTTCAATAAGTGTTTTCCCATGTCGATTACCTGGTATGTTCCTCCAGTAATCATTGTGTTTATTCCTGACCCAGTCTTTAATTACCCCTCTAGCTGAGCATTTGGTAATGCCCAGCACGGGTTCTGGGCCATAGAATTTGTTAGCTGCTCCTTGTCTAGCAAGTTCATCAGCTTTTTCGTTGCCATCTATTCTGGTGTGTCCCGGCACCCAGAGTAGTTTAAGTCTGTTCTGCTCACCCAGAACTTCGAGCTCTTTATGGCAGTCCCATACCAGTCTGGAGGACACTTTGTTAGAGGCTAATGCCTTTAGTGCCGCCTGACTGTCAGATGCAATACAGATCTGCTGGTTCACATATCGTCGTTTAACATTCTCACGTATACACTCAAGTATAGCCAGAATTTCAGTTTGAAATACAGTAGCGTGAAGTCCAAGAGAAAGGCTTATACTTGCCCTCGGTTTCACTCCATGTATTCCTGCTCCAGCTCCTGATTCCATCCTGGACCCGTCAGTATACCAGGCCAGGCCTTTGCGTAGTAACTCAGGAGCTCCTGTTGACCAATCCCCTCTCTCTCCGATAGAGATACTGAAGGGCTTGTTAAATGTGATTTTTGGGACCATGTAGTCTGACCTCATACACAATAGAGGATCTACTACAATGTTGATTATCCTCATATGTCCTGACTCCCCTGTGTGGAGAGCCACATCACGTGAGTTTTGCACCCTGTATGCCCCCATTCTTGCCTCTCCCTGAATCACTACGCTGAGTGGGGGGAGGTCCAATAGGGTCTCCATGGCTGCTGTGGAGGTGCTTTTCATGGCACCCGTGATTCCCAAGCAAGCCAGTCTCTGTACCCGGCTTAGCTTGTTGGTTGCAGTTTTTTGAGTGGCTTTAGGCCACCAAACTAAGGCAGCATATGTAATGGAGGGTCTTATTACACTGGTATAGAGCCAATGCACCATACCAGGCTTAAGCCCCCATGTTTTGCCATATAATCGTCGACATGTGGCCAATATGGCCACCGATTTATGTGTTACCCTGTCTAGATGTTGGTTCCAGGTAAGTTTAGAGTCTATGATAACTCCAAGATACTTTACCTCCCCCGACATCCTCAGTATTGTACCTTGAAGAACCAGAGGACCCAATCCCTCCAGGTTTCTCCTTCTAGTAAATGGAACGATATTAGTCTTTGAGGGACTTATTCTCAGCCCCTCTTCGTCGGTCCATTTCTTAACCATATTCAGGGCCCTTTGTAAACGGTCCCTAACTATGTTGTTAAACTTTCCTCTTGATATGATGACTATATCGTCAGCATACCCCTGAGCTTCAAACCCCTCATTGGTAAGTAACACTAATAGGTCGTCAACTACCAGGTTCCATAGCAAGGGAGATAGCACACCCCCCTGCGGGCAACCCCCTGCAACTGAGGCACCTAAAGTTTCACCCATCATGGTAGTAAATACCATCCTGCCCTTGAGCATGCAGCCAACCCACCTGCAGCAGGTGTCCTCAACGCCACGCTCTCTTGCAGTTCTGATGATGGAGTTGAAGGAGGTGTTGTCAAATGCCCCCTCTATGTCGAGAAAGGCACCCAGTGCCACCTCCTTATGTTCCAACGTCTTTTCCACCCTTCTAATTAAATGGTGAAGTGCCGTTTCCGTGGACATGCCTGCTCTGTATGCATATTGGTTTTGATGTAGTGGGCTTCTAACCAATACATCATCCCTGATATGTCTGTCAAGCATTTTTTCCATCGTCTTAAGTTGGAATGACATAAGACTTGTAGGTCTTAAGGACTTGGCGTGAGTGTGGGAGTTTCTCCCCGCCTTTGGTATGAATACCACCTTAACTGGTTTCCAAATTTTTGGTATACAGCCCAGCGCAAGGCTGGCTCTATAGAGCATACATAGCTTTGATGCTAGCAAGTCTAACCCTTGCTGAAGCATTATTGGCCAAATTCCGTCATATCCCGGAGATTTGTACGGTTCAAACGAGTTTATTGCCCATCTGATTTTCGATTGATCAATCACCTTTTTAGACACTGCCCAGTCCACCCTGGTGACTCTGTTACCAGTTGTCTCCAGTTCCGTTCCTAGCCATTCCTCTGGTGATTTTTCAATTATTGTGGAGCCAGGAAAGTGCACGAGGAGTAATTCCTCCATTGTTTCTTTACCTGTTTCAGTATATTTCCCTCTCTCAGTTAAGAGAGAGTTAACTACGCACCGATTGTCCTTTGAAAGAATTCTCTGGAGTCTGGCACATTCCGAGATACACTCGATGCTCTCGCAATGTTTCCTCCAGGCGTCTCTCTTGGCCTTCCTCAATGCTCGGTTGTACTCAGTCAAAGAGGACCTGTAATCATCCCAATTTGCTGATCTTTTTGCAATATTAAATTTCTTTCTCACTTCCTTCCTCCTTGTGGCAAGGTCATTGTTCCACCAGGGCACGTTCCTAGTGGATTTCCTTACCACTAGAGGGCAGTTGTTCTCATATGCGGAGATTATTGCGTTCTGTATTTGTTCCGCAACTAACTCCACATCCTTCTCATTTTTAACAATGTTCATAACCCTGGTAAGTTCCTGGGCAAGGTCTACTTTGTAACCTTCCCAGTCCGTCCTACGTGGGTTACGATATGTTTCAGTCACACGGTCCATACCCGTTATATTAAATCGTATGTGTCTGTGGTCTGAACAACTCTCCTCCTCAGACACATGCCAGTCGCTAACTAGGTTACACGCGTACGTTGTACCTATTGTTATATCTATCACTTCTTGCCTTTGTGTAGTTACAAAGGTCGGAGTATTACCTACATTTGCTATGTCTAAATTATATTCCATAATAAATTCAAAAATTGACTCACCTCTGATATTGGTGTTCGTACTTCCCCAGATCGTGTGATGCGCGTTTGCATCGCACCCGATGATGACCTGAGATCCTCTTCCTCTACAGCTCCTCACCAGTTCCTCCACGGCTCTGGTTGGTGGTGGCTCAGGGTCATCATATGGAAGGTACGCAGAGGCCAGTATAAACTCTCTCGGCACACCCCCACACGAAGCCCTGATTTTGACTGCCGCTAGATCCCTAGAACAGAAATCAATTAGTGACATTATTTTACAGTTATTTTTAACTAATATGCACGCTCTGGGAATTGCAGCGGTTCTACAACAAATAAGTTCACCGCCAACTCCCTTCAAGCCACTTACCTGTCCCTTGTGAATCCAAGGTTCCTGGATCAGCGCCACATCACACCCCTGCATAACTTTAGCAAGGACCGCCGTGGCCGCCTTGCTATGATGCAGGTTTATCTGCACCACCTTCAGCATCTGGATTGAGTTCTCCTCTTTCCTTCTCCTGAAGTTTCCTGAAGGATACCCTCCCCAGGCCAAGATAGGGCTTGAAGTCCAAACCTTCAAGCACCTGGACCGACTTTTCGTCTAAGGAGTAGGCCAGCGTTTGCCCCTTCTCCTCGACTCTGCGGCTCATCAGTAGCCATTTCTCCGTGTTCAAGCCTGCATTTTGCTTCTTGAGACGGTCTCTGACCACTTTCTCCTCCACTGGCTCGGGAGCCCAGAAGAGGAACTTAGGACGCTTTGGGAGGTCTTTGGTATTGACAGCGGTCACTGTCACCCCCTCCCCCAGCCCCCTCATCCCCCGAACTGTGTTCCCAAGCCAGTTTTCCGTAGAGGGGTCCGCGCATGTGATGCTGAGCACCCCCCCTTCGTATCTTGGGAACCGCGGAGACGCCCCCCCGTGAGGAATGGCATCTATCGCCTCCACCAGTTTTTTCTGGATCAGGTCTGACTGCTCCTGATCCAGTAAGGTGTCAGGATGGTTGACATGAATTACAGCCATCCTGATACCTGTGATCGCATCCCTGTAGGAGTGAGTCTGTGCAGTAGCACCTCTCACCCTTTTGGGATCTGGTTTCCTGGGAGACTCCGACACTGGCCTCTTAGAGGATTTTGCCGGAGCTGCTCCCAGATTCTTTGTTGGCTTCGGTCGCCGTGGTGGCTTCTCAACCGTCCACGTCCCCGCAGCCATTTTCTCCGCTTTCGTGAGCTTCTTTCTTTGGGCTCCCGAAAGTCTTTTTGTATTAGAGCCGTTACCTGCCAAGTCTGCCTGGGCTACTTGGCTGGTGCTTGCTCTCTCGGTCACAGTACAGTCCATTGCTTCCTGTACTGTAGGTTTAGAGGTCCCACTCCCTGAGGAGGCTGCCTCTGTGTTGGTATTTGATCGTTGGTCCTCCATATTTGTTCCCACGAGTGAGGAGGAAAGGATGGTCCACACGCACGGAGCCCCCTGCGTACGTGCAAGGCATTAATACAACGGGGTGCGCCATGTGCCCCGAGGTTAGTCGCTATCGGCCGGACCCCCCCCCGACCATGCACCCTTCAGCGCGCACAATACCTTGGGATTGGGGAAGTTTTTATAGTGGTACTTCATCCACGCGGTCCAGGCAATTAAGCCAAGACCCCCGTGCCCCCTGGACTGGCATACCCCCGACCTAGATCGGAGGGTCGTTATCGCCCCAGGTGGTTTACGGTGTGTGTCACGAGCTGGTCCGCGACGTGGCTTTAGCTGGGCATGGACTGGGCTGTTAACCCTACCTCCCAGCAGTATGACCGACGTTAACCCTACTCCTTGCGGAGTCTGGCCATTCTCCTATCCACCACCTCGGAGACGCGCCTGGTAGGTGCTCAACCTTCAACCTTCTCGTATACATACTTAATGCCAATTTAATTTTTTACTCCTTTTAATAATAAGGTAGGGGTGGTAGAGGGGCTATAATTAATTAAGGGGCTAAATTTTTTTGAGACTCATCGTTCTTGTATACACACTAAATCACATTTTAATTTTTTTTACTCCCATTCATAATAATGTGGGGGATGGCTGATGTCAAAAAAAAATCCCCTAAATTGCAATTTTATGGGTTCTTACCTGCTTGCTTTGCCTATTTACCCTTATTTACCCCATTTACCCCCCGAACCCTTCAACGGAATTAGATCAAAATAGAATCTAGTTCCAGATCTCGTTATACATAAGTCTATCAAATTTCAAGTCAATATCATAAACGATTCCAGAGTAAACGTGCGCATAAAAAAAGTTACAGACCGACGGACAGGATTTTTTTCTCAAATTTAAAATCTTGAAGTTTCATGACATTTTAAGCTCATTTCAACAACAAAATAATATATATATTTTATCCAAAGATAGATAAAAATTTAAAATAAAAAAAATGTTGGCAGTTAGTTAGTTCATTGCAGAAGCACTCTTACTCCAAGCCTCCAAATCCCATCGAAACTGGTCTACCCTGTATAGATTGCATATTCTCTTTTATTTCGATGTCTGGCCAACAATTTCAACATTTTTAGTTATCAGTTGCCATGTTTACATACAGCATTGTAGATAGATACTGGATTTAGATCAACTAGGCTTCTCCAGTACCTCTTTTCCAAAAAATTTACACTACCTTCTGCAAGTTCAAAACACTCTTGGTAGAGCAGAAAAATCCCTAGATTGCTAGCACGATTCGAATTTATTCCAAACGCACCAGCTGTTATGGCATCAGCTAACTTCAACGTCAACTCACTCGATCATCGGCACTTCATGTAATCGTAATGTCTGTATTGAAGAAAAAAATGGGTCTGCTTATACATTCAGTTAAAAAAGCTAAAAGCGACTTTCAATTCTTATAAACATCTGTCAGTAGATACCGTAAATAAAATCATATCCAGTTTTTCGATGACAGACTTATTTTAATACCTACAGAAGTTTCAAAGTTAAAACAAAAAATCAGCTGACAACTGTCATACCTCATTTTTTATTAAAAATCATGACCACGACGATTGAAAATTAAGGCTGTCATGATAAAAAGCATTTTTTCTGTTAAAAAACTATTTAAATATATGAAAGGGATCTTAGACTTTAATTTAGAATTAGACAAAAACATTTTTTAATTTCTATGGTCATACCACATATTTTAATTATAGAACGTGGTTGCGGCGCTTAAAAAATTAAGTTTATCTTAGTAAAAAAACATTTTTCGCTGGCAGACCAATTTTTATGCATAAAAGAGATCCCAAATTAATTTCAGAATGAAATTAAGATGACACGACCGCCATAGAAGCTTATTTAATAAAAAAGACGTTGGTAAGGCGCTTTAAAATTAAGTCTGACAGTAAAAAAAATTCGATAACAAACCAATTTTTATGCGTAGAGATCTTAAATTTCAAGTAATAATTAAACATTTCCAGCGAGACAAGTTTTAATAGCTATGAGAGATCTCAAACTTTAAAAAAAATTATGCATTATTTACCATAAATTGTATAGATTTCAAGCAGCTGTTTTAAAAAGTAATTTTTTTTTGCTAATTTCAAAAATTTATTAAAAATAGCAATTAACGTATTTTTATTAGTCTGGCGAGCGTATGTTTCAACCATTTTCACCTTTTAAATTTGAGGTATTCATTGGGATATCTTTGCCATTGAAGCTGAGACTATTGGCGTTAGTAATAGTAACTATAGATAGATAGATAAATAGAGGAGCTGGTTCTTTGACTGTTACCACGGCGATCTTTTCAGGTCTATCGCGGTGCTCTCTGTCTTGCTAAGCCTTCACAGTGGCACAATACGCGAACCGGGATTTTCTCTTCCTCTTGACAAAACCTACATATTGTGTCCTATTCCAGGCCCATTAGACTCATGTGTCTATTGAGCCGGCAGTGCCCAATTAGAAGACCCACTATTATTCTGATGGCCTTCCTATTCTGGCTTAATTGATCTTCTGTGAACTTGGCCGATCGTTCTTTAATGAATTCTTTGGCCTGTCTCTGTTTTGGGAAGTTCCTCCACCATTCCAGAGATTTATTTTGCATCCATTCCTTAGTGGCTGCTCGTATGCATGGCTTTGCCACGCCACAGAAGGGCCCCTATTAGGGCTTTGAGTGCGCCTTCTTTGACCAATTCATCTGCCTTTTCGCTTCCTCTGTGTCCCTCGTGTCCTGGGACCCATGCTAGGGTTACTCTATTCTGACTTGCCAGCTCTGTAAGGGCCATCAAACAGTCCCACACTAATCTTGAATTGATTTGCATAAAGCTGATTGCTTTTATTACCGCTTGGCTGTCAGAGAAAATGACAATTGACTGGTTGACAGTGCCCTGTCTTATTATCTCTCTTACTGGCTTTTGACCTTGTCCCGTATACACGACTATGGCTATAGAGGCCAATTCGGGAGAGCACATGTCGACCGCAGTCAGGACAAACATAGACCTGGTTAGGTCTTGGATTCGGCCTTCTTGCAGCAACATTTCCTTGATAGCTGGCCACAACCCCTCGCCATTCGGTTCTGTCCGTTGCAAGTTGTTCCCATTGCTCGTCTGCAATACCGCAGGATTTTAGATTTTCATGGAGAGCGTCTTTGAACCTCTTTCGTTGACCGCCACGCCTTCTTCTACCGCTTAGCAATTCACCATAAAGTGTACATTTAGGAAGGCGGTTATCATGCATAAGATGAACGTGACCTGCCCATCTTAGGCGTGCTCTTGAAATAAGCACCTCAATTGGAAGGCTGTTTGCTCTCCTGAGTACTTCCACGTTTGATATCTGATGGAACCAACGGATTTTCATCATACTTCTGAGGTGTCTTTGCTGAAAACGTTCTAATTCTTTCAACGACGGTAAGTGACCCAGCTTTCACATCCATATAGCAGTGTTGGAATGACAGCTGCTCTGTAGACAGCCATTTTCGTTGACAAAGCAAGGTCGTGGTTGTCAAATACTCTCTCTCTAAGTCCCCAGAGTGCTCTAGATGCACTAACATAACTATAACAATATAACAAATTACAATTTCTTGGATAAGTAATTTTGTACACCTTTCCCTGTAATCGATACATATTTTATTTCAGTATAATTATAAAAATAGTGGCAATTGATAATAAATATTGTTATAATTTTAAAAAAGAAATATCCCCTGTTTCCGAAACCTTGAAATATATTATTTTGATTTTAACTTTAGTGTCAAAAAACACCCTCTAACCGTTTCATTTTCGTAAAAATCACAGGCGTAAAGATTTTCCAGTAATATATCAAATAATTCTATTATTTTCTTTGGAAATTAATACCGCCAAATTAATCCACAGTAGTAACTAAATAGAAATTAGATAGTCACCTATCGTACACACTCAACTAAAAGAAGCATTTATATCGACAAAAAAATAAATCTTATACGTAAACATTCGAATGAGTGCTGTAGGGTGCAAAATAAACAGTTCCAGTAACAGCTTCAATAATCCTGGAACCGGTAAATTCTTCCGAGAACGTGCTGCGTAAGAACTTAAG